>CP126891.1:150481206-150806206 GCA_030440675.1 Furcifer pardalis
TGTCATGGGCGATCTAGTCATGCCTGGCATATGGCCATGTATACATCTGCAAACACAGGCAGCACTGGCTCTTTGGCTGTAAATGGTGTGGTCAAGCAAGATGACAGGCAAGCAAGCACAACAATACAGCTTCACACAGCCATTAGCAACAATAGATTATCCAGATTAGCTCTAAATGACTCCCTTTCAATCTCAAGGTTGCTGAGAAAGTCCATTCTGGTCTCTGATCAATCTTTGACCTGCATGTCAGAAAGCAAACAAAAACACTATACCTGGTTACTTTCTGTTTTGCTAAAGAGAATTGGCAAGAAGGTTGTAATATAATATATAAAATCATATAGCAATCTGTGTATCAAATTTGATAATGTCCCAGAAACCCTTCACTAATATTTAGTCCCCTGCGATGGGTGTCTAACAGATGGATGTATTTGATTTTTGCTGTCTTCCTTTCAATCCTAGTTTTGTAATTTCTCTGTTCCAGAATTGTAACTTTCATGTCTTGGATAGTGTCCAGTTAGACTGAAGTTGTTTGAGACAGGTTTCTCTGTGTTGCCATTCCGGATGTCTGATTTGTGCCCATTAATTCTTTTGCATAAAGATTGTCCTGTTTGTCCTACATAAAGCATGGGCAGAGGTTTTTGGCAAGAATAGGCATAAATCACATTGGCAGGAGCACAAGTAAAACTGCCTTTAATGTTGTGTGTGGTGCTGTTGGGTCCAGTAATGCTGTTTCCATAGCGAATGTGGGGGCATAGTTGACATCTGGATTTGCAGCAGGGTCTAGTTCCCATATCTGCTCTGTTCTGTGAAAGAAGTAGTTATTTCTTTTCTCTCCCGTAGGATTTAAAATTAAGAATCCTTTGGAATGTGACCAAGGAGGGTTCCATGAGAAACTCCATAAACAAATTTGACCCATTCCTTTTTCAACATTGGCTTCAAACCCAGATGAGAATTTTTTTGTGGGACATTTACATGGATCACAACAGGGCCAGGGTAATTCAGTTATGGCAGTGTAGGCATCTGCATGGGACAGAAGAATAAACTGGTGCCAGGTATTGGGGACACTTTCCAAATGAAAGCACAATTTCTCTAGAGGGACCAAACTTGAAGTATTCTTCCCACTATGTGGTCTTCCTGACTCACTTGGAAGGAGGAGGAGAAAGGGACTAAGGTTGTGGGCAGGGCAAGTTTCTCACCACATAGGAAAAGGTGGTGGTAGTTTGGTAGAAAAAAAATCATCCTAGGTAATAAAAGTAACATAAACTAATCCAGTGGTGGGCAGAAATTTTTTTTTTGCTACCACACTGTGGGTGGAGCCTATGTCATGGGTGGAGCCTACATCATGGGCAGAGCCTGCATCATGGGCGATCTAGTCATGCCTGCCATATGGCCATGTACACATCTGTAAACACAGGCAGCACCGGCTCTTTGGCTGTAAATGGAGATGAGCACTGCAGCCTAGTGTCAGATATGACTGGCTTTTGAGCAAGGGAGACCTTGAACCACTCGCAGGGAGAAAACCTGATGGGGCAGGGCAAGGAGGTGGATGTGGCCACCCAATTTCACTACAACCCCCCCCCTGCCCAAAGGCCACCCAATTTCACCACCATCCCTGCCCAGAAGCCACCCAATTTTGCTACCGGGTGCGAACCTGTTGCTGCCCACCACTGAACTAATCCAGCTTTTATCATCTAGTCTCTGCTGTTATTAGAACAGGAAACTGCAGCCCACCTTCCTCGCTGTATGAACATTAGCTGATGATGTGTGCACATGAAGACATGGCTGAAGAGCACATGTAGCTCCCATTAGCCCTGGGTGACATAGTCAGTGGTGAAGGATGATGGGAGTCGCAGCTCAAAAGCCCGCAGATGGCTTCATCTCTTTTTCAAGCTAAGGAGACAGAGGTTCCTTTTCACAATATAAAGCATCAACAAGACTCTACCGACATTTATTTGCAGCAAAAGGGAACTGTATTCAAGCAGAACAAGCTGTTCCCCAGCACCACACTACTTAGGGGCTTTCTCCCCCCCCCTTCCAACCCCCATTTCTCTCTTTCTCTCTCTCTCTTTAATTGCAATGTGTTTCTGTGCTCAATGTTTGCCATGGCAACGCCTGCCTGGCGTGTTGATGTGCCTCCCAGCACATATTGTTTCTCAAAGGTCACACTAGTGCAGGTGAGCTCTGTGGAGTGCACTTTTTAAATTATATATATATATATAGACACACACATGCATTTGCGCATGGGCACACAGACACACTCATAGCCTTATGAAATGCGAGATGAAAGGTAATTGTGTCCCCTTTCTCCAGGCCTTAATCTCCAAATTACAGCTCTTTTTTCGAGACACAGAAGCTGGGATTGTTCCAAGTGAATGATCAAAAACGGCAAGCCAACACCAAGGAATGGGCATCCCCTTTGCTGCACTTTAGTCTGTGTGGGCAAAGCAGAGGTCTTCTTCTGCTGGCTGCTGGATGTAAACACAGCCCTGCTTTTTTGCAACTCTTTATTCGCCTGGCAGTTTCCTCCAGGGCCAAGTCAGAGATCAGGAGCGTGTTTGGAAAGGAGACTTCTCTGTCTCGGCTCATCCCTGGACTCCAGGGCTAGTCTCATGCAGGAGCAGTCATTGCTTTGGGCATCTGAATGACTTCTGTCCTACTTGAAATGGTCAGGGGACGGACACAGGCACCTCTGCCATTGGGAACATGCATTGCAAGGACTTGTCTGACTGCTGGAAGGCAGTGGGGTGTGTGTGTGTTAGCAAGTTGAAATACAGCAGCCAATTTCTTGAAGCCTACTTGGTCTTTCACTGCCAGTGATGCATGCACTCTCTGCTTACACAAGTGTAAATCAGAGGAAGGCCAGAGGTGGGTGTACTCTCTTTTGTTTCCTTTAAGACTTCACTGGGAAGTCACTGTCTCTAATGTGTGTTCACAGACATTAATGCCAAACTCATATTCTTTCTTCCATCCTTCTCCCCAGAATACATTAATTATTCACCCTAGCATTACTTAATGTGAATACTGTACTATCAATTAAAAACACACACACAAGGTAGATTTAGGGCTGCTTATGAAATCCGTCCCATCTGAATTTATGTTTCCGATTTGGGGATTCCAAATTACTTGATCTTCTTTGAAGTTACCTGCTGCTCACCCATTTCTGAATTCCAAACATTCTGCATACTCACAAATAGTGTCCATCCGTGGATGCCTTGTGCGTTCAGTGATTGAAACCCCGATCAAGTGTTTCTGTTGCTTCACAAAAAGTGCTTGCAAGTGGCGCTTCCTATAAAGCAGACACCATACAAAAAGAAAAGCAAGGCAAACTGCACGTCTTCCAATTTGGACATTAATATTACAGAATCTCAACTTAAATCGGAAGGCAGGTGGAGTGGAATGCAGAATATAGCTCAGTCCAGGGACTGGTAACCGCATGGAAAGAATGAGCAACATCCGTTCATTTCTAGTTAGATCTGGGAAGAGGCAAAGCAGCGACACGTATGCGAAGCAACAATAACAAGAAGTAAAATAAAGGTGTGGATGCTGAGAGAAATATACACGGAAATGTCTGTAGGTTTAAAAGTACCTCTTCAACAACATTTCTTACAGAGGAGATGCTTTGTATGAAATGCAGTGTTCCTTAGATAGTAAAACCACACACATTTGCTTTGAATTGTTTTTTCAGATAATACTAGATTAAAGGTTAGAATGTGTGAAAGGTTCCTGAATGAAATTGGCCAGTCTTGTTTGAACCTGAGATTTCCTATCCTGTCTCTTAGGGACAGTCCAAATTTGGCAATAGAGGGCTGAATGGAAGGTCTAAAGAAGGAACTGTGTGCCTGGACATGTCTGTATTTTTTCATGCACAGATGTTTGCTTTAACTATGCCATAGGGAGCAGTAACAATCTTAACCTCAGGATTGAGGGACTTGACCTCTGGATTTAGGGATGTCTGAGATAAAGGGGATTACTTTTAAATGAGAGATGTAGAATGGCAAGATGCCAAGGAAAAGAAGGCAGTGAAAATTCTTAGCTCCGTCAAAACTAACCAATGGTTCTTCTTTTCAGATTTTCATGGGGAAGAGTAGCTGGGTATTGCTTCAACCCTAGGGCAAACAGGACCCTCTTCTCAAAGTGAAAGATATGAAGAGATTTGTTGTTGTCGTTCAGTCGCACAGTCAATTCCAACCCTCTGCGACCCCATGGACCACTGTCCGCCAGGCACTTCTGTCCTCCACCATCTTCCTTAACGCACTCAGCTTTGTGCCCATTGTGTCTACAGTACCATATAGAGCAGGTAGTTTTTGAGAGATGGGATGAAGCATACATTTCTTCTCTCTCAGGCAGGCAACTGCTTTCCTCTCCCAAAGCAAACATTCCTGGAACCTTACCAAGGATGAGGAGACCTAGGTGAGGCCCACTGATCACTTACGGCATTTTAAAGAAGAAAAAATGGGTGACATGAGATGCAGATATCCTAAACCAATGGTTGGGTGAGTAGCTTGTGGTCAACTGGTTCTGTGGCTCATAGGAATCAATTGGAGTGTAGCAGCACAAATCAACATTTTGCAAACCAATTGTAAAAATGAGGGCACCCCAAACAAAAATGAATAGCGTTGCAATTGGGCTTCTGAGCCAAATTTAGTGATGTTTGATAAAATAGATTTAAAGTGATGAGGTTTTTTTTTAATGTATAAGAATATTTTGCTTCCTATAATAATGTCATGTCAGAAATTATTCTGGGTTGAAAAGATTTTTGCTGGAGAAACTCCACTCAGGAGATGCCCGAAAGAGGAGACTTTCATGTCCCTAAGATCTTTTCCCACCGAAGTGGTCCCTGTTTATCTACTTGCATTTCTTTGGGACAGAGACAGGCGCTCAAACTGTGATGTAGTACCTGGGTTTTGAACTGCTGACTTGCTGGCCTACTAGCTAACAAAAGCAAGCTCTTTAATCACTGACCCACCACAGGTTTGGGTGAGATCTTGGGGACATGAAAAGAGCCTCATTCGGGCATCACCTGAGTGGAGTTTCTCCAGCAAAAGACCTTTCAAACCAGAATCATTTCTGACACAAAATTATTTTGCTTCACGATCAGACACAAGCAACCTTTTTCTGCAGCACATTCAGAAATTGCTGAAATATATTTCAAACACTTCTTTTTAATCTTAAAAAGATATTAATTACCTTAGCCCCCTTTTTTTATTTACAGCTAATCTATGTGGAAAAATTCAAACATTATGCGACTTCTTTTTAACAGAAAATCAGTCATTTTAGAATTCTGGAGGATGAACAGTAGAAGTTTGCCAGAAAGAACAAGCATCAGCTTGCCCTTGCTTTCTGTAGAATCCTTCACCAATTAAATGAGGAGAGTAACAAAAATTTGCTCTTGGTGACTTTTTGCTCTTAAAGGACCAGATACTGTTTAACAGTCTCCAAAGTCTCCTTGCACCCCACTTTGTATAGGCAGAAATTCAACCAGTGCAACTATTGATTCACCCAGCAAGAGGACTGACGTTTCTTCATCTCCTCTAGGTGGCTTTTCATTTTAAAAATCCCTTCATTCCTTTTGAAAATTTACTTTTTTTCTTTTCTTCTTATCCCCATCCCTAAGGCTCACATTCAGAATCATATATTTCTAGACTGTGTGATTATAAATATATTTAAACATGTTGGAATCAATTAGTCCATTCTTTATTTATTTCTTTATTTGTGTCAGACGTACCACCAGTCTATAATAACATACCAAGCTAAAATTAACACATCTAAACACAAAATATAATTAAAAAGGGCTAGATGACATCCGCCCAATATTGGGCCACTTCAACAGCATTTCCTCTTGCCAAAGTAAGGTCTTCTTCAGTCCACATTGAGGGGTACTGTGTGCATTGTATCAGATAGGAAATAGTTTGTACTTCTCCGCATTCACACAGGGTGTCATCTACAGGGAAGCCCCACTTTCTCAGATTAGCCCTTTATCCAGTGATGGGCAGCCAAAAATTTTACTACCACACTGTGGGCGGAGCAGACATTATGGGTGAAGCCAATGTCATGATATCATGATGTCATGGGTGGAGCCAATGACGTGGGCAGAGCCAAAATAAAAAAAACCCATAAAAATAAGTAAACATAAAAATACAAATTAAATAGACATAAAAACAGATAAAACTACACATTAAAAATAAATTGCACATTAAATGTACATTAAAATATACCCATCCACCCCACACCCAAAGGTGAGTCACTTATCCTGGGGAGCAGGATGTAGGGAGCTTAGGCTAGCAGCTGCTCTTCCTCTTCCCCACTTGGGAGGATTGCACGGAGGCTGGTGAGGGCCTCAGCAGCAGCCACAGGTTCGTCCGTGGCTGCATGTGGCTGCCCAACACTCTGCATTGCCACACTCCAAGCAGCAAATGGCTGCTTGGCTCGGCAGGCAGAGCCCTGTAGGAGCACATGCACACCGAGCACTGTAGGCATGCATGCGGAGTGGGGGAACCGGCGAAAAGGTAAGCCCCCAAGGTGGTTGCTCCCAAAAGCTGCTACTAGTTCTCTGGGACACTGGGAAAAGCTACTACCGGTTCTGGTGAACTGGTGCAAACTGGCTGCTGCCCATCACTGCCTTTATCTTTCTACCCCTGCACGCAGTTTATTTAAAGCTTTCCACACAGGCAATGGCTGTTCTTGGCCAGGTGGTAGAGAGTCATGTGGTTCTGCCCAGTTATCTGGTAGCTCCTTGCTCACCTTCCAAGGTTCTAATGCAGTCTGTGTGGGCTAGTTGTTTAGAGGGGCAGAAGTCATGAGGAAGCTATGCCTTGATTTCAGTCTCTGCTATGGTGGTTAGTGATCAAATAGTAGGTGTGCTTCCGAGGATCTTGCTTTGACCTACTCTTTCTGAGCGGCACTTTCTCTATGGAATTTTGATGGAGGGATGCCAGCTAATTAATGCACTTTTTGTATCAGGGTTAGTTTTAGGCATTGTTTTTTTTACCAATCTCATGGTTTCGTTTAAGGCCACATCCACCTGCCCTGCATGTTTTGATCGGCACACACTGGAGAGGCTCCCTTGTTGTTCCATCGGCAAGAGAGGCACACCTCACCTGCACTAGGAAGAGAGCCTTCTCCGTGTCCGCCCCAACCCTTTGGAACCTCCTGCCCACTGAGTTACGCCTTCAGACAGAGCTCCTGCCCTTCCGGAAGGGTTAAAAAACCTGGCTGGCAGGACAAGTATGGGGACCCAGGAATGTGGGCTCTCATACTAGGTGGCTCATTTAATGGACTGCCACCCTTTTGATTCTGAATTTTTATATAATTCTGTGTGCAGCTTGTACACTGTTTTAACTTTTTTATGGTTTTTTAAGAGTTGATATTAAGTTTTAATTTTAAATGGCATTGATGTAGATTGTTCTATGTTTTAAACTTGATGTAAGCCGCTCAGAGTCGGGTTCGCCCAATTGGGGCGGGGTAGCAAATGTAATAAATAATAATAATAATAGTGTACTCTCCTGCAGAGTAGCATAAAGCTAATGCAGAAGTTCTTAATGTGTGTGGTTAGGGCACCCCAACTTGTGCCTGTTATTTTCCTCAGACTATTGTTCCTGGCAAATACCTTCTCTTTGGTATTAAGGCAGTGGGTCTTGAAGGTGAGAGTTTGATCCAGGGTAACTCCCAGGTATTTTGGGATGGGGCAATGTTCAAGCCTGGTGCCATTCTAAGTCACCTGCAACCTTCTTGATGCTTCATGGTTTTTCAAATGAAAAGCACAGGGTTGAGTTTTTAGGCAGTTTGGCTTCAGTTGGTTATCCCTGTAATATATAGCCATTACATTCCAAGCTTCAGTCAGTTTTTTCTTAACAGCCTCAAAGGTTGTGGAAGTTGCCAGATCATCAGCATAAAGGAAGCTCCTAGTGGCTTCCAGCAGTGGTTGATCATTAATATATATGTTAAACAGTGTGGCAGCTAGCACCCTGCCCTTTGGGAGGCCATTTCTTTGATTTCTCTATCAGCTGTGTTGTCCCTGGAAATTGACAAAAAAACTATGATTTTCCAACAAACAGTCTATGATTCTTATGAATTTAAAATCCTTGGTGATGTGGGAGACTTTCTTCAGCAAGGGTGCGTGATTGACTGTGTCATAAATTGCAGTGAGATCTATAAATACTATGCCAAACGGGGAGCCCTCAGTCAACTTTCCAGCCACGCCACTGCTACAAAGGACACAGCAGCAGCGTGGCTGGGAAGCCAAATGGGGAGCCCCTGGTTGGCGTCCCAAACATGCTGCCACTACAAAGGGCACAGCGATGGTATGGCTGGGAAGCAGAATGAGGATCCCCCAGTCTGCTTCCCAGCCATGCAGCCATGGCATGCTTCATAGCGCTGGTTTGGTTGGGAGGAGAACGGGTGTGCCTGGTCTCCTCCCAACCAATCAGCGGTTGGATGCTCACAGTGCCAGTTTGGTTGGGGTGAGTGTGCAAACGCCCGATCTCCCCCCAACCAAATTGGCAGCCTGAGCCTCCGTAGATCTCTGCCACAAAGCCTGCAGGGCTGGTCTCTAGCCCTGCGGGCTTTGGGGCAGAGATCAACACTGGGGAATTTGAGGCAACATTTGCATCGCACAATGTTATCTTAACGTCGTGTGATGCAAATGTTTGCCTCAAATTCCCAAACGTTATCCAATTTTAGCGTTATCCGTTGTAATTGTTATCCAAGGTTCCACTGTATATATATTTTTGTTCCTGTCTTCCTTTCTGGAAGTGAGCATAAAATGGGAATAAGGAGTGTTGTGTTGGGGAAACTGAAAATTAAAGAACAGAAAATAAGTAAGAAACCCCACACTTCCCGCATGGATCCAGTACCCTTTGCCTGCAGCTGATAAATAGAAAAAACATTGGTTTCATAATAAAGGGAAAATATTAAGAAATAGTTGAGGTTGATCTGACCATGTATTACATGTTATATTTGCTAAAATGAGTAGATAAATATTTTCTTTAAAAAGTTATCTATCTGAAATATTAAGAAAAGCAGAAAAACTTTGAAGTCTTGTTCCCTGTTCAGCTTTTATGCCTGCCCAGTGGTCCCAGCCTTTGTTGTTCCCATATGCCATTATGTCACCTCTAATTTAACAGCAATATTATAAGTGAGTGACTTCCAAAATATTCTATCAACTGCTGTAAACTCAATGTGCAATAAATACATTGTTGGTTTTATAGAGTTGTATGAGTCATTCTCAGTGGTGGGTTGTCAAAATTTCCGCTACCCCACCGTGATGTCATTACATCATGGGCGTAGCCAACGTCATGATGTCATGACATCATGATGTCATGGGCAGAGCAAATAATAATAATAATAAATGTCTGCACATGCGTCAAACCTCCATTTGACACATGCACAGTTCTTTTTTTAGTGTGCATGCGTCAAACCTCTATTTGATGCATGCACACTAAAAAATAGAACTGTGCATGGATCAGAGGTTTGATGCATGGGCAGTTCTGGGCAGCCATTTTGGATGCCCAGAAATACATTTCTGGAGGGGGCTGGAGAGGTGACCAAACCAGTCACCCGCAGTTTACCACCACCACACCGGCGATGCCGTCTGATGGGGTGCTACCTGTTCAGGTGAACTAGTCTTAACCGGTAACATCCCATCACTGGTCATTCTCCTGCTTTGTTTCTACCTCTTAGGCCAAATCCTCCAACAATATTTGGTGCTGCTTCGTTTCCTACTTTTGCCTTCCCTCCACCTATGATTACCAGGATGTCTTGTTTTGTGTTTGATCAATTTCCTCATGGACACTTGCATAAAGCTTTCAGTTTCTTCCTCAGCAACTGTAGTGACTGAGACTACAGGTTCTGATTGCTATTATTTGTTCAGAATTTATATTATAAGCTGTAATTACATGTGCTACCTCTTGCCAATGTTTAGAGCCATTCAGTTTCTTCTGTGTTTGTATTTCTCCAAGTTAAACATTTTGTAATCATCTGACTGAAAATATTCCAAACCACTCCACTTTAGTTGCTCACATCAATTACTGCAATGTTTAAATGGCCCTATTATTTCATTTCAATTTTCAGTTTACCTTGACTTATACTTCTAACGCTCAATGTTCCAATTGTGTGTGTGTCATGCTTGTTGAAAAACAGCCCTGAGAATTGTTTTGTGTTTGGGTGAGAAGAAAAAGGAGGGAGGTTCTAGGATTTCCCCTTGGTAAGACTCTAAAACGGGGTGGCCTACCTTGGTGTTCTAACTGTTCTTGGACTTCATTTACCAGAAGCCCAAGTCAGTACACCTGCTGATTAGGGCTTCTGGGAATTGAAGTCCAAGAACAGCTGGAGAACTAAGGTTGGCCACCCCTACTTTAACACCATCTTGACTGTGGACATTGGTGTCATCAATTTTCAGCCTGCTCTTTACTACTACTTGGTTCTCTTTTACTTGCTGGCAATGTGGGGCATGATATTGTGCAGAAATAAAGAGCCATTTCCTGGAATTTTGAATCATGGTTACAAAAGTACAATATTCTACATCCATAAACTGGAGGTGTTTTGAAGAATTGCATTAATAATGTCCGTGACCTTTTGCACAAGTCTCCATAAACTAGCCTGAACATAGTCCACATATGTATGGAATTTTGAATTATATTCCAAGATTTATTTATTTATTTATGTAATCAAACTTTTATGCCGCCCTCCTCACAAGGACCCAGGGTGGCTAACAAATTTTAAAAACACTTAAAACACAATAAAAACACAGTATAAAAATAAAAACACAGTATAAAAATCAAGATTGAAAATTACAGAGATTAAAAGAAATTAAACAAAACACACAGAGAAAGGGAGGGGTCAGATGAGCCAACAGACTGAAGCAACCATATAGCCCATACCCCACACATGCCCCACCAGCCAGGTCTTAACTCCCTTCCTAAAGGGCAGCAGATAGGGGAGAAATGTCTGGAAAAAGCAACATTTCATTAATAAACATCCCAAAACCAAGATCTGGTTAAACCCATATTCTAAACTGGGTAAAGGTAAAGGTCACCCTTGCTTGAAAGCCAGTCGTATCTGACTCTAGGGTTCAGTGTTCATCTCTGTTTATAGCCAAAGAGCCAGCTCTGCAACTGGCCATAACGCTGTTTACTTTCTCACCGAAGTGGTCCCTATTTATCTACTTGCAATTTCTTGCTTTCGAACTGCTAGGTTGGCAGGAGCTGGGACAGTGATGGCATCTCACTCTGCAGTGCAGTACTCAGGTATCGACCTGCTGCCTTCTAGTCAGTGTCTTAACCACTTGAGCCACTGCAGTCCCTCGGCCATTCTTCACTTTGTCTGGATCCTGAATAAGGAACAGGATTTCATTTACTTGTTTTTTTTAAAAAGCATACTGTATAGCTCATGTGACTAGGAAGTTCTAATGCTAGAGGTATTCAAGGGAAAATCAGGCAGGCATCTCTCAGATAAACTTTGATTTGGATTCCTGCATTGAGTAGAGAGTTGGACTTGATGATCTCTAAGGATCCTTGCAACTCAGTTATTCTATGAGTCTATGATTTTGAATGGCTAGTCCGACAATAATTTATGCATAATTTCTACACAGCAGAACTCAGCTGTTCTTAAGTGCAGGATTTAGTCTATTTGTGTGAAGGTTTTTTAGCAATGTTTTGAATGAGAGAATTTTGGAACAAATTTCCAGGAGAGGTTGCAAAGGGAGAAAAAGGGACTTGCCATGGGAGAAGGATCTTCATCTTCATCTTCATCTTCATCTTCATCTTCATCTTCATCTTCATCTTCATCTTCATCTTCTTCAAAAAGAAAGAGCTGCAGGGTCTCTTGGTTGCCTCAGTGAAGTGGTATCTCTTGGTGCCACAATCCTTCCTAGGGGTAAGGGCAAACATGACTAGCTTTCTAGGAATGCCTTTGGGAAGGGGGCAGTGGTGGGTTGTCAAAATTCCCGCTACCCCACCATGATGTCATGGATGTTGTGGGCGTAGCCAACGTCATGATGTCATGATGTCATGGGTGGAGCAAAAAATAAAAATGTCTGCACATGCTCTATTTGACACTTGCACACTAAAAATTAGAACTGCACATGTGTCAAATGGAGGTTTGAAGCATGCGCATGGCTGCCCGGAAATACATTTTTGGAGGGGGCCAGAGAGGTGACCGAACCGGTCACCCGGGATTTTACCACCACCTCAGTGCCCCCTCCTGATGGGGTGCTACCGGTTTGCGCGAGCCCGTCCGAACGGGTAACATCCCATCACTGGAAGGGTGTCTTGCCACAGTGCCCAGAACTTTATGCACGGTGTCTCCATATAGATGAGAGCTTGCAAGCAACAAGTGGCAAGGAAGTTGTCAGTCTGACTCAGCATGTTGGCAGAAGGAAAAGGGGAAATAAAAATGCCAAAAAGAAAGAAAGAAAATATCATAGCAATTTAAAGACTAACAATGTTATTTCAGCATGAGCATTCCTGAATCAAAATCCACTTCATCAAACAATGAAGTGCAAGGACATGACTTGTCTGTTTATATGACCCATGACAAAGTGAAGATAAAGATAACAAATAAAGTGACAATGGTTTGTTAACACACCAGATGGGACTATCAAGGTGCTAATTTGGATGTCCTGGCTCACACAACTTCAGTAGGCCAAGTGGACATGTTTATCAGAGTTGTTTCTGGGACAGAGGTCAGAGTTTGTTAAGGGAAGCAACTGTTTTAAAGACATAAGGTATTACAGTAAGTGGGTTATTAATACAGTGTACTAAGAACCTTTGATTTCTATTGAGATCCTCAAGAGAAGCCCTGGAAGTTGTTTGTGTAGCCATTTTCTGTTGGCTGTTTCTTGAGTCTCTCTTTCCAATTCTTTTTTCTTCTTCTTCTTTTTGGTCTTCAATAGCCAGTTGGCGATCTATATTGAAGTGTCCTGGAAGGTTGAAGCATTCTGGAACTGGTTCCTCTGTGTTGCCATGGAGTAGAAAAATATGTCTAATGTGGTTCCTGGCAATGTGTTACTTCTCTGGAGTAACAAAGGGCTTGTCTACATGTGGCATTAGCAGTGGACTGGAGCAGGTTAAACGGGGTCACTTGGAGGTCTGTAATGCCAATTGGAACTTGCTGCCAATTTGCTAGCTGTCAAAATGGACATTTATTTTCCAAGTCCACATTTGCTTTCCACTGGTCCTTTAGATCTTCAAAGTGATACAGCGCATGGAGCCAAGGAAGTGATTAAGTTGCCAATATTGTGAAGCGGCTCACTTCTGGAGCCACTTCATGAGATTGGCAAATTAGAGGAAGACTCACTTATGGTCCATTTCCAGCAAACATACGTGCTGGAAATAAACCAACCCAGGATGACTTTAGCCTCCATCCCCACTCAAAAAGAGAATCCCCTAACAGGGGCCAGAGAAGTGCAGATAGGAATGCCTTGGAGATTGTTTGGTTCACTCCACATTTCAGACATCACATGAGGAGAAGAATGAATTTGCTGGGCAAGTAATATTTTCCAATTATGTTTTGTGGTTACTTTTTAAAAGCATTGTTAGGCATTTTAACAATGTTTAATGCTATTTTATGCTATTCTACCAATGCTACCGATCTTCTCCCCACTAAAACCAAGAGGTCACACTTCTCAAAGACTTTTGCAAGAAAATGGCAAAGGATTACTTACCAGACAGTACAATGAGAAATTGGGGGGGGGGGGATTACTGTACAGTATAGAGTAGCTTCCCAAACCCAGGCATACAGAGCTATTTAATGTGCAACAAAAAGCCAAAAACAGTTTCTTTCTTTCTATATTAATAGACAACATCTTTTGTGCTTTCCTGAAAGCAAAAGATGAATGCCTCCTTGTCCGTGATAGAGAACACACATCCCAATGCACACTCACACTTATCATTGTCTCTTCCTATACCTTGCGGTGTACAGACAAAGGAAGTGCAAAGACACACTCACACTTTCCCTTCCTTCCTCACCCCCACACCCATGCATGCGCTAGTGAAGGAGATACAGAACAACTCTCTGACTCATTCAGGCAACGGAACAGAACAGAAGGTTGAGGAGGAGGAGAGGGGAGGGATGGCAAAGCTACCTCACAACACTTTTGGTGCCTCAGGAGGTCCAAAACTTATCTTTCCCATATTCCTCACTGAATTACTTTGGGCCAGTCCTTATCTCACAGCTTGCTCTACCTTGTAGGATGATTTAAGGGTGAAAATGGAAATACCTTTATTCTGCAAAAACTGACTATAAAGATAGCCAATAGTATAAAGAGAGAGAGAGAGACTCAGCAGCATAGCTGTCTTACACTGTCTTATCAACATTTCAAAATAAATTTATCTAGCATGTAAAATAAGGGACTGTGGCAGCTTAGTGGTTTAGATGCTGAACTTAATGCTTGGAAGGTTGACAGATCAGCAGTTTGAAACCTGAGTGCTGCATGACAAAGTGAGTTCCCAACTCTGTTCCAGCTCCTGCCAACCTAGCAGTTTTAAATCTAGACATTGCAAGTAGATAAATAGGTACCAGGGAAGTGTCACAGATATAAATCCAGGCTTATGTTTTTCCAAACCATACTAGACATTTTGTGTATTGTTCACTGAAGGGGTTGGCAGTGAGACATTCTGGGTTGTTACTAGGCAAGAAATGTGGTGTAGACAAACCAAACCTTGTGCTCTGGAGAAACGAAACTTAAGTTTGGATGGACTGTGTAGTGATTGGCTAGAGTCCTTCAGAGGAAGGTCCAAATTGTCTGGGGGGGGGGAAGAAGGGGGAGAGAAAGGAGTGGTCTCTTTGTTCTTTTCACCATGTTTCATAAGTAGTTCTTTGGGGGTGTTCTTCGAACTCAGCAAACATGTAGTCTTGCGAACTAGAGGGGGCGAGGCCCTTAAGGCTTTCAAATTCCAAACTTAGAAAGGTTTTCATTGTTTTCAATGTGGTTTGTGAACTGAAGATGGTGCATTTGCCTAGAATTATTGTAACCTACTTTTGCTAAAATACAACATCATTTTCAATGAAGGACTGGAGTTGTTTAATTTTCTATCTGCTACCTTTCTAACTGCCTGATTTAGGTCAGGATCTGTAAGAAGGCAACCAAGATCCTAAATTGTTTAGCCTCAGGGCATCAATTCAGGTGTGTTCCCACTAACTTACAGGCCAAGGCCCTACTCGGGAGTAACCAGGACTGTGACATGAAGGCTTGCAAGCAAGATGACCTTTAGCTAGCATGTAAAATGGTTAGCAAGATGCTGCATAGGTATCCTTACTGCGTGCCCAGTGTCATCTACAGGGAAATATAACTAGCAGAGATCCTCAGAAGAAGTGAAATTCATGTCAATTCATACCAAAAACCATCTTCTTTCTTAAATAAATCCCTTTTCTTTTCTCTCTTCCATATACTTCCATATTCTCAACAATCAATTGAAAGAAATCCTCTATATGTTTAATTAGCAGCAAAGTAGCATTCCATGATAGGCCCACTCATAGTTTGGTCATATCCTGAGAAGAAAAACTCACAGGAAAAGACAATAATGCTGGGGAACGTTGAAAGCAGCAAGAAAAGAGGACCGAATATGAGATGGATTGACTCAGTAAAGGGACTTGAAAATGTTGTGCAGGGCTGTTAATTATAGTTCCTTTTGGAGGTCACTGATTTGTACTGTTATCTTAAGTTAAAAGTAGCCAGGATCCACTCCTTGCTGTAGCTTACTGTGTACAAGTATGATGATGTCATCATTGTTTGAGCAGAATATTTAATTTAAATTAGCTGAAATCTTCCTATTCTTCCCCAGCCCTGTTTCAGGTTCTGAGCAGTGGTGGGCTGCCAAAAATTTTACTGCCACACCGTGGGCAGAGCCCACATTCTGGGCGGAGTCAACGTCATGACGTTGTGGGCAGAGTCAACATCATGATGTCATGATGTCATGATGTTGTGGGTGGAGCCTAAGTAAAAAAATAAAAAAGAATAAAAAATTAAATAAAAATACACATTATTTAAATACAGTAAAACACCGGATAACGATTGGATTGGATAATGCTAAAATCACATAACGTTAAGTAACCTGGGGAGGAGAATTGGATCGAATAACGTTAAAGTCCTAGTGTTTCCCAAATGCTGGTTTTTGGACTTCAATTCCCAGAAGCCTAAGTCATTTCCCCAAAGCACTGATCAGCCAATGTACTGACTTAGGCTTCTGGGAATTGAAGTCTACTAGTGAGCTGTGTACCCCTTGTTGGGAACCACTGTCCTATGGGATGGATCGGATAACAACCGCTAAAGCCTGTGCAGTTACAATGTATCTCTATGGAGCTTTAACGTTATCCGATCCATCCCATAGGATTTTAACATGGATCGAATAACACTAAAAATAGGATAACACCAAGACTTGTGGAACCAAGTTTTAGTGTTATCCGGTGTTTTACTGTACATAGAAATACAAATAAATACATAGAAATTAAAATAAATACATATATACATAAATACATTAAATACACATAAAAACAAACTACATAAAACATACACACCTCAACCCACCAACATGTCCAAAACACAAACCCATCACTTACCTTACCCTGGGGTCAGGGAGCAGCAGGCAAGCAGGCAGGCAGGCAGAGCGGCGGCGCAGTAGTGTGCTGGCACGGCAGTACAGCGGTGTGGCAGTGCTGTGGTGTGGCAGTGCTGTGGCATGGTGGCACTGTGGCATGGCAGCCTGGCAGCGTGGCCTAGCCCAGCCTGGCCCAGCAGCACAGCCTGGCCCTGCAGCATGGCCTGGCCTGGCCTGGCCCGGCCCATTAGTACGTCAGGAAAAGGCCACCACCGATGCTCTTCCAGGCACTGCCTGCACCCTTTCTGGGCAGCCAAAATGGCTGCCCAGAACTGCACATGTATCAAAACTCCATTTGACACATGCACACTTAAAAATAGAAGTGTGCATGCATCAAATGGAGTTTTGACGCATATGCAGTTCCCGGCAGCCATTTTGACTACCCGGAACTGTCATCTGGAGGGCAGCCATAGAGGAAACCGAGCCGGTCACCCGGGAGTTTAACACCACCCCGGCGATCCCCTCCAGATGGCTGCTATCGGTTCGTGCGAACCAGTCCAAACCGGTAGCAGCCCATGACTGGTTCTGAGGCAATCTAGGGCTCCCTTTTGCCCAGAGAAGCCTTTGGGGACCTTAGGACTAGGGAGGGGGAAGCCTTTAATAGCCAAAACTAGATACTAGTAGAGTAGATAGTAGAGCTGGTAGTCTCGATCCTGTGTGGTAGTGATCCAGTGGCAATTGTTTACTAATAAATTCACCCCCTCTCCAAATTCTGAGGCTCCCATAGACTTTCCCAGGGGAAAAAAAGGAGCCTTGGGAGGACAACAAATTAAATATTTCAATCACACAACGATGACACCATCAAAACCGTGTTGTGTGAAAAGATTTTTGCGATGAAGGCACCTAAAAACAAGTACCTCTCTAAGTGCATGTGGAGGTAGTCCACATACACTTCTATGTGTCAGCTTAGAAAAATGTCCCACTGTATTCAGCAGTAATGTCACGTACGCTTGCATAGCCCAGATCATTTTCTCCCAACCCCACCACATTGCTATGAGGCATAGAGAGAAGTCTCTAGTAAAAGGACCTGGGTTTTAGTATACCTATGTACTAATGTGTTGATTTTCTCCTCCTGCCAGAGTAACTGTTGTATTTTAATGCAAGCATAAAAGTCCAGGACTTTAACATGATTTTTATTGAATTGGACGGAACAATTTATTTGACCTTGAAATTGGGACAATCCTGGTTTTCTGGGACATATGGCAACCTTATTACCTAGGAATGAGCACTATTTAGCACAAACCTAAACAGGATTGAACTACAGCTACCTACTGCATTTCCCTAAAAAAAAAAGTCATCAAAACCAGCTCACTCACATACAGAATACCAGCAAACTCTGGGTTGCACATATTATTTTCCTCAAAGTAATGTGGGTATAACAATGGAATACTACAAAGAGCTGAAATACAGCCTGAGCTAGGTTTTTTTCCCAAGGCAGCAGCCCTATTAAATGTCGGAAAGTCGACAAAGAGTCTCGCCACATTTTTGAGATTAGCATAGCCCACGCTTTCAGATGGGCTGAGACCAGCATTCATTCCACAGCCACATATGCATGCTGCTTACAGGGGTGGAGACAGAATGAAATGAGGTGCAGAAAATGACAATTGTATTATTAATGCTGGTCATAAAGTTTGAAAGGACTGGCAAATATAAACATCCAGACAATCAAAAGGTCAGTTGCACAAATCAATTACTCTAGAGCTGGAAAGACCATGAACTCCTATGGTTCCTGCTCCCTCTTGTTTTAGGCTGGATATATTCTACTGCCCAGTCACAATCATTCCTGTTCCATGAGGTGAAACCAAACAATAGAGTCGGACTGAAATAGGAAGTCCCTCCTGCAGGAGAACAGCTGCTCTATATTGCGGATTAGTCACAGTGACGACTTCACTTGTTGGCTAAAAACAACGAAGGCAGGCTTGTTTCTCAAGAACAGTTTAGAAAAACCATGCCTGGACATTTGGTCTGATGTTTCAGGTTTTGCAAGGATGAGAGATTACTTCTTGTTTGTCTCTTTGTTTTGACAGCTGGATCTAGATGAGCTAGTGAGCACCCTGAAATGGTGGGCTGAGGTGGCATAAGTTCACAAATCAACTGGGCAGTGAGTAGAAACAAGTTGGCATTACTGTTAATGAAGCAATGCATATAGCGACAGAATACCTCAAATCCATACTAGTTGAGAAAATGTATCCTCTTGCTGGTCTTGCTCCACCTAAGATAAGGAGAAAAGAAGCAGCAGATGCCAAGAGAACTCTGCAAGAGGATGACCCTCAGCATCATCTGAACGGATATGAGCCTCAAGTTGGCCAGATCAGATCCAGGAAGAGCTTTATGGCAAGAACAAACATTCTTGAGCAAGAGTTCCCAACCTTTTCAAGCCGGGGCGAAACCATGCTCTCTCAGTCAGCTTTGAGGGCTGGATGGCTTCAAAGGGGTGTCCATTTTGTTTCTCGAATGTCCTTGGAAGGGTGGGCCCCACATAAAATGGCAGTGGGGGCTAGATCTGGCCCATGGGCCTTAGGTTGGGACCCCCCTGTTTTTGAGGGAATGCAACAGCAAAACCAAATTAGAAGATAGAGGAAGGAGCTCACTGGACAAGGATTAACTTTAAATGCTGAGAAACTAGACCTCACCTATGTCACTTGGAGAACCGTGAATAGGTTTAGGGTTGGTGTCCCTAAATGCAAGAGCAACATGTTCAAGTGGGGGCTGCTGGCAGATAACAACAAAAGAAGAAGGAGGAGGAGGAAGAGGAGGAGGCGGTGGAGGTGTCTAGGTCACAAGGCTCCTAGTTACTCCACAGCTTCCCCACCCACCCCAGTTCA
Source organism: Furcifer pardalis (assembly GCA_030440675.1). Classification (NCBI taxonomy): domain Eukaryota; kingdom Metazoa; phylum Chordata; class Lepidosauria; order Squamata; family Chamaeleonidae; genus Furcifer; species Furcifer pardalis. The sequence goes on from CP126891.1 coordinate 150,500,624, forward strand.
AACAGCATGGATGTTTCCTGCTTTCAAAACATATGTGGCTATTATTTAATTCATTATTTGAGTCTTATCTTGTCATACCCGGAAGTGAGCACCCTCTGAATTCTTTTCCCAGGACAGGAGAGAATTCATATAGCCAATGCTGCAAGGAGGATGTATGGCTGAGAAACCTGTGGAACTTAGTTGTATGGTCCTCTGTGTCCTTTGGCCCACCTCCAAAACTAAAGCTGATCATCCAAAAGAGAAGCTGCTGAATTAGCCTGATGAACCACTTGGCCTTCCATGCCAAAGTCAACCAGGGTCTTCCAAGAGATCCCCAAACAGAGCAAGGAAGGATTCTCCCCTCCCCCTTCTAATGAGAGTGATCCTATCTCTGAACCTGAAGGATCTGTTGGACTGTGGTGACTAATAGCCACTTGTGATATTTCATATGTTTGCCATGACCACTCTTCATGCAGTTGAAATCAAAGCTCTTGCCACATTTATTTATTTATTTATTTATTTATTTATTTAGTCAGTCAGTCAGTCAGTCAGATAGATAGATAGATAGATAGATAGATAGATAGATAGATAGATAGATAGATAGATAGATAGATAGATGTTCAGATTTATATTGCTGCCCACTCGGCGAGGCAACTCAGGGCGGCTTATAGTCAAAAAGGCAACAGTACAGTAACAATCGTAAAATACAACCTCACAAAACAACCAAAGCAGAACACAGACTAATTCCCCTCTGGCCATTGGTGTGGGCCCAGAGGAGGGGGAGAGGTCCTCAGCCGCCTGCCAAGCCATTGAGTCTTCTCCCTCAGGCCATTGGTGTGGGCCCAGAGGAGGGGGAGAGGTCCTCAGCCGCCTGCCAAGCCATTGAGTCTTCTCCCTCAAGCCATTGGTGTGGGCCTTAAAAGAGCAAAATCTGTGAGTTAATTAGCAAGTCATTATCTTTACCTTATGCGAAGACAACACTCCCTTCTTTTCTGTCTCTAAAGCTATTGTCAGTCAGCTTTATGGATGATCCCAAATGCCATTACCATGGGTGCAGAAAGGGAGGAAACTTACCTATTTTAGTCACATTATTTTCTCTTCTCTGCCAACTTTTTCCCTCTTCCTCTCCAACCCACCACTGCAGGTATCCCCCCCCCCCTCCTGCCCAAACTGAAAAAAACATTGACATTTACAGGAAATTTTCTTGTGTTCCATTCTCCGTGCATGGATCAAGTGTACTCAGTAACCTTATGTTTGGGGCTGGCCTAAAGGATACTGCTAGGTAAAGATTTCAAAGCTGACTTATATGACTAAGATTTCCCTCTCTCTTTTAATGGATGGGGTGAGTGGGTAAATTATTTTGAATTTTTAATGGGGCTTTAAGGGCTTTTAGTTAGTTTTGATGTTGCTTTTAATTGTTGTTAGCCACCCAGAGTAGTTGCCGAGTTGGGCAGCAATAGAAATTTGAATAAATAAATAAATAAATAAATAAATAAATAAAGTTAAAGACCACCCTTGCTCGAAAGGCAGTCATATCTGACTCTAGGATTCAGTGCTCATCTCTGTTTATAGCCAAAGAGCCAGCACTGTCTGCGTTTGCAGATGTTTCCATGCACATGTGGCAGGCATGCCTAGACACCGAAGTGCACAGTTTCTGTAGGCATGTGGCAGGCATGCCTAGTGCACAGACCTCTGTTTACCTTTCCACTGAAGTGGTACCTATTTATCTACATGCAGTTTCTTGCTTTCGAAGTGCTGGGAGAGAGACAGGCACTTATTCCATCATGCAGTAATCGGGTTTTGAACTGCTGACCTTCTGCCTCCCAGTCAGCATCTTAATCTCTTGAACCACTGCAGTCCTATAGAGAGACAAATTCTCCATCTGATTGGGACAGAACTTGGCTAGAGTTGCTGCTGGATTCCTACTGCACAGCTTGCCTATGAATGAACACACAGGGTTAAAATAATCCTAGCAAAACTAGCTATGCATGCCAGCTTGATAGAGGTTACTCACAATTCACTGCCTGGCTTTGGATTCAGCTGTGTTGCTTAATTAGTGTTCAAAATGATACATTTTTAAAGCCATTACTTACTGCACTACATGTTCAAAGTCAAAGCATTTCCTCTGCTCCAATTCATAAGTACGCTGATGATGCTTTCATTGCTCATCTCAGCTGTTAGCGCAGGCAGAAAGAAGGGGGAAAGAACGAAAAGAAGGGAAAGGGAACGAGGGACAAAACCATGCCTTTTTCTGAAGCACTGCACAGAGGCACAATATAATTTGCTCCATTCCGGGGAGATGTGGCACCATAAACTCAACCACTCAGATATGGAAAGCTCATCTCACAACACAGGCGCCATAAAACTAAAGCTTGTTTTATATCTTGCAGGCACACTCCTGAAGAACATGGATACTGTGTGGTCAACCAACTCTCAGTGGCTGGAGCAGAGACTTGGTGTGTAAGATACTGTCCATTCTGTAGGTTTGAAGGAGTGCAACCAGGGCTTATCAAACTAGAATGGGGTATAATCTATGTGCATAATGTGGCTGAAGGTTTCCCATGGGTTTATGAGCAAGAGAACATATTGGTACTGAAAATCAAGCTACGTGTTGCTCAACTTTGTGCATTAGGATCCCAAGAATTGCTTCTTGTGGGGGGAAACCAGATTTGGGAGAGACAATTTTTAGCAGGACTATAAGAGAAGGACTATAAGATCACCCTTTTATCTTCCTTGTTTAATTGCTCTTCTACCCATGGGGTGCTAAGGCTTGTGTCTGTGTGTGTAACTTTTGCTTTTGTTTGGGTTCAATTTCATTTTTGGAGGAGCCTCTTTTGTCTTTGGATTTTCTGTCCACCTCTCCTTTTGCTTATCCACAAAAGGAAGCACCACTTTCAAGAGATTTCAGTTCCATTCTTCTCCACTCAATGAGGACAGAGAGGAGCAGATTAGCTGTTTGTTGCTATACACACCCATGGATCAAACAAAGTTAATCTGATCAAAGGGAAATCTGATAGCCATCTGATAGTTTTGTGAGCCTCTCTTTAGTTAAACTGACTAAATCAGATTTCAAAGCTCTCTATCAGAAATTACCCCAAAAATATGATAACAAAAAATACGAGCTTCTTTGTCATGGGAATAGAAATGGGGTTTGTGTTTTTTAAAATAGTGACATAAATTTCTCTGTGTGCTGTCCCCTGGAGAGGGGTGGCAGTGATCCATTCTGGATTGTTACTGGGCAAGTATTGTGTTTTAGTCAAAACAATCTGACCTCGTGTTCTGGGGGAAATGAAACTTAAGCTTTGATAGACATGGGAGTACTGTGTAGAGATTGGCTAGAGTCCTTTAGAGTAAGTCTAAAGGGGTGGATCTTGTTGGAGGAGATAAAAAGGAAGTTTGGAGAAGGGACGACCCTTTTGCTCTTCTGCTCCATGTTGTGTAAGTCTATGAGTGTGCTGTGAACTTTGCAATCATGTAGTCATTTTTAAGCTAAGAGGGGACCCTCAAGGCTTCCACACTTCGATAGGTTTTCATTATTTTAAATGTGCTTTCTGAACTGAAAAAGCTTCATTTGCCTAGAATTGTTTTGCTTCCTGAAACTAAGCAATCTGTAACCGGTTTTGCTACAATATATCTTTAAGAAACATGAAGATGACAAGAGTTGTTTATTTTTCTATCCGCTACCTTCCTAACAGGTTAGTTAGTTACCTTACTAGCTCAGGTCAAGGCATGTGAGAAGGCAGGCTAAAATCCTGGATTGCTTAGCCACAGGGTGTCAGTTCAGGTGTGGACTCACTCACTTGTAGTCCCAAGGGTCTACTCAGGAGCAAATGGTCCATCACACGCTTTTGTATCCCACTCCCCAAACACACACATTACTACTAACCCCCAAGTATCAACTCTACCTGCTATCTTGCCTCAAGAAACAGAGAATATTTGTGGGGCTCATTTGGTGTACAACGTGGGAGAGAAGATTCATTCAGTCCCCAAATGTTCCACTGAAAGGCACTCTTTCTGAAGCTGTTTGTCTAGAAGTCGTCTTTGGGGTTTGGCTGCATGTAACATGTGTTACACTCAGAAGATAATTTTATCACCATTCGTCACAAAAACCTCATCAACATCCCCCTGGTATTTTAAATAACTTAGCCCCTGCAGACTTTGCAAGAGCATATTGAGGGCTTCCTTCTGCTACTGAAATGCCACATTTGGGTGGCAGCATCCTCCCACCTGGCATTAGACTTTAAAACTGATAGGCCACATGTGGCTCCTAAAGACTACTTTGTGGGCCCCGGCCCTATTAGACCTCTTTGACCAACCATTAAAAAGCAGGGGAAGAGAAAGGAGAGAGAGCAGTGATTCACTCTTAGAAGAGTTGTAGGTCTCCCTGCTGTTATTGTGACCTTTTTGCCGTTGCTAAATCACTGTGGGCATCTAAGTCCTTGGAAATCATAGTATTCTAAGGGTCATGATGAATGACCTAAAAGTCCTGAGAAATTATAGTTCTAATAATTTAACAGTGTTAAAGAGAAGAAAGAAGGCAGCAGGGAAACACACACAAAGGAGTTGAAGACACCTTTGCGTGTTTCCAGGACTCAAAGGCATATGGCGGGGATTCTCAACCTGTGGCCCATGGGCCAGATGTGGCCCATGGTGCCATTTCATGTGGGGGTGCACCCACCACTTCTACCACACCACGAAGTGACATGTGGTGGAAGAGGGGCAAAATGGCTGTCCGGCCCCTGAAGCTGTCTGAGGGAGCGTGACCCAGCCCCTGGCTTTAAAAGGTTGAGAACTCCTGGCATAAAGAGACCTGCTGAAGGCTACCTGGGTAAATTTAAAGTGAATTAACTGAACCTTTCCAAATTAAATCTGGATTAACTTGTTTATGTGAGACCATTCTGACCTGAGCTCAGGAAGTTTTCACATCACTGCAAAGATGGAAGAGTGTCAATGCATGAGATCTTGGCCATGGCAAGCAGGCTGAGCATGGTGTGCACCCATATTTCCCCCTGTGCTCACTCCTTAGACTACTGCTAGACACTGCCTGACATCAGAGCTTACAAGAAGTTGTCTGGGAAAGAATCGGCTTCTAGAAATTGGTAGAAAGCAGCCTTATCTTCCCATGGGAAAACATAAGCTGTTTATCCCTGATATTTTGTTAGGTATCTGTTACCGTTTTGCCAATTAGTGAAATATAAACATCAAGAAAGTAGGCAGTACCTAGATATACTTAAGAAACAGGTTTTAAGAAGTATATAAGGAGCTCAGATGCTTTGGTTCATTGTGTTTGGACATAAATTTAGATCTGAGGAGAGGTTCCACGGCTACAGCTGCTGTTTTCAGGGGCTCCTGGCAAGCGGAGGTTTGAAAGCTCTCTTGACTATTTTTCTGTCTATGCTTTCTGAGTAAGATTTATACCTTTCTTTTGTTGGTATGCTCATCGTCTCCAAATCCAAAAGAACCCCTTGTCTGCATGGACAAGACAGATGTATCTATTAATGTGTTCCATGTGCCAGGATAGGCTGGATGTCTTTAGAAAGCTTTTACTCTGTGCTTTCCTTGTAAATATCTCGTTCAAGGTTCCCAATAAATTAATGGCCTCCTTCGGGGGGTTTTGCACGCCAGTTTTATAATATACAAGAAAGTATGTGTCCATTCAGACTCTATAACTGTTATCTCTCCATTTTTACAGACTGCTTTTAAGAGCCAAGTGGAAAAAAGAGGAAACCACTCCAGAAAAAAAATTCTTTTCTCATTATTGAATGGTATACTTATTAGTACATTGAGGTAAACTTCCTGCATATCTACACTACAAGTATATATAGCTGGTACTTTAGTTGAACTGCTATTTGAGTTCTCTGAATCCTGTAACTGTAGCTAGTGAGCCTTCCTGTCATTTGCTGTTTTTGTGTTCACAATACAGTAATACTCCAGTTAGCGTTTGCATGGCACAACACTAAAACCGATAACAAACGGGAATTTGAGACAAACTTTTGCTCTGCACAACATTAGGCTAAAGTTGTGTGATGCAAAAGTTTGCCTCAAATTCCTCTTCATTGATCTCTGCCCCAAAGTCTGTAGGGCTAGAGACCAGCCCTGAGGGCTTTGGGGCAGAGATCTACAGAGGCTCAAACTGCAGGTTTGGTTGGTGGTGGGGAGACCAAGCACGCATGCCCTCACCCTAACCAAGCTGGCACCCTAAGCATCAGACCACCAGCTTGGTTGGCGGGAGACTGGGTACTCCTGTTCTCCCCTCCCCCAACCAAACCAGTGCTGCGAAGCTTGCAGCACCAGTGTGTATGGGGAGGAGACTGGGGGCTCCCCATTCTTCTCCCCAAACACACATGCGTTGAACCCTTCACAGCCGCAGCGTGGTTGGGAAGGAGACCAGGGGCTCCCCAGTCTCTTCCCCAAACATGCTGGGGCTGTGCACTTCGCAGCGGAAGTTTGGTTGGGAGAACGGGCACACTTGGTCTCCCCCCAACCAAACCGGTGGTCCAATGCTCAGAGTGCTGGTTTGGTTGGGGGGGAGACCAGGCGCATGCACCCTCACCACAACCAAACCGGTGCTTGGCTTGATCTGCCTGCCTCTTTGGAAAGGGCAGCAGGGATTCCAAAGAAGCAGGCGGATTGACCCCCTGTTCCCTTTCCACTTGAACCAGGGTTATTTTTAACATTGTGCAAAGTATGCATCACACAGCATTAAAAACCGGATAACGCTAAGACTTGTAGAACCAAGTCTTAGCGTTATCCTGGGTATTAGTGTACTTAGCCCAAGGTCAACTAATAAGTGTTGTGAATAGGTGAATTGGGCTTCTATGCCTTTTTAAAAAATTATTATTTTGCAACCTAACATACCATGTAATGTTATTATGGAAGGAAGGGGTAAACATAATTATTTCAGCCAAACATTCTAAAGGAAAGGTTGAGGGATGATATTCTGAAGACTAATTGTTGTTCCAGGGACAAAATATATGGTAGGTAAAACGCATTGCTGCTGTCACAGTTTCTCTTGTGGTTCAGCTTCAGGGCTAAACTGTATGTTCGAGATTACCTCTCATTACAGCCCAAATCACATTAGTGTTCTGGAGACATGGCTCAGACAGACTTCTGGGACTGAGGAATCAGACCTGCAAATGAAGAATGCAATTCTGCCCTAAAGACCAATCAACAAAACAAAGCAAGATAATTTGCAAAGTGATGGAGGAGAGAAGAGCTTGTCCAATGGAAGTCACACAATCAGCGTTCAAAGAATTCTCTTTTTCAAAGCATGAGTCATGTATAACATATGGCATATTCCTGAAGTGGAGTAAATGCATATTACCCTGGATTCCTTGTGGGAAGAATGAGATTTTTTTTAAAAAAAAAAAAAAAAGCGAAGCATTGCTTTACTGCAGGGGCAGGCAATTTCAGCAAGACACAGGCTTGTTTTTCACAGTCGTCAGATGGTGACTATTTCATTCCCAAAGGTTCATGGGCAATGTGGAGAACAGCTAATTCTCTAAATTCTCTCTCACTCTTTTATCTTTACATTTTGAACTCTCTCTCTCTCTCAGTCTAGTCTTCTTCATAGGGTTGTTGAGAGCACAAAAGGAAGCAATTTGACAAATATGATCTTGAGTTTCAGGGATTCCAAGGACAATTCCACAGTAGAAAAGAAGAATTTACACGACATTTGTTTCTACCCCTTTATAACTCTGGTTTCAGTTTTATTTAATGAAAAATGGATGCAAAGGAATTTGTGCAGGTCGGCCTCTAAGGCAATTGTCTATAATGTTTTTATTTCTTGAGAGAATGGATGAAATTTTTAGACACACTTCAGAGAGACAGAGAATGAAGCCCTCAGAATTTCAGGCCGACATATGTAATGGCTTCTGAACAAGGATTTTTTTAAGGACATAGTTACTTTCCTTCTTTTGTTTTGTTTCCTTTAATTTTCTGGAAAGTAGTCAGCAAAATGTTAGTAGGAATAGGTACAGGGCTATGATGAGTGAAACACACCTTTAGTGTGCTTAGGAGTGTAGGCGTTTTGCTCAATTAGTAGCAAAGTCACAGAAAGTTTAAGTATTTTATCCTTGATGCAGTGATTGAGTGGCACTTAATTGGAAAAAATATACTGAACTGTACTGTATAAAGTGTTCACTGCAGTGTTTGTGCAGAGTATACAAGTGGAGCCATTAAAGCCAGAGTAGAGAAGTAGTTTGGAGTGGCAGCCCCAATCCTGACAAAATGATCATTTATTCTGGACCATACCCCAGTGTCCCTTCCTTCGTTTCTTCCTCAGCTCTAACTGGTGACTGTTCTTAAAGGAGATCACCAGGATTCACATCTGTAATGCACCTCAGAACAGAAGGTATGTCATCAACTATAACTTACTTTTACAAGAAATTGGAATCTAAATAAATTAACCTCGTGGGGCTTGGCCTTTGAAGCAGGCCCGTGGTGGCTATTTTGGACACTGGGACACGACCTGGTGCACCACAGGGTCTGGCGCTCCCTAGAGATGGGCAGAAGTGACACCAGGCAGCTACATAATGGCGCACATCAATTTCCACTCAAACCAGAACCTTCGAGGCAGCAGGGCACTGTTTCTGTGGGGCGGTTTTTGCCGTGCACCAGCGCCCCCTTGCCATGGCCTTGGTCACTTCGCACCTAACTCTATAGGCCCCTCCCCCTATCAAAAGCCATTTTACCATAGCCAGCACACCCCTTTGAAGCACTTTTTAGAAACTTGACTTAAAGACCTAATTAAATCAGAAGCCTCTGACACATAAATGACTACCCACTGAAAGCTCCATATTGCCAGAACAAAAACAATCAGTCTTTCATCTAGAAACAAAGAAGCATGGGAAGGCAGAGGATAATGTCATCGCATTGGCTAAAATCCTGTTGCTTAGCACAGAAAGTTGCGCTAAATTAGGTCCATTTGAATAATGGAAAATTATAGAAGAGTTAACTCATTAAATCTCCATTGATTCAATGAGCCTACCCTAGTACTACTTACTATGGAAAGCACCAGCATTTCAGCTGTCGTGTCATGTGAATGGCAAGTTTAACACCAAAACCAACTGCCTGGCTTTCTGTGTAACTTTTGCTGAGTTAGGAGCTTTAGAACCTGTCCTGACAGGCATTAAGTCCTGTCTCCAGGGTGTTTTGGGGTGGGGTGGTTTACTACTACCACCACCATCCTGCAATGTCCAGGCACATTGGATGCTGGAGCATGCCCAGTTGCCCCCAAGATGTGCCTAATATATGCCATTCCCAGGAACCATTGATGCTGGAAACAGCAGATATAATGTTACCCTAAAATGAAATTATCCTTTTATTAATTTTTTAAAATAGTTTTATTCCTAATAAAAATACTTCTCTCATTATTTTAATTTTCCATCCACTTCAAGGTTAGGCTTACATCTCCACAAACACCACACTGTAACATGATTCGCTTGCAGATAAGATAATTACAAGGGATGATTTTTAATACATTTATAAAGATCTCAAACTGCTATTTGGAAGGGGCATGGGCATGGCTCCCCCTTTTTCTCTCTGTCTGGGCCTCAGCAGTGAAAAGGCTGGGAACCACAGTTTGGTTTAAAATGCATTTTTCCTTTCTGCCAAAAAGACACAGCAGACTTAACACTTTTCACTCCTGATTAACTTCCTATCAAACCATATTTGGGCACCCAGGAACTCACTTCCATCTTTCTTGGAAGATACCCTGAATCCTTGAGATCATTTTTTTTGTCTGTTTGTTTTGTCTTTCTATTGTCTTTGGGGTCAGGGTAGATTAGAAATTAACATAAGCATTGGCTTTTCCTTATAAACTGCTATATAAAAACTAACATTTTAATTTTGCTTCATGTCTTAAAAGGAATTAAAACCAGAGATTTTACTGCAATTAGAGGCCAGAGGAGAACAATAGGTGCTATTTACTAATTCCATCAGGAAAGAAATTGCTGTTTACAGCTGTCTGCAAATAAGATGACAAACAACCAGGAAACCTTGGGCTGGGCTTCTAGATAATTTCCTCCAATCAAGAGTGTTTTGGGGAAAACACCATATATGGACCTTTGTGACTGACCTCAACTTCTCCCATAGCACCCTCCATGTAGCTGGTCACATGGTGAAACTCCTCCCAATTCTCCATGTAACATCCTGGACCAACCAAGTTTGGGGGTGGATTTTCTTCTTCCATGTGGACACTCCTGAGCAAATCAAATGTGGAGGCAAACCCATTCCCCTTCCATGTGATGCCAAGCCCCTTTCTGCTCCGTTTGAATGCATATACAGTTATACCTCGCCTAAAGAGCAATAATGCGTTTCACAGGATTGCTCTTTAAGCAAGTTTGCTCTTTAAGCGAAACACCATTGTAAATGACCAATTGTGGGGGGGATTGTGACAAATTACATTCAGAATATTTCAAGTTATTTTAGCCCCCCCCCTTCTTATCAGCAGATTTGGATACGAGATGATCGAAATATATTTCTCAGAGGAATCAATTCTATGGTTAGAGAACAATAGTCGTGACCTTACAATTGTAAAATGTAACTTGTTTTTAATTTAGAGAATAGTCTGAGATGTCCATGAGACCACACTGGAGGTACCTTTCTTCACTTCTGATGAATGCTGGGAGATAAATTAGATGGTACAATGGGCACTTCTTTAGAGGTAGGGCTTTCCTAAGGCCTGAGAGAACAGGTGTTTCATTCAGCTCTGTGCCTTACATTCTAAGTGATTGGTGGTCACTTCAAAGTAAACAGAGGCTAAGTTTGTAAGTTTGTAAGCTACGAACTTCAAAGTGCAAGATGAATACCATCTCCAAAGTACAGTAATACCTCGGATAACGTTTACCTCGGATAACGCTAGAGTCGCATAACATTAAGTAATCTGGGGAGGAGAATTGGGTCGAATAATGTTAAGGTCCTATGGGACGGATCGGATAACAACTGCTAAAGCCTGTGCGCTTACAATGTATCTCTGTGGAGCTTTAACATTATCCGAAGCATCCCATAGGATTTTAACATGGATCGGATAACACTAAAAATCGGATAACACCAAGACTTGTGGAACCAAGTCTTAGCGTTATCCGAGGTATTACTGTCGTTTGTTTCCATTTTGGATCTGGGATTCAAGCAAATGCACAACTCCCTAGAACAGTGATGGCCAACCTTGGCACTCCAGGTGTTCTTAGACTTCAATTACCAGAAGTCCAAGTCAGCACGCCTACTGATCAGGGCTTCTGGTAATTGAAGTCCAAGAATTGAAGTCCAAGAACATTTGGAGTGCCAAGTTTGGTAATCACTGCCCTAGAACATATATATATAGTCTCTTGTTAGGACCTGAGAAAGCAGGTAGCTATGAGGCACGATTGCTTAAAACCTATCTATGGTTTGCTGGAAGCTGAAGTTGCTTGACAAGGGATACATGACTGCACAATCAGAATTCCCTGAAGCAAAAGTGATAGACAGGATCCCAGGTGAATTGGACTATAGATCTGACTCAGGGTCTTTCTTCCCAGTTTCTCTCTGGCATTCAGTTCAGCATAATTTGTCTTGGGATACAAAAGGATTAGGACAAGAGATATCCTCTCATGCTGAAAGTACGTCTCCAGGGACCTAGGAGGGGATAGTGATGGCAGATTCATTTCTCAGAGACATAGCGGGTGACTATACTGTCAAAAAACTTGGGATTTGCTCCTCTTCAATGAATTAGAAGAGTGGGTGGGGGGTTACTACCTGCATGATACAAAAGTTAAATCAAATTCATCATGGTTTTTTCCCATTCAAAGTAGTTTTTTCTGTGCCACATGAGGGCTTACAATTTTTTCATGTTGGTACAATTTGATAGGGGTTTTTTATGCATTTATGCTGCATGCACAAAAGAGAGGAGAGCAGTACAGTTGTACCTCGCTTAAAGAGCATAATGCATTCCACAGAATTGCTCTTTAAGCGAGTTTGCTCTTTAGGCGAAACATCATTGTAAATGACCAGTTGGGGGGGGGGAGAATTGCAAACCCTGATTTATTTGTTAAGCGAGTTTTTGGTTGGTTTTATTTGTTAAGCGAAGCGAACAATCAGAGAAAATTCTGCTCTTTAAGCGAGTTACTCTTTAAGCGAGGCACTCTTTATGCGAGGTTTGACTGTATACTGTATTTGTAGGCAGAATTTTAGTGATTTTTAGATCTTGGGCATGATGTTCAAGACTGTAATAAGACACTCCTGTGGTGTTTCCTCTGTCCCAATCATTTTCCTTTTAAAAAAAATTAAGAAAAGTGCTATTACTCCATATAACCTCATTGCTAGGTCTTTGATCTATATATGGTTTATTTGTTTGTTTGTTTCTTTTAGCACCATTATGGGAGACATAATGCAGTGGAACCTTGGTTAACAAATGGCTCAGTTAACATAAAAATCACATAACAAACAGAAATCCATAGTAAATAGTGGCTTGGTTTACGGATTCCCCCCCCCCCCCCAAAAAAAAAAAAACAGTTTAATGTATTTTGGTTTTCAATGCATTCCTGTGGGAAATTGCATTCAGTGGGAAATTTGGTTAAAGTAATTTTCGCTGTAAGAAAAATCCCAGAGAACATATCAATTATATTAATTGAGGTTCCGCTGTAATATAAAACTTACAACCCAAACCAAGCCAATGTTGACATAACAAGCAACACTAATAATTAACCAGTGGATAAAAAACCAGTATCTATCCACTGGTTAGAAAAATAAGAAGAAAGTAAATATTGTATCCAACAAAAAAAATTAAACAGAATTCACTTAATCAATGAAGTATCATTAGTTGGATAGAGAACCCTTTTAAAGGCCTTCCTGAATAAAGTAGATTTAAGTTGTTTCTTGAATGTATCCAGGGATGGGACCTGGAGCAACTCCACTGGCAAGGGTGTTCCATAATGTGTGTGGCTCCACTGAGAAGGCCTAGTTCCTTGTTAGAGTCTTCTTAGCTAACCTTGATGGAATAACCTGGAACTGCCCTATTTGAGAGGATTGGGTGATGTGGGCAGACATTTTTTTGGGAGAGATGTTGCAAGAGATAACAGGGTCCTAAACTATATAGGGCTTTGTATGTTAATTTTAATCCCTTGTGCGTGATATGGAATGGAATGGGTAACCAGAGGCCAAGATTGAATTTCTTCAATCAGCCTAGCCACAGCATTCTGGACCTGTTGTAATATCCATATCAGGATCAAGGGCAACACCATGTAAAGAGTATTACAGTAGTCAATTATTAAAACAATCAATGTGTGGATGACCAGTGTTGTTGGGGATCGCCTCTCTAAGTATCTGGTGGAGCTGAAAGAAGGTAGCTTTTGATACAACTTATAGTGCTATTTCTATCCATTTAATTATTAAAAAAATAAAAGAGCAGGAACCACACAACAGACGGATGGGTGTAGACAGGATCATGTGAAGGAAGGAAAGAAGGGGGCTGTGGGTTGAATTGGAATGCCAATTGCATTGCCAGTGTGGAACTGAACTTCTGATTCAATCAGCAAGCCCAATGTGAGCACTCGTTATGATTCTAGTCATAGCTGAGGCTGCAAATCAATGTGCAGCAGAAGCAAATTGCTCCAATTTGGCTTTCCAACATAGTCATATCCATAGACATTTAGTTTTTTTAGACACTGCTGATTTGGACTTAGGCTCTGTCTAACTCCACCTGACATGCAAGGATAGAATTATGAGGCCCTGGAAATTCATTTCAAGTTGCTACATTGGAGGCTCAAAGTACAGACCTTAGCTTCCTCTGCCACCTGCCTAATATGCGGAGCCAGCTGGATACCTCAATAGATAGAGAAAAGCCAAAGCATGGAGAAGGAATTTCAATTGGTTAGATATTGGGGAATGGTGAAGGAAAATATCTTCGGAGGGAGGGAGGGAACACACATACAAGCTCAGGACCCATATAAATGGCAATAGCATGTTTTCTATCCACTGGCTGAGTATAAGGACTGTTCTGTTTTACCATTTTTTTGTGTGTGAAAAGTTCCTGTTCTGTTCTCAGCTATTCTTGGACTTCCTTATTTGAACCAGAAAAGCAGGTTATAAATGACTCTAAACAAATAATCTGCTGAATTAAATAAAGGCCCATCCTACTGTTTCCATCAGTGGCTGGCTATATTCTCTGGCAAGCCACAAGCATTAGTATCTAGCATTTGGTCTTCGGAAATATTTTGCATCGAGTATAAATAGTAAGGGCTCTGCTAAAATAGTCGGTGATGATTTTCTAAATCTCTAACAGGCCCACTTTAGTTGCAATTTTTAACCCACCGAAATTTCGTGATTGGGGCGGGATATAAATCGAATATAGAATAGAATAGAATAGAATAGAATAGAATAGAATAGAATAGAATCCTCTAGTCATGAATCTTTTCTTGTGGAGAAGGTACTCCATTCAGAAGGTACTCATAAGGCTCCATGAATAGGAGTCTATTGCAAACACTACAGCAGTACTTTCTTCTGTGGCTAGGCCAGACATGAAACTGCCAAAACGAAGGCACCTTTTGGTGAGTATTTATTTTATTTATTTGAATTTATATTCCACCCTACTCGCACAGGCGACTCAGGGCAGATTTCAGCCAATCAACAAACATACAACACACAGTTAAAACTCTAAAAACAATTTAAAACCATTTAAAACAACATCTCGTTCCTTTAAATAAAGGAGTGAAGGAGAGTGAGGGTAAGTATAAGATGTTAAATAAGATGTTAAATAAGCCAGCGGGGAGGGGTCAATGAACCATCATTATCCCAAACCATTCCCGCCAGCCAAGTTTTCACACCTTTCCTAAAAGCCAACAGCTCCGTCTGGAGGCACAACTCCAAAGGTAGGCAGTTCCATAAAGCACATTCTGCTGTTCCTTTTGCCTGACCTATTGTGCGAAAGATTAGCCGGCAACACAAGGTGGACAATCCACAGCAGACAGACTCTGTTGAAATCAGACTAAGCACCCAACCAGCCATCTCCAAGTTCACCAGCGCCTTCCAGAGTCACTGAGTTGCTTAAGCTATGCTTAGGAACAAGACTCCTATGAATGCCTGACTTTTATTAATCGAGATATGTTTTAAATAATCAGTGCCAGGAAGATGATCAAACAGGGCCTGTAGATATTTGCATAGAGAATGAAAAGGTATTAGAAAGTAGGGGGTTCATGCAGATTAGATGAGGAAAATGGTATCCTTCGTGCACCACATTTCTTATTGAGAGTAGGGATGTGTTTCATATTCTTTTTAATAATATAGAGATCTGGCAGCAAAATTACCACAATGTGCTCCCATTCACCTCAGAACTGTGGCAGTTTTGTGCTATGAAATTGACTGCCTTGGAGAGTGGTGGGAGTCTCCTTCATTGCATTTTTAAAGCAGAGACTGTATGATAGCCTGTCAGGGATGCTTTAGGTATAGATTTCCTTCATTGGGGGGGGGGGGGGAGCGGCTAGACTCAATGACCCATGGGGTCCTTTCCACTTCTACAATTCTGATTCATTGAAATCTCAGGAGGTAAAGTATACTCATAATCAATGTCATGATGTACTGGATAGAGTAATGTCCTGGGACTCAGGACATGTGAATTCAAATCTGCACTTAGCTGTGGAAGCTCACAGTGGAACTGGTAAAACCACTCCTTACCTATTTCACCTACCGTAAAAGCTCTATTACAACTACCGTATAGTCAGTAAATTCTTCATTCTTCTCCATTTAGGCTGTTTTAACTTGCTCAGGTGTTACTTGACAAGGGTTTTTCAAGCCTTCTGTGATCCCTCATCAGCAGATTAAAGCAAACCAAGGAGCACTATTTTTTTTTCTTGGTATGTTCTCTGTAACTTGCACAAATTGACTCTGTGGAAAGTTAGTGTCCTTATCTTTTGAGAAATAAAGAACAGACATACTGCAAACACAGAATGATGGGCTGATTGCTTAAAAAGATACAAACATTTCCTCCAGTATTTCTGATCCTTTAGCTGAAAGTCTAGCTATTATAGAATGTTGGTTATTTAGTTGAAAGTCCAGCAGCTAACATGTTTTCCTGAAAATAAGACACTGTTTTATATTTATTTTTTCTCAAGAAGACACACTATGGCTTATTTTCAGGGGATATCTTATTTTTATTACGCCACTGGCTGCCCATCCTCTTTACCGCTCCGCACCGGGATGCTACATAGCCATGCCTATCACTATGTCTTATTTTCAGAGTATGGCTTATATTGCACAACTGCTGAGAAATCCTGCTATGGCTTATTTTATGGGTATGTCTTATTTTCGGGGAAACAGGGTATTAGAGAATGTTGGTTATTTTTCTTAGTTAACAGAGTGCAAAGTAAAAAAAAACCTTTAGCAAGAACAGTTGGTTGGAGGAGGTCTGGTGTCTTGGTAACGCTACACTAAGCTACTCAAGCTACTTTAAGTCATTTGGACTGCATGTCCTACCTGAGCTGGCTGGTTTGCAAGCTCGGTCAGTGAGTGAAACCTATCATAGTTCCTTTAGCCTGAAACAGGCCCATAGTTACTCAGGAGCCACACCAAGGGGGTAAGGGCTTCACAGAGGGGTGTGGGCTGCTAAAGTCAGACAGAGTGATGTAGTAGGGGGTCAAAGCCAAGTGGCTGATAGCCTTTTATCACTGTTACTGTTCCACAGAGTATTTCATATGATAAAATCACTATGGAATAATTTCAAGTAGAAAAAAGGTATATTTACTTACAAATACCATTTATAGTTCCTTCTTCTTTTTGTGTTGTATCCGATTCTGAGTATTGGTGATCATCATGGCAATCAGCCATGGAAACTATCCTGAGAATATAATGCAGTGGCTTTTTATCTGCCTTCCGCATTGCAGCGTGACACCCATACCACTGATCCAGTTCTGCGACTCACTTTCTGGTCCTGAGCCCTTTTGGCATCCAAAGTCCTCATTAGCCCCAGGCCAGCATTAATTAAGCTGCTGCCCTCCATCAAGATGGATTCAAGTGGGATTTAATCCACTTGGGGACCATCACCCTTCCCTGTGGACTTTGCCACCCAAGGTCTTTAGTCATAAAGGTTGTCATGGCCATTAATAGCCACCTGACGATCAGCATTGAATAGCTGAAAGTATGGTCTACTCTATTACCATAACAGGGTAACCTGGCCAGACTGATATTTATAGCTACAGTCTAGTAAAAAAAAAAAGGGGGGGTGATGGATTCTCCAGATTGGGGGGGATCCATAAGAAGGGGGCATCAACCAAGTTTAGGGCAAAGGACAATCACATTAGGCTTACACCCAGTGCTAGTGCATGCAAGGTTGCTATTATCCATCCACTATCATTTTGAAACATCTGCATTAAAGCATTGTTTGTGCAATTTTTGTTTTATTATTATTATTTATTAGATTTCTATGTCATTCTACTCGCCGAAGTGACTCAGAGCGGCTAACGTACCATGGGTCAACATATATTATAGTATTACAATATCAAATGTTTTATGCGTGGAAAAACTCTGTATTCACTTCTCAAGAAAATACCTCTTCTTGGGCAAGGGCAATATTTTGCAATTCAACAAGCAGAACCTTTAACGCAAGAGACAACTGAATACAAATCACAAGTGAACTGAAGCACCTCAAGAAAAACTGGAAAACCTGTCAACAGTTTGGCATTTTTTCTCATCAATCCAGCTCAAATTAAATCTTGTTGCACTTCTGTTCATGCAGTCGCACAGGACTTGAAAGCTGAAATAGCATCCAGGAGTCTGCTACTTTAATTAATGGTACAATCTAGACAGGGAAGCTGTTGTATGTCAGAGGAGTTTCAAAAGGGTCACTTGGCACTGCTTTATCTGTCTCCTATGGCACTGAAATAATTCCTTTTGTTCATGTACAAAACTAGGCTTATCCCAGGACAAGAAACTGCAATTCATCTCAAGTTGCTGCAATGATCTCTAGCATCTCACTGGTCCACCATCCTACTCTGTTTCTGCTGCTTCTTCCATTTCCCATGGCGGCAGGAGTGAGGGTGGCGCGTCTTCACCACATTTACACCTTTTTTGCTCCTTTTTTGCCACATTTTCAGTGCTTCTGGTGGTGGTGGTGGCTCCAGGATCCTCACCATGGGCTGGATTAATTGGTGCTGTGGGCCGGATTAGGCCCATGGGCCGTAAATTGCAAATCTCTGGCTTAGTGCACTGAAGTTTTTTTTCACCTGCAAGCAGGTTACAAAACCCATGTCCTCAGCCACTGCCAACACTGGACCTGTACACAGGAACTGAAGGCCCTACTATTTTTGTTGTTAAAAATTATGTTGTCCAGTTCAGCTCTTTGCCGAATAACTGCACATGTGAAGTGTTATGTCAGTTCAGATCAATGTCACTTCTCTCTCCTTGTAAAATGTAAACAAATAGATAAGAAAAGGAGCGACAGATTGCAAAGACATAAGTTTTATACTTCCTCTGTTACATGTGTGTAAGCGGTTCCCTTGCTTGTAAGCCTTCAGGTGAGGATCCTGGAGCCAACACCACCACCGGAAGCACTGAAAATGTGACAAAAAAGCTGTAAACATGATGAAAACGCGCCACCCTCACTCCTGCCACCATGGGAAATGGAGGAAGCAGCAGAAACAGCCAGGATTGTGCCGTGAATGCACCCACCACCGCCACAACTGGAAGCGGCAGGAGCGGCAGGAGCTTCCAGCTGGTTAAAGATTTGTCAAGCTTCTCGTTTCAGTAAGAAAAAAGAAGCAAACCCCTTTTTCCCCCAGGAGTTCCTCTCTGCCTTCACCGCCTCCTTGCTCTACAACAGGTAGACCAGCCTTCAGTGGAAAGGCCGGGTGGCCCCTTGATGAAGTACATCATTTCTATCCTCCTGCTGCTTCATTCTTTCCTCCCCTCACCATAGAAAGATCCTTTATTCCTTTCCCTGCAGAACATAACCCTCAACCTTCTTCCATGCAAACAGAGTGCCACAGCCTTCGCTAGCTCCTGCCCTGAATCTCCAGTCCTCTACAGTGTATCTCTTTATTTTCCCCACCATTTTTTGGAAATGATAGAGTGCTGCTTGGATTTTTTTTAAAATCAAAATCCAATAGAATTCACAGCAGAGAAGACAGAAAAAGAGGGGGTGTCTCTGATGTACACAACCATGCCACACCCTACTCAAGGTGTCCCTGTCAAGTCACTATAGGACAGACAACCCCATTGCCAGTTTCGAGCGATACAGGCAATCACCCATGCCTGAGACTGAAATGAAATGATACTACCTCAATCATTTCACATGTGCACTCACACAAGGACCCAATGTGCTTGGAAAAGGGCCAGGCCACTCTGCATTTAGCTGTTATGTCTCATAGTTCCTGGGAAATGAATCAAAATTACCTGTCCTGATACGAGGAGAAAACAAGGGATAAATCATAATATAATCTCATTAATTCTGTACTGGATTCCGGTGTTTGGAGAATTTGAACACTGTGATGGTCAGATCCTGGGATTCTCTCTCTCTCATTTCATTCTTTCTCTGTGTTTTGTTGTTCCTTGTGCCTGGTGTGCCCTTGGGACACATTCTGGAAGTATCACAAGTTGACTATTCAGGCCTCGATTTTAGGGCATGCTCTAAACGGCATACAGACATTATATTGAGAAATAACGATGCACAATGTTTGCACGTGAAACCTGAACAATCATGCAAATGCACGTCGTGGGAAAATTAAAGATGTAACATTACGTTCCATGTTTGTAGTTGAAACTGCCTTTTGTTTGCTATGATGTTTTTCTTTAAAATGTATGTAAGTTGCATTATGTACTTCCCTGTATTGGGAGGGGGAGATATGTTTTCATTAATGCAAAGCTGCAGCACTAATGAAAGTGGAGGTTTGAAATCTGGAGATATGTCAGAGCTCTTGTTTGCTGGCTAGCAGCCCAGTAAGATTGATAAAGGAGGAAGGGGTGTGTGACAGATACACTTCTGGAATGTATCTTACACATTTAATTCTTGTTGAGATTTGTTGGATTGCTCTGTAGTTCACATTCAAGCTTTCTAACTCTTATTTATGTTATAGATAAGTGTTTTATTTTTCAAATGGCTTTCCAGCAGCCAAATATCTTTGGGCCACTAACAGCTGAGGGCACAAAAACAATGTTCTTCCTATATATATATTTAATTATGTTGAAATGTCAATTTCCTTTTTGACTTTCAAACCAGAATATATTTTGAATAAAACATATATACTGTATATATATTAGACAGTATTACTGATATATGAAAAAAGGAGTCAGGTTATGGGATTTTGTCCAGTTTAGTGTCTCTTTGTGAATGGTAATGAGCACAAGAGGGCATCCTGAAAACCATCTTGACTGCTGTTGTCAACGTTGAGGCTACCCTTTGGTAAGTAAAGCTTGGCATCCTTTCTCTTGCCGGCAATGCAAGCACAACATTGTACAGCAGTATCAGGCCATTTCCTGGTGTTTTGAATCATGGATATAGAAGCAAAATAAGAAAACTTTTATAAACTAAATGTCTTTAAAAAAAAAAAAAGAATCCAATTTCCTGTTTTTTTAAAGCAGAAGTTTAACTATACATATACTACACACAACACACACACAACAGAAACTTCCTTCTTGTAGGATTGCCCAGTGCTGGAAGATCACGGAAGCTGTTTGCATGGTCTCTACCAGAGGTGATGGGAGGAGGGCAGAACCAAGAACAGCTGGAGGGTAGTTGCAGTATCTCTGTGTCAAAATATTTTCAAGGGCATTTTTGGACTTAATGCAGTGGTGGGATGTCAAAATTTTTACTATCCCACCATGACGTCATCACAGTGTGGGCGGAGCTAATGTCATGACATCATGGGCAGAGCCAATGTCATGATGTTGTGGGTGGGGCCAAAGAAAAATAATAATAATAATAAAATAAAAATAAGCACACACACACACCTCAACCCACCTGCCCACCCACAACACAAACCCATAAAATAAATTAAACAATTAAATAAATAAATAAAAATACATTAAAATACAACCACCCACTCACCCACCCACCCCGGGGAGCAGGCTATAGAGAGCTTCAGGTTAGCAGCTTCTCTTCCTCCTCCCCGCTTGGGAGGACAGCAAGGAGGCTGCGCATACGCGCCAAACACTGTAGGCGTGCATGCACACCAAGTGCTTGGCACACATGCGCAGTGGGGCAACCGGTGAAAAGGTAAGCCCCAAAGGTGGTTCCCCCCAAAAGCTGCTACCAGTTCTCCGGGACACTGGGAAAAGTTACTACCGGTTCTGGCGAACTGGTGCGAGCCTGTTGCATCCCATCACTGAATTAATGAAATGATAAGGCAAAGGCATGAGTAAATGCAACACATACAACAGAGAAACAGACACATCCTTTAACTTCTCAAGTAATCTAATGTTGACATACCCATCTTGCAGAATGCAGACTAGAACAATATCTTCTATCTTCCAGGTTCCAAACCATTTCCTTAGGGTAGGCAACCTAAGAAGAAAAAACTATATAGGATCAAAAGCTCTATGAATATGTTACAAGCATGTTTCCCAAAAGATGTTCCCTCACCTTTTGAATTAAAAAAAGGGGGGCTGGAAATTAATGAAGATTGTTTCTTGGTAACCAAGGTAAACATAATTCATACTATGAAAGATAGTGAAGGAAGGAAGGAAGAACAAATATCTCATTAGAAATGTGGTGTTGGAGAATGACAGTTCTCAATCAAGTCAAACCTGAATCATCACTAGATGGAAAATGATTAAATTGAAGCAAGTCTACCATGCACATAAAACGGGTAGGCAACCAAAGGTCTGCAAGGACAGATCCGGCCTGCAGCGCCAAGTGATCTGGCCTCTGGCCTTGCTCCATCTGTCGTCGTCACTGGAATCGGATGCAGAGTAATTTATGACAGCCGCAGATGCATTTCCTGTCTGAGGGAGCATGACCAGGCTCCTGACTTTAAAAGGTTGGTGAACCCTGATATATAATGACCATACAGAATTGACTAGAAAAGACAATATTGCTAGGGGAAGTTATGGTTGTGGAGAGGCAGTAGGAAGAGGGGAAGCCCTAACATGAGACAGATTGTGTAAATAAAGGAGTCCACAGTCATTAGTTTGCAAGACCTGAGCAGAACTTACTAGACAAGACAGTATTACTAGGAAGGGGGACGTAAGAAGAGAGAATGTTCTAAAATGAAATGGTATGGTTTGCAAGATGTGTGCAAAGATGTTAATGACAGGACATTTGGAAAGCCATTCTATATAGTCTTTGATTTTTTTTAAATTACCAAACAATTGTATAGTGAGAAGATGGGTGATATGGTTGAGACTTTGGCAGAATTTAGGCATCAAAGCTCTGCTAACATCCCTAAGCAACAAAGCACAAAACAATAATTTCACACCTTAAGCAAATGAATTTCTGTATATTTTTTCTCCAGTCTTTTTTTAAAATATATTTTCAAATATTTTTCCAAGCAGACACATAATCACTTTGCAAGCATGAATTTCAGTTTAGAAAGGAAGGTGTTAAAAAGCTGCTAAAAGTTGGGTTATCAGTACCTGACTGACAAGGTCAAAACTTCAGATTACCTAGAACTAATATCTCGTTTGAAAACTTGTGTCCAGAGCTCAGGTCTCAGAAATACTTACTTACAGTCAAACCTCGCATAAAGAGTGCCTCACTTAAAGAGTAACTCGCTTAAAGAGTGCCTCGCTTAAAAAGCAGAATTTTCTCTGAATGTTCGTTTCGCTTAACAAATAAAACCAACCAAAAACTCACTTAACAAATAAATCGGGGTTCACAATCCCCCCACACGCACACAATTGGTCATTTACAATGGTGTTTCACTTAAAGAGCAAACTCGCTTAAAGAGCAATCCTGTGGAATACATTATGCTCTTTTAGTGAGGTACAACTGTACTTACTTACTTACTTACTTACTTACTTACTTTCTTTCTTACTTACTTACTTACTTACTTACTTACTTACTTACTTACTTACTTACTTACTTACTTACTCGCCCCCTCTTCTACTTTATGGTGTAGAGCAGGAGTACTCAACTTTTTTAAGCCTGGGGCCAGGTCACGCTCCCTCAGACAGCTTCAGGGGCTGGATGGCCATTTTGCCCTTCCTCCACTACATGGCACTTCCAGGTGTGGTGGAGGCAGTGGGGGGGGGAGGTCACATGAAATGGTCCTGCGGGGGCTGCAGGTTGAGAATCCCTAGTGTAGAGGATTCCACAAAGGATCTCCATTGGGATCTCTCCTTCTGGTTCTATTTTACTCAGTTAAGTTCAGGTGTGTGGGTGATTGGCCCTCAGCATCCTAGCATGATGAAGGGACTGCTGCTTAGCGCCTCTGTGCAGGTGGTGCTGCTATTTCAGGTGCACTGATCTTCGTGTTCCTTACTCCCTGAGACAAAAAATATTGTTTCCTCAGGATCCGCAGCTGTTAGGGTAATACCACCAGTGGCGGCGCTAGGGGGAGACTAGGGGGGCTCCAGCCCCGGGTGGGACATTTTGGGCTATGTATGTTCTTGGACTACAATTCCCAGAAGCTGTAGTGGGAGTGGGCGCCATCGTCCACCAGGGGGTGGCAAATTTGGCTTCAGCCCCGGGCGCCTGAATTCCACCCAACATTACTGAATACCACCCATGCTCGGTCCCCAGCAGAAGTTAGCCACCAGAATAATGAGGGGGGGGCATCCCCAAACAAGGACCCACCTGGTGAGATTTGCCTGGGTGTGAACAGTTACAGCCAAAGCCCCCTGTTCACCTCTGACGGGAGGGGGGCTCAGAAGTCCTGAGAGAATGTTTTTGAAAGCACTCTGGGCTGAGACAAACACCTCTTCTCTGTGTAAGCTAGTTCCCTGGAGATATATGGCAAAATGGCCCTCACTCTGGAAGACTGTTACTCCATTACTTTCTTTAAAGCAAGCCTTTTTCTGATTCTTTAAAGAAATTTTTGACTCTGTTTCTGTGATCTTTCATTGCCCTCCAAACATCCCCCTTCCCCCATGAAGCAGCAACAATGCATCTACTTTGCAAAGATGTGGCTGGGGAGCCAGTTCTATGCATGCAACCAGTATTTTTCCATTTTGAATGTCCCATTTTGAGAACCAATATTTCAGCCCCTACAGCCTGGATTCTTTCGAAATAAAACCTGCAGATAGGACCAACCATTCCTTTGCAAGATAAGGAAAATTGGTCTTTTCAATCAATATAAGCTATTTAGATCTTTATGAGTCACCTCGGTGAGTGGGCGGCAATATAAATCTGAATAAATAAATAAATAACTTTTTTTAAAAAAATCACAGCATTAAAAACCTTTGCCCAATCATCCCCAAATTTGGCACAGGACAAGGACAAACTGCCTGCTACAATGGTGCCCAATTTGATGCTGATCTGAAGCTGAATGTAAATGTTATAAGTTTCTGTTTGGGCTAATTCAATTTTAAGAATTGCCTTATAGAATGTTGATTTATTCTGCCAGTACAAGATAAATACACACACACCCCAATGTAATTCATTTCAAATCTGACATTATTATGATGCATACACAACAGAAAAAGATTTCAACAGTGAGAGAGAAAATTGTAGCTGCAATACAGATTAAGAAAAATAAATGATGTTATGTCACTAACATAAGTGTAACCAAATTGATTTTGACATATGGTGATCCTTCACAGGGTCTTCTAGGTGTAAAGTATCAAGAAATTGTTTACCAATCCCTTTTTCTAAGGGTGATATATGGGTGTGCATCTTGCCCAGGACTGCACAGGCCGTCTGTTCTGTCAGGAGGCACATTTCAAACACCCAGTTTCACAACCCGCTACTGAATTCATTGAACTATCTAGCCAGCTATATCATCAACATAGGGTGAGAATACACAGCAAGGGAAATGCAAATTCACTTGCATTCTCTAGTTGTAAATTTGCACCAGAGGATTCGGATCACTTTGATTTAAGCAGCCACACAGGGAGACAAGAGAAGCCTTGTTATTACAGCTCTGTTGAAGTGCCCAAAGCAATTGCCTTAAGATAACTTTCCTTTCTCATTTCCTCATGTCTTCATCTTATGTATTAAAAAAAAACATTTGCCATTTTAAAAAACCCAAACAAAAACAAAACCATAACAAAACAAACTCTGCCCATGGAGGAGAAGCAGTGGTGGGCATCAGCAGGTTCACATCAGTTTGCCAGAACCGGTAGCAGAAATTCTGGTTGCCCCCCACCCCAATCCAAGTTTTGAAATAAAGTAGTCCTAATTTGGGTGCAACTCAGGGCTTTTCCCCTGGCCACACCTACCATACCACGCCCCACAGTGTGGTAGTAAAATACTTTTGAGCCCACCACTGAGAAGAAGCTGTGAAGGAGGAGGAGGAGGAGACGATGCTTCAAGAAAAAACTTTCTGTGCATTCATTGTTGTTTAGCTTGTCCTCCCTTTCTGCATCAGCTCAAGGGCTCGCATTACTGAAATGATAGTAAAGGATCAATTTTGTAAAAAATAGAAGCTTGAACAACTGTGGAGAAAAAATATCAATTGGTAGGGGAAGCCTTCCAAGCTTATTCTCATTTCCCTTTGCATTGTGTGATTAACAAAGAAAAGTGTGACTATGTCCAGCCCAAATCCCACTCCATAGCATTTTCCGGATTTTTCTCAAGCATAGTCACAGCTAAAGACAAGTACATAAACTCCCTGGCCATATGTAAATGGGCTTTCCATGACAGTGCCGACCATGGTGCTCTGACACATCATACAAAAATGTATGGTGGTTACAGACTTCCTTTTTCCATCACACAACTGAACAAAATTTAAAATGTGAAAGTATACTTGAAAATAATCTTGTGAATTCCAAGTATATTTCCAAAATCATACCTAATGAGGACAGTTCTATCATAATGCTCATAGAAGAAATTCATTCCATGTTGTTGTGATCCAGTCCTCATCAGACTCTGAGAATGACCTGGATCAGGGGGTACTCCCAGTGATGCAATGTTGCCGGTTCCCCAGAACTGGTAGGAACAATCCCGGAGGGTTCTCCGGGAGGGTGGTCCATTTTTTGAGGCGTCCGGTTCCGACCCCTCACCAAAAGAAATTTTGTTTTTAAATTGGAGCCAAAATGGTTCCAATTTAGTGCACCTGTGCACTAAGAGGCAGCTGGGGAGTCCCTGAAAAAAGGGGTGGTGGACGGAGGGGGTGAGAGAAAGCCAAGTGGGAAAGGGGTGTGTGTCAGGGAACACAATGTCGGAGATGACCAAGAGGGGAGGGGCGCCCACTCACCTTCCTGCGTCCTCAGGTAGCAGTTTTGATTGGGAGGGTCAGTCTGATTCCTGCTCTCCCTCTTCCCCCCCCCTTGAGTCTGAAAAGCTCCCCTTCCCTCCTTCCATCGGGCCTTCTGGGCAGCCGGACCTGCTGGGGCCCATGGAGACAGCTCACCTGCGCCTCCCGAGCTACATCCGCTGGGCAAACGCCGAGGCTGGGTGAAGGTGCCAGTTGGCCAAGCAGGGCAGGTCAGGGCAGGGGAAAGGAAGAGGGGGCAGCCACAGGACCCTGACAGGGTCCCCTCCCACAGACCCCGCCATTGGAGGCAGGTTGCCCACCGCAACCAGCACAGTGCTCCCCAGGAACGGAGAGCCGTGGCTCTCGCTGGACCTGGGCGCGCTCGCCTCCCCCTGATCCATCAGGCGGGCTTGAATGAGCCCCGTGGGCAGCTTCCACCGGGGCCCCGGGTGGTGACCCAGTGACAAAGCCTCGCAGGCAGCCTTGGCTCTTCCCTGGATGAGGCTCACCTGTGCTCACAGTGCCCCAAGAAGCAGGAGGAGGAGGCGTCCCCCAAGGGTCCACGACATGGGAGGCGCTCCCCATGGCACACCTTGCCGGGCAGCCCCAGGGCATGGGGGCTCGCCAGCCCTAAGGGTAAGTAAGTGAGGGTTTTGTGTTTGGGGTGGGTGGGTGGTTTATTTGTGTGGGTGAGTGTATTTTTATTTAATTTTTATTTCATTATTTAAGTTATTTATGGGTTTGTGTTGTGGGTGGGTGGGTGGGTTGAGGTGTGTGTGTGTTTATTTTAATTTAATTTTATTTATTTATTTTTATTTTTTTTTATTTTTATATTTGGCCCCACCCACAACGTCATGACGTAATGACATTGGCTCTGCCCATGATGTCATGATGTTAGCTCCTTCCCCACTGTGATGACATCACGGTGCGGTAGAAAAAAAATTGTCATCCCACTGCTGGATACTCCCTATGCCTAGCCCAGTTCTGCCTGCACCCGAACCTGAAAATGTCCTGAGCCAGGAATCTCACCCTGCATCTGGCCCAAGTCTGTTTCCCAGATGACCGTCAAATCAGAGGGCTGCCTCTGTCAGTGATCATCCCACAGTCAGGGCAAAGTACAGAAGGCAGTTACACCTGAGATGCAGGCAAGCTAGAGCCAAGTACCAGAGAAGACTCCCAGTGATGTGGTGACACCTCCCAGCTGGCTGATTTAGTAAGAACACTCTCTCCCCTTTTTAATCTTTTTTAATCTGTAGGGGTCGGAGTAATTTTTGGTGGCAGTTTTAATAGGGGTTTTATTGGTTTTTAAAATGTGATTGGTTTTATTTTCTGTGAGCCACCCAGAGTCTTTGGAGTTCGGCGGCAAAATAAATCAGAAAAATAAATAAATAATAGCGATTAGCTGGGAGGCTTTTAAGCAAGCTCGTTGCAGTCTTCCAGCATCAGTACAGTTATTCAGTGCATAGACTGAAACCCTGCTTGACTTCGGAAAGCCTGCCTAGACCATGACCTGCCTGCCATGACCCTGACTTTTCTGCCAATCCTGACAACACCCCTGTACAACCGTCAGACTAGACACTTGCTTGAATTACCGGTAACCAGATCTCGGCTTGCTCTTTGGACTTTGCTATCTAGACTGTCCTCGAATTTCTGTTGTCTGGAAGAAAATAATCAGTCATATCCAGACTTGTCAAGGAAGGGGAGGCAGGCATATTTTCTGACCTTGTAGACATTTTACTGCTGGCTATGTTAAGAGACATTCCACTACAAGATCTATCAACAGTAGGTTTGGTTATTCTCAGATCAGATTTTGCAGAGCTATAATAGTTCCAATGCCAAGCCAGAAAACGAGTGGCATTCAAATACTAATAAATGTGGATTTCACTGGATTCATTACATTTTCATCTCTCCAGTACCTAGATCATTCATGGGTGGATATGCCACAGTCCTCTGGAATGACTGCTCCATTTTGCATCCCTTGAGAGTCCCTTGTCACCAAGTCTGTCAGAGGCACAGTGGGAAAAAGCACCACTTTTCTTCTAAAGCAAGGTATGTACTACCATCCCTCCCCCCACCCCAATTGCTTTCTCATTCCTGGAATCACAGATTGTACTTATAAACAAGGCATATAGGGAACATGAACCTTGTCAAAGGCAAAACTGCTATTTCTTACTGCCATAGCTGCAGATTCAGCAGTGATAACAGCTAAGAGCAGCTCTAGTGACAGGGAAGGACTATTGGTCAGTGAGACCAACACTTCCCCCTTCCCCAAAAACCCTTTCTGTTTATCATGCCCCCCCCCCGGGAGGGCTACAAAAATGGTCTCTGTATTAGGCCCACTACTGCAATCTTCTACCGACGTTTCCGTGATGACATTCATTCTAGAAAATGGGACCCGTTTCCTGCAGGATGGAATGAGCTCCCATTTTCGCCCCAGCTTCTGCCAACCTAGCAGTTTGAAAGCAAGAAATTGCAACTAGATAAATAGGAACCACTTCGGTGGGAAGGTAAACAGTGTTCTGTGCACTCCAGTGTCTAGTCATGTCTGCCACATGACCATGGAAACGTCTGCAGAAGCAGACAAACTGACTCTTTGGCTGTGAAACAGAGATGAGCACTGAACCCTAGAGTTGAATATGACTGACTTTTGAGCAAGGGTGACCTTTATCTTTACCTAAGGTCAGTACTTTAGGGTTCCGAATCACAGGAACTCTGCAAGTGCATTCAGCCAGCGCATTTATACTCACCTTCAATGTTCGATGATCTGACTGACTTCGAGGTGGCACATGGTTCATAGAAGCCTATACATACACTCACTCAGATCTCCATCACAAATATAGCCCTATTCATATATTCTGGGTTGAATAGGGTTTGAAGTCTGTCCCGGCCTCCCCCCCCCCCTTTTGTGTATAAATTATTCTGCATTTAATCACCTCTTCACCTCTTCTCAGTTGCAGGCGAATAGAACTCAATTTTCTTTTTGGCAGGTTTTTAAATATTTAAAACTTTGTATGCCTCCACTGCCATTCCCCCAACATGCAGACTTTACCTTGTTCTGTAGAAGAAATTGCTTTCAACTTTTTCCTGTTACGTCTCACTTTTTAAATGGATTTGCATCTTGGATGCTTTCCAACTTGTCTTGATCCAATTCCAAGTAGTATCTAAAGTTGATCAGTTTTCTAGGGCATTAGCTGTACTACATGCAGACCAACTTGGAAATATGGCTTGTTCAGTTTCTCATTCTCATTGATTCAATCTACCTTCACCATAAAGGGACAATTCTCCTCGGGAGATAGAGAGAAAGGCAGAATTCTTAGCACCATGATATTACTATGCTGTCCAGAACTATGTAATGGAAGTCACATCAGATACAGTATATAAGTATAAAAATAAGTTTTCTTGTTATATGCCTTCCAGTCATTTCACACTTATGATGACCCCATAAACTGGTGACTTCCACAAGACCTGTTCTTAACATCCCTGCTCCCCTGCTGCAAACTCGTATCAATTTCTTCTTTTAATGAGTCAGTCCATCTCCCACTGATACTCAGTGGTGACCTGGACAGTAGGCACTGTTGCAGAGTCCCTCTTCGTTGCAGAGCCCTTCCCTTACCATAGCTTACCTAACAATTTTGGGTGATGAAGCAGTTAAAAAGATGGCTAGATGGAGAAAAGCTCCCTCTGAATGTAATTTGGTTGTAGTCAGGGAGAGATGTCAAGCAAATTCTGTAACTCACTAAGGTGCCAAAAAGAGGCTATAACACCAAATTGATTAACACAACCTCCAACCAAGAGGCAGAACTCTTCCAAGTTGTCTACAGCCTTATTAATTCTGGACAGATACAAATATTGCAACCTAGTATGGACAACTGCATTGGATTGGCAATCTATTTTAGATCTAAGATAGAAGGCATCCTTGGCTTGTCCTTTAACCCAAGCAATCAGTCAGAGGTGTCCAATATGCTGGCTAGTCAGGATTTATTAGAGCAGTTTAATTTGCTTAGGCCAGAGGATGTAGAAAAGGCATGTGTACTATGTAAAGCTACTACTTCTTCATAAAGCCCTTGCCCATCTACCAAGGATGCAACAGTAGAATGAGCTACCCATGTCATTAATGTTCCTCTTCAGAAAAGCTGTGTTACCTACTTTAAAGAAACTAGAATAAGGCTCATTTATAAGAAAATGAATTTGAACAACTACAGTTTTATCTCAAATACAGTTGTACCTTGCTTAAAGAGCATAATGTGTTCCATGGGATTGCTCTTTAAGTAAGTTTGCTCTTTAAGTGACCAATTGTAAGTGACCAATTGTGACTTCTGGTGGTGGGGATTGTGAACCCTGATTTAGTTGTTAAGCAAGTTTTTGGTTGGTTTTAGTTGTTAAGCGAGGCAACCATTCAGAGAAAATTCTGCTCTTTAAGTGAGTTAGTCTCTAACCGAGGCACTCTTTATGAGAGATTTTACTATATTCCATTTGGGGCAATCAATAAGGTTCCACAAGGGTTGACCATCTCCTCAATGTTTTTAAACATCTACATGAAGCTGCTAGGAGAAGTCATAGAAAGATTTGGGGTCACACACAGTCCTACTTCTCCTTCACTTCATCTGGAGGTGATGCTGTACAGATCCTTCAGTGCTGATTGGAGGAGGGTCAATAAACTAAAACTGAATTCAGATAAGATGGAGATCCTACTGTTAGAAGGATCATCTGTCTGGTTGCAAGGAAACTTATCTGGCCTCCTGGATGGGGCAATACTCCACATGAGGATCAGATCTACAGCTAGGAGGTACTTCTGGACACAGCACTCTCTATGGAGTTCAAATATTGGCTGCAGCCAGGAGTGCGTTCTGTCAACTTTTGTTGATTGTCTTGCTGTGCCACTACTGGATAAGGTCCAAAAAGTAATGGTCAGACTGATTTCTTGGACTAGTAAATTTGAACATATAGTCTCCAGTCTCAGCATGCCTTCATTGGGTCTCTGTCACTTTCACTGCTCCATTCAAGGCACTTTTTATGACCCATAAAGCCCTTAATGGTTCAGGACCTTGTACATTTTTGGAACATCTCTCTCAGAAAGTAGCTATTCATTTCATCAGCTCCTCTCAAATCTAAAAGTAGTCATGTTGAGGGAAGCTAAAAGGCTACACATAATTAGGATTTCTCAGTGGGACCCCCAGGCTATGGAAGAAGTTCCCTACAAAAATATGTGAGGTGAAGATTACTCCTTATGTTTAGGAACCGCTGAAGACAGAATGGTTCAAAGTTGATACTTCCAGATGATGTTAATAATCAAATAATGTTTTTTCTTTGTTTCTTTTTCTTGTCTATCTGTTATGGTATGAAGCACCATACCATGGAATTCATGTTATGTGCAATGGTCTTGTTGTTTTTTTAATTTGTGAGCTGCCCAGAGTAGTGGTTGTACTAATGAGGCAGAATATAAATTCAATTCAATTCAATTAGTCTCTTTTATTCTAGTGGAAGGAGGAAATTTTCTTAATTCATTTGCTAAGATACAGAACATGTCTATAAATCGTTTGCCTCTCTCCTCACTATCACTGGTCCCTTGAGGTGTTGCAATAAAAGCCTTTATCTTATATGGAACAAGAAATGCATGATGTTCAAGCTGGATTCCAAAAAGGATTCCGCATAATTGCTGACTCCCGGAGTGCATCAATGAATTTCAGAAGGTCAGTTGATGCTTTATAAAATACAGCAAAACATTTGACTGTGTAGATGAGGGGTCAGTAACCTTTTTAAGTAGTGGGATGGGTCACGCTCCCTCAGACAGTTGAGGGGGCTGGACTGGTGCCCCCCTGCCATGAACACTGCCATAAATGCATCTGTGGCTGTTGTAAATGCATCCATGACCACTTCTGGCAGCAGCAGTGGTGGTGATGGCAGCAGTTAGAGCAAGGGCGAGAGCTGGATTATTTGGCACCACAGGTCAGATTGGACTGTGGGGGGCATAGGTTGCTGACCCCTGGTATAGATCATGAGACACTATGGGTTATTCTGAAAAAAATGGGTGTGCTTCATGACTTGATTTTCCTGATGTATAGCCTGTATTGTGAGCAAGAGGACAGAATGTTAGGACAGAATATGGAAAGACAAAATGGTTCCCTATAGGCAAAGGATTCAGACAAAGGTGCATTTTATCCCCTTATCTGTTCAATCTATACACAGAACATAGCACACAGAAAGCCAGATGATATCTGATGAGGTAGTGGAAATTGATGGAATAAACTTTAATAAGATTTTCCTCACATTTAGGTAATACAGAAGATACCATAGATGCCCAGAGTCCTCGGAGGGGGATGACGATATAAATTGAAATACATACATGCATACATACATACATACATACATACATACATACATACATACATACATACATACATACATACATACATACATACATACATACATACATACATACATTAGTACCCCGATAACGTTATGACTTGGTTCCACAAGTCCCGTCGTTATCCGGTTTTTAACGTTGTGCGATACATTGATCACACAATGTTAAAAAAGCCCTGTTTCCCTGGAGGCTGCAGCAAGCCAGAATGTCGGGATTTGAATCCTGACATTTTGGCTTGCTGCAGCCTCCAGGGAGGTGGGGGAACTTTGGAAACAGCTTGGATTGGGTCTCCCCACCTCCCTGGACCCGGCAGGGGGGGGTCAGAGACCCCAAAATTGGTTTTTAAAAGTGCATTTTTTTTACCAATTTTGGGGTCTCTGACACCCCCCTCCCCCGCTGGGTCCAGGGAGGTGTGGAGACCCGATCCAAGCTGTTTCTGGGCTTCCCCGACGTCCTCAGCCAGTGCAGCAAGCCAGAATGTCGGGATGCGAACTCTGACATTCTGGCTTGCTGCACTGGCTGAGGACGTCGGGGAAGCCCAGAAACAGCTTGGATCGTGTCCCCTGCCTGCTCCAGAGAGATCAGAGGACCCGATCTACAGCTGCAGGGTGGCTGGGGAAGCTGACGGGGACTCCCTGTCGGCTTCCCTAGCCACTCGCCCTTGCCTCTGCAGCTGTGGGGTGGGTGGGGAAGCCGACGGGGGAGTCCCTGTCAGCTTTCCAGCCTCCCCACCCCTGCCTCCGTAGCTGCAGGGTGGCTGGGAAGCTGAATGGAGAACCCCGTTCAGCTTTCCAGCCACCCTGCTGCTAAGAACGACTGTATCAGATAACGTTAAAAATCGCATTATTCGATACAAGATTTTTCCGAAAATCTTGTAACGTTATGCGGTTTTCACGCTATATGGTACTCGTGTTATCCGGGGTATTACTGTACATACATACATACCATCTTACTAGCAGAAAGCAGCAATTAATTGAAAAAATGTGAAATAAGAAAGTGCCAAACCAGGACTGCAGTTGGACATTAAGAAGACAAAAATCATGATCACAGAAGAACTACACAACTTTAATACTGTGCAGTGCAAATCAAGCCTGAATTGTCTCTGGAGGCAAAAATAATGAAACTGGGATTGTTTTACTGTGAGCACATCATGATTCTCTGGAAAAGAGAATAATGATGTGAACAGTTGAAGGTAGTAGGAAAAAAGAAAGACCAAGTATGAGATTATTGACTTCCTAAATGAGGATACTGGCTTATAGTTAGAAGAGTTAAGCAGAGCTGTTAAGGACAGGACATGTTGGAAATCTCTCGTTCATGCTTGATTGAGTTTTTTGTCATCAAGTAAATTCCAAATTATGGTGACCCTGTCCAGGGTTTTCTAAGTAGAGAACACAGAAGTATTTTACAATTCCCTTCTTCTGAAGGCATCCTGTGCAGTTTGTTCATGACTATACAGATTGGCTCTTCCATGAGATTGAACTCCCAGTCTCTGGCTCTGCAGCCAGTTATCTAAACCATTGAACTATCTAGCTAGCCTCTCATTCACGGGATCACCGTAAATCGGACATGACTTGATGCACGTAACAACAACAGCAGCAGCAGCAACAGAGCCATAGTCTTCTCAATCAGAGGTTGCTTTCATAAATCCATCTGTCCTTGCTTCTCTCTGGTGAGCAGCAAGAGGCCTTGCTCATTTTGCCTTGCCTCTTCCTCAAAGAGTCTGTCAACTAGCAGTAAAGTCAATGAAATAAACTGTTCTGTGGCAGTTCAGGCAGGGCAAAACTGCTATATAAATCTTCGGGCTCTGTAATACTACTTGTTTATTACTCTGCTCTGAGTTATTTGCAGGGGTCCATTCATCAGTGTACTTCTAATCAAGCAGGTAACTTGACCTCAGTGCACATCTGTTTTCCTTGTGACATGCTTTTGTTGCCCTTGTTGGGAGGCACCACCCAATGGTTTGGTTGCTTCAGTTTGGAAAACAATAGAGAGGCACATGACTTTCATTTTGGTCATGAGCTGAAAATCGATGCATAGGAATTTCTGGAAATTTTGCCAGAGCAGCAGAATGGGAGCTGCACAGTAACATATAATTATAATTTGCATGATCTGCACATACACTGCTACAACATATCTAAGCAACAACATGGTCTGGGAACCAGATCTATTCAGGAAGGTAGGTGAGGTTATATGTAGGTCCAACCTTCTGTTACCTGACTGTGTTTGAGCTTACTGTTCATCTTTCTTTCCATCTGAGGTTGAAATCCTCAGTATTTTCCCTGCTGCTCTTCATCCCTGCAATGGCCCTTGAGTACATTTAGTATTTTAGGTGGTCTTACTGTTCAGATTACAATCATCTACAGCCTGTGGTCTCCAAACAGCACACAAGATGACTTCAACCATGAAGAAGGAACTATTATAGTATACTGATAAGCCAACATACTGACTTAGGCTTCTGGGAATTGAAGCCCCCCTGTGTGGCATGGGCCCCATGTTGGGAACCACTGACTTAAATCCTGAATTCCATTTTTATAGGACCAATATATCCAACAGGAGCCTAAACTTATCACAATGTGGGAAATCCCTCATTCACAATTTGCAACCCATGTCCTACCAATCATTGTCTCTTTATGTTGAGGCCATGTATAAATCTTCTTTTTTCATGTTTAAACCATATGTGAAACTGCTAAAATGAAGGCATCTTTTTGGTGAGTTCATTCTGCATTTCCTTTGCCTAATCTAGTGTGAAAAAGATTAGCTGGCAACACAAGGTTTCTGTTACCAGGGGATGCCCAATTGTGGTTCAAAAATATCACAATCTTCAAGGAGGCTCTTTCTGTGTACACCTCCACCCCCATGTATAAATGATTGTCATGTAGTTCTGCTCTTATGTCTGAGTAATGGACTAGAGACACATGGGGTGGTAGTGGAGCTGGGAGGAGACAGTGTTCATAAATTGTTATTAATGGTGTGTTACTTAGCAAATCTAATGAAAACATCTCAGTTTTCTTGCAGCAGAACTTTCAGTCTGCAGTTATATTTGGCACAATTCTCCAACTCCTCTGAGTGCCCATTAATGACAAATCCCTGAGATGGAGAACCCAACAAAGGGATAAGACTAGGTAGAAGAGTTGCTCTGATTTTCATGAAAATCAGTCTCCTTCTACTGAGATAGCCCAGTCTGAGGAACTCTTCCGACTGGGCTGTCTCACCTTCTTACTGTTTCTTCTAGCATCCCTCCTTCTCTTCATAGCATTGACTTGAGGGATCACAATTATATTATTTCAACTTTGTACTTTAAACATGCTCATAGGAGCTCTAACATGATGCCTTCAAAAATGATGCCAATTATGCCTGAACAGAAAGGGTGTCTCTATGGCTATTTTGGATGGGCTTATGTGGGCTAATTATTGTTGTGTAGGGTTGGGTAGAGGTGCAATATGTCATTTAGGGCAGTCCTTGTATTCAAATGGCATAGTGGAGTTCAAACTTCATTATGTCATTTGGTCTGGTTCCTTCCAGTGGGAATTTTGGGTATGATGAAGTGTCTTAATAAGAAAGTCACTTCAGAATATTGATAAATCAAACATTTCATCAGCTCCATGATGGAGGGACAGAGAATTCTTTTTTAAAAAAGTTATTAGATTTCATTAGGGGGTAGAATATGGAAACAAAGGATTGTGGAAAATATGTCAGAATTAAAGAAAACTGTTGTAAAACAATTTTGGAGATGGTATATGACTAGGGTGCTATATATCCCAGAAAACCGGGATTGTCCCAGATTCAAGGTCAGAAAAATTGTCCCGGTCAGTTCAATAAAAAATGTTAAAGTTCCAGATTTTTAAAAACGTATTGATTTTGTATTATAACACACCATTAAAATAAATTTGAACTCTTGCCATCAAACGAGTGATTTACTGCCACATTGGAGTTGGAGAATATCTGGAGACAAATCTTAACATCCTCGTCTTACACCTCCACCCGATAAGTGTGACCAGTGTGTTTCCTGGAACTGAGGATGTTAAGAATTGACCATGACACAACTTCTCAGAAGTACAACAGATCATCTTACAGTAAGAATTAACTGTTGTAAATAAATTCATTTATGTATTGATATATTTAATGTGAAAGTGTTTTATAGCTGTCATTATATTATGTTTGTTTTAAAAAAGCTATTTTGTCAAGTATACTTCTCTCCCGGTTTTGTGGGAGAGAATTATGGCTACTCTATATATGGCTCAGGTATAGTTAAACTATTGTGATATAAAATATAGTATAGGATTGTTGGAGATGTAAAAAAAATTGAGACTGGGACATATCTTCATTTATGGTAGGATTGTAATTTTACAAACAAAATGTGGAAAAGAGTTTTCTTGGAAATTAATCAAAGTGTCTATAAAATTGGAGATGTGTCCTAGAATAGCATTACTAATGGATTTTGGAAATAAACAGACAGAAAGAAATAAGAAAGAAGTGATTGTTAAAATGGTAACAGTTTTGAAAATACTGTATTGTGAATTTGAATTGGATGATTGGTATAAAGAGATATGGAATATGGCTTCAAAAGAAGTCTCCAGCTGTTTTAGATTAGCGCCCATCTCGGCTAGCCATTTAAGGCTTCCTCGGGGACTGGGTCCCTCATCGGAACAACGCAAATGTGATAACATGTAACTGCTCCATGCCTGACTCTTCAGCCACTGACCTGACTGCCACCTGATTACAGACCTTGGAATCTGACCTGACTTCGCTCATTGAACTCTCCTGCCATGACCTTGGAATTCGGCTTTGACCTTGCTATCTGAACTTTCCCGCTCTGCCTTGTGAGTAATGGAACTCTTACCAAACAACCTCTGCTCATCTCCTCACCTCAAACCACTGCTCTGCCATGCAGACAGGCCAGCCAGCACAATAAATGACAGATTGACACGTAAATTAAAATTTCAGAGGGGGATTGATTAAAAATGACTTTAAAGCAAAGCAAAGCAATCACACTTATATAGCGCTCCATAGCGCTTAGTGCACTCTCTGGGCGGTTCACATTCTGGGCGGTTCCAACTTTGCTGGGTACTCATTTTACTGACCTTGGAAGGATGAAAGGCTGAATCAACCTTGATTCCTGGTCAGGATCAAACTCACAACCTTTTGGCTGGAATACACTACACCACAAGGGCTCCTTTAGAGAAATATGGGGCATATTCCTTGAATGTGTTTTACTAAAAGGGAAAGGAGCAAGCCAGGACAAGAATGTGCATCTTTTTGGAAAGAGGGGACAATATATAAATAAAATGTTATCTAACACTACCTGCTGTATAGCAGTGAAAACTCAGGTCTTATTAGGAA
This sequence comes from Furcifer pardalis, assembly GCA_030440675.1. Classification (NCBI taxonomy): domain Eukaryota; kingdom Metazoa; phylum Chordata; class Lepidosauria; order Squamata; family Chamaeleonidae; genus Furcifer; species Furcifer pardalis. The sequence goes on from CP126891.1 coordinate 150,538,562, forward strand.
AGGAGATTGTGCCTCTGTTTCAGCATTAGCAGCCTTACATGCACAGATATTTACATCTATATTTCTGGAAGGTGATTGAATCTCTTCATTTCAGTATTTCTCATACAGTATTAGAATATTTCATATCTCAAATTCTTCATGTTAAAATATAAAGAAATTTGCAGGTTCTGCTAAATTCTTACAAAACTTAACCAAACTGAAATTCTCACTTAGCACCAGTCAAAAAGCAAATGTTCTCATTTTCATTTCTTCAAAACAAATATTATCTTAGAAAAATATACTATGCATGGTGGCTGGTGTCAGAGGAAGAAGACTATTTCTGAGTTATGTTACATTTACATGTATTCACTCAAGATAAATCCCCATCCCTGCATTACTCTGTGCTTTAAAACAATCTGTGGGAACATTCTCCATTTAAAACACATATTTTAGTGCATATGTTTTAGACTTACATATTTCATAACATATATATTTTAAATGTAATATACAAATTTAAATGCACATGTCAATTGTACTAGGCCAGGAACTAGAGTATCAGATGAACTGTACTACATCAAGATAAACTAAAAATGGGGTTAGAATTGGGGAAATAGGTACTATGGCTTATACAGTGGAACCTCGCTTAAGAAACTGCTCAGTTAACACAAAAATTGCACAACAAAAGGAAATCCATAGAAAATAGTGGCTTGGTTAACAATTTTTTTCCAGAACAGATTAATTGGTTTACAATGCATTCCTGTGGGAAACCACCTCTGGGTTAACAAATTTTGGGTTTCAATGCATTCCTATGGGAAATTGCATTCAATGCATTCCTATGGGAAATTGGCATTACAAATTTTTCGTAGTACAAATGATCTCAGAGAATGCATTAAATTTATTAACCGTGGTTCAACTGTACAGTCAAACCTCGCATAAAGAGCTCCTCGCTTAAAGAGCAGAATTTTCTCTTAATGTTTGCTTCGCTTAACAAATAAAACCAACCAAAAACTCGCTTAACAAATAAATTGGGGTTCACAATCCCCCCCACAATTGGTCTCTTACAATGGTGTTTCACTTAAAGAGCAAACTCACTTAAAGAGCAATCCTGTGGAACGCATTATGCTCTTTAAGCGAGGTACAACTGTACTTGGGAAATGGTTCAGTTGATTGATCTAAAACTTAGTATAGAAGACAGCAGTTGTGAAGGGGTCTGTACTAATTTTTGGTACTAAGGATAAGAAATTACTTGTTTTGAAATGAGTTAAAATTTGGTAAGTGACTTTGTGGCAGGGTAACAGAGCCCCCCCCCCCCAATTTCATTGGAATTAGAGAATTCATTGGCTGATGTATGATACCAGTTTTTATGATAGGTCAAAGAAAACATATACTATGTGTTTTTCCCTAGAATTTGTGTAATATTTGTAATTTTGTTAAATTAAAAATGCTAATTTTCAACCTATTTTAACCCAAGGCTGGTGATGGAAGTTTGTTGTGGCATGTGCTCAGTGCGAACCTGTGTTGCCTAGCAACAGCTTCTGCTAGAAGTGCTGCCTCTTAGAGAGTGAGAATTAAGGGCCCTGGTGTAGAGATAATAGGTCCAATTCACTACCTCGATTGATTAGAGAATACTGCCAATAGTGCCAAGCGGATGTTTGTAATCACTGTAAAAACATTTCTTAAAATCTTTGTCACTTGTATCAGTTTCCTGGAGAATTACAAGAAATGCATAGGCATAGAAAATGCCTAATTGAATGTATAAGTTACCAACTAAAGTATTAAAAGAGGATAGTTCATCAGAGCACAGTCTTTCATTATTAGTAAGACCTCTAGAGGTTTTCTTTTTAAAAACATCTTTCTTTCAGCAATCTCAAAATTAGTCCAGGAGGTACAGACATCAAACTGCTTCTTCAGCTTAACTAAGCATTAAATGTCTGCACAAGAACACAAACACCCAACACAGACTGACATGGACATGCAGAGTCATAAAATAAACTATTAAAGGGGAAATAGCCACTGAAATCTGTGGCATCCATCCAACAACGAGCAGCTAAACTGAATGGGGAAAGAGTTCAGCATGCAGGTGAATGCTTGCTAGGACTCCCCCCCCCCCTACTTTCAGTAACTGGATAGTGCAAAAGTCCTTCATTAACACTGGGTGGGGAACTGGCCTTCTTTTCCATTTTTGTCATATGTTTTTTGTTGTTAAGTCTCACGTTCAAGTCCAACCTTTTGTGATCCCATGGACCACTGCATGCCAGGCTCTTCTGTCATCTGCCATCATCCGTAGTCTGCCAAGATCTATGCCCACTGCATCAACGGTGCTGTTTGGCCATGTCATCCTCTGCTGCCCCTTCTCCTTTTGTCTTTGATCTTTTCTAGCATAAGGGCCTTCTCCAGTGCATCCTCCCTTCTCATTTGGTGGGCAAAGTACTTGAGCTTCTGCTTCAGTATTTGTCCTTCCAAGGAGCAGTCAGGGTTAATTTCCTTCAGGATTGACTGATTTGATCTCCTTGCAGTCCAGGGGGACTCTCAAAAGTCTCCTCCAGCACCACAGTCCAAAGGCGTCTGTTCTTCTGCACTCAGCCTTCCTTCTGGTCCAGCTCTCACAGCCATACATACTGGGAAGACCATTGCTTTGACTATGCTGACTTTTGTTGGCAAGGTGATGCATCTACTTTTTATTATGCTGCCTATGTTTGCCATCGCTTGCCTCCCAAGAATTAAGCATCTTTTTATTTCATGCCTGCAGTCACCATCTGCAATGATCTTAGATCCCAAGAAGGTAAAGTCTGTCACTGCTTCCTTTTCTTTTCCCTTCATTTTGCCAAGGAGTGATGGGGCCAAATGCCATGATCTTGGGTTTTTTTATGTTGAATTTCAACCCTCCTTTTGCATTCTTCTCTTTCACCCTCATCAAGAGGCTCTTTAGATATTCTTCACTTTCTGCCATTATGATAGTGTTATCTACATATTGGCCTTTTGGCTAAGATCAAATGTAATAGCTCAAGCTGTTGATATTTCTCCTGGCAATCTTAATTCCAGCTTGTACTTCATTCAGCCCTGCATTATGCATGATGTATTCTGCATTTAAGTTAAATAAGCAGGTAGGGTGACAATTGTTGTACTTCTTTTCCTAAACAAATCAGTTGTTCTGTATCCAATCTTATCTATTGCTTCTTGACCCGCTTACAGGTTTTTCAGAATACAGGTGAGGTAGTCTGGTACTCTCATCTTTTTGAGGGCCAGCAGTGACTCAGTGGTTAAGAAGCTCACCTTGTTAGCTGGAAGGCTAGCTAGTCAGCAGTTTGAGACCCTGGTACTGCATGACAGATTGAGCGCCTGTCTCTGTCCCAGTTCTTGGGGACATGAAAGGAGCCTCATTTGGGCGTCCCCTGAGCAGTTTCTTTCACCAAAAACCTTTCAATCCAGAATAATTTCTGACACAAAGTTATTATCTCTTTGATATTTACAATAGCCGTGGGTGCTTTTATGGCTGCTGTAAACAGATATGTCTTCGCATCCGCTTCCACTTCCAGTGGTGGTGGTGCAGGCCACATGAAATGGTGCCATGAGCCAGGGCCAACCCGTGGGCTGTAGATTGAGAAGCCTGATCAAAGGCTTTGGTGTAGTCAATGAAACAGAAGTAGACATTTTCCTGGTACTCACTTTTTCAGGCCCATGGTGGGGAGATAATTTACCGGGATGGGCGGGCATGTGCTGCTGCTCAAAGCCCATACCTTAATGGGAAACACCACCTCTGCATTTTCCCCTTCGCTTCCTCTCCCCAATCTCCACTCTGCTCCATGGGAAAAAGCACAAAGCACTTTGGGCAGCTTTGGCAGCTTTCCCTGGGAACTGGCAGTCTTTTCCATGTTTGTTATCTGGTTTTTGTCATTCACTCTTTGCTATTGGAAAGACCATTGCTTTAATTATGTGGACTTTCATCAGCAGGGTGACATATCTTTTAGCCTTTTGATACTGTCTATGGGTTTTTCTTGGCAAGGACAATGGAATGGGTTGCCAGTTCCTTCCCCAGTGGTACAACCTCTTTATAATCTTCACTGTCATTCATATTCATTGTCATCTGGTACCACTTCTTTATAATATTCCCACTTTCTATTTCCTTTCCCTGGCTTTTCAGTACACCTTGTTTTAAAAAGGTTTTTATTCCATCTTCCAAATGCCAAATTTTCATAGTATCATCTAGGGCAATCCTACTAGCTTCGGAACCAAGGTGGGGTAGTGCATTTCAGTTTGAGACAGCCTTAGATTGACACAATATCTGATTTATCCCAAAATTCAACACATGTTGAAAGCTGCTGCACAGCCCTAGTTTTTTGTTTGTTTGTTTGTTTCCAGTTTGTATAATGAAAAAGAGCTTCTGCTAAAACTTGCAAAGTCCTGACAAGCTCCTCTCTATCCAACCCTAATTACACCAGCAAAATTGTGATGAAATTATATATAAATGATATAGAGGAGTTTGTCATGACATTGCATAGACAGAGAGAGAGACAGAGAGACAGAGAGACAGAGAGACAGAGAGACAGACAGAAAGAAAGAAAGAAAGAAAGAAAGAAAGAAAGAAAGAAAGAAAGAAAGAAAGAAAGAAAGAAAGAAAGAAAGAAAGAAAGAAAGAAAGAAAGAAAGAAATTGCATTGTGAGGCTAAGCTAGGCGAAGAATTCATAATCTGCAAGCTAATATGTTTTGCAGAATATTATAGACATACCACAAGCACAACCCAGATAAAGCAGAATGCACTAAAATGGTCTTTACTTATATGTTTCTTAATATGGATTTTGGTGGGGCTAAAGTGCATCTTACATTGATTGGATTGTGCCCTATAAAGACAGGTATTATTGTTGCTGTATTAACTAATGAAGACAGTAAATTCTTGCAGTATCCCTGAACATCTTGGACAAATGGGACCTCCAGGAAGATGAGCAGGCGAAGGAGCATATGAACTATTTATAGTCAGGCAAATCGCACTACTGCAAACTGGCCTATTTCCCTTAGGCTATTTTGAAGTCAAGTTATTTTAGTGACAACATTTAGGTGAGGGACAGGTAGAAAGTCCATGGGCATTGAACTCAGCCAGGTACTGTAAAGCAAATGGGAGCATATTCTACAAAGGAAGGCAAAGATGTGCTGAAAGACCTAGCAGCAGTACCCTTTGCAATTCTGTATTTCACTTGCAGTGACCAGCAGGCATAAACTCACCAACTCTCTCTCCCTCTTTCTCTCTGTATCTGGGGGTGGGGGAAGTGTGATAGTAAACAAATTGTTTTCAAACCTTGGTAAAAGCATATACTCTGGATAGTCTCCAGACGACCATGTCACTCATGAGCTTGCAGAAAAGTAGAATGTCCTGAGGAAGTGGGGAGGAAGCAGGATTATAAAGGACCCAGCTCCTTTGCTTGTTTCTGACCAGAGGAGCAGAGTAAGGATTCTAATAATTCTGAGCCACAACAGCACCCCAAATTCATTTGTTAAAAAATAAGTGTATTTTTTAATTGGAGAGAGGCATAACCACTTTTGCCATTTCATAGCTGATCTTCTTGATTTGTATCCAAATGATGCCCTAGATGTGGGCAAAGGAGTAAAGTAATTCAATGATCCAACAACTTATTGTTGTTCTCCTTCTTCTTTCGTGTCCTGATCAAACCCAGGACTGCCAAAATGAAGCCACATTCTTGGCTTTATCATTGGCCAAACTCAAGTCCTCATTGGTACATGATTCTGGCAGTCTTCAGCAGACCAGCAAATGAACCAGATTTTGTATCTCTCCACACTCACACAACGTGTTGTTGTCCGCCAGCAGCTCCCAGTTGAGCATGTTGTTCTCCTTAAATAGCATGGATATAGAACAGCTTGTTTTTGTCAAGAGATTAACCTATGGAAAATACACACACACAATAGGCACAATATTCAGGCATGCAGAAATGTGGATCATTGGGTGCCTGCTCAGCAACTCTTCATGTATAGCTATTGTTGGGTTCTTCTGCTCGGTCCCTGGAGACCCACATCCAAATGGGTTCCTTCTCCTTGAGACTTATTATCTGAATTGTTCAAGGATCCAGACAAAATAATTACCTTGCTTTAATGGAGTGAAATGTGCAAAGGAAGCAAGAATGATACAGTTCTCTTCCCCCTGTGCTTTTTGTCTCAAGAGGTTACAAAAAGATGCTTGGATGGAACTGTGGGTAAGGATTTGAAATCACAACTGAACGGAACAGAGTCCAAGAGTCAAGCACATAGAGTCATGTAAGGTTGAGAAGAAATAATAAAGTCAAGAATAAAGGCAAAGTTAGTGCAAACCAAAGGGGCTGAGGGGATAGGAAAGGCTTTTACAAATATACCAAGGGAAAAGGAATATCAGACAAAGTAGGACCATTAATAAATGAGAAGGGATATTAAATTAATGATGATTCTCAAATGGCTGAGTTACTGAACTACTTATTGAAATCTGCCTTTAACAAGAAAAACAAACGAAAATGGGAGTCAGGCAATTTTGACACAATGGAGGATTTTTCAATGAATATCACCAGTGGAGAAATATGCATCAACAAGAACAAGAGCCAGTGTGAATTCAGGAGGTAGGAATAGAAACAAAGGGTTTGAAAGGGGCCTTACACTAAATAACCTACCGGCAGCAAAACCTGCAAAGCCAAGGGGATGTTACCCTATGAGGAAATTAATTTGCTGGATTAAACTGATGAAAGTTTAAACAATATTCCATAGGGTGACTGGCAGATGTAATAGCTGTGAAAATAAATAGCAAGAGCTATAATGTTAAATTTATCTGTGATGAGGAATATTAATCCTTGCTTATATTACTGTTGCATGTGAGGATGAGAATGGGAGAATTCCTCTCTTTACTGGAAAGAATGACAAGGTGTTCCTAGTCTTCTCAATAAAGTTCTTGTCTTTGCAAGAATAATGCTTTTTTGAGAAAGTGCCAATTTTGTGATAAAGTGTGTAATTTGCCAATAGCCTCAAGTTAGGATGAGTGCGGCTTTGTTTTCCAGAATGTGAAGCACCGCATGGGTTGTTTATTTATTTATTAACAATGACAATCCTCTGCTTGCTATGTGTACATGACCTTTGGTTTTCAAAGGGATAGTAGAAACATAGTATGCAAATTATAGCAATCTGAGAAGAGTTTGGTTTCTTTGTCTTGCTCATGAGTGGAGATGATGAATCTTGAAAGGGTTTAAAATCCTTTTTTGTGGGGTGTTAGGATAGTCTAAATTCCTAAGAATAAGGAATTTAGAGAACATTATTTCCAGCCTTATCTATAGCTCATGTCTTGATTCATATGAGTAATCTGAATTAGATTATTCAGCTCAACTTTTCAGGTGACACATCCAAACTCCTCAGGCTAGAACAGATACACATCAAGGGTGTCTGGATGATACAGCAGCTAATGGTAGGTAGATGTAAGGAGCCACTGCCTGCATCAGTTTGCCCATTGTAAGGAGAAAGCATGCGTACCACATTTTCTTTTTACAGACATCTGCCTTTAATAGCTATAGGAGAGGCAAGCATTTAACAGATGAACCTTGTCAGGAATGGGGTTTTCACAAATTATGACCCCATTGCTTGGGCCTCATAGTCCACACATCTTCAAGAGCAACAAAGGTTAGACCAAAATGGCTGCAGACTTCCATATCTGAGAAGGGGAGATATAGAGATCTGTGACATGTCTGTAATTTGCTAAGTGTTGGGATACTAACATTCTGAGCCGCCCAGAGTTGCTCCGCCAAGAGGGGCGGCTATATATGTTTCAGCAATAAATAAATAAATAAATAAATAAATAAATAAATAAATAAATTGTCCACAGCACCAAAAAGTGTGTTTAAAAAAAAAAAAAGAATTAAAAGAACCATTTAGAAGCTTGTCAAGTATATGTCATCATCAGTCATGTCCCATCCATAAACCCAGAATATAATAGAACCAGTTTACAAGAACATAAGAAAAGCTAAGCTTTTTGGGTGCTCCATCACCACTTGGTTACCTTATTCTTCTCTTGCTTTTTCATCTCTTTGTTGACCCCCCTCCCAAATAAAAAGGTTCACTATCTCCTCTTTGTTTGAAACTGTTCCACCTTAGAACTACTGGGTATCTGCAACTTTTACACTGTTCTTACCTTTCTCCTGCCTCTCCCCAATTTCATCCCAATTAGTCCGATCCCCTTCTCTCTCTTCCTTCCTTCCTCTCTCTCTTCCTTTCTTTGGATACTCTGTGTCACTACTATGTGCTGTGGCCCTATTGTGCCAGATGCTTTTGTCTCGTCTCCCTGAAACCCATAACAAATTCAACCTCACCATTAGGGGGTTCACAATGTTTTCCTGCCACAAGCCAAACCCATGCCTGACCCACAGTGTGGGGACCAGAGGCGTGGTTGCTCCCAGTGTTAATATTTTCATCTTCATCGGTGGCAGCGGTGGTGGGAATGGTGGCATTTTTCTGGCTTCTTGCACAGCCTCCACCACTCCCCATGGTGGCGGGAGACTTTTCCGGAACATTTTTGCTCCATCTTGGGAATTCTTTGCTGCTTCTATGCTGTATTTTGGCAACTAGAACATGGCAGTTGGAGACTTCCTGGTTCCGCATTGGGAGCCCTGGTACCAGAAGTGCCCAAATGTCATGTTCTAGCTGCCAAAATGCAATGAAAAAGCGGCAAAAAAATTCCTAAAATGGAGCAAAAATGCTCCGACCTCTGTGGGGAGTGATGGAGAATGTGCAAGAAGCTGGAAAAATGGTGCCATTCTCACCACCACCACCACTGTGACAAGTGATCTTTTCGGACTTTTGATGGTGTTCGGAGCTTCTGGAGGTACTGGGGTGGCCACTGTGGGCCGTATTAATGAGTTCCATGGGTCGGATTAGGCCCACAGGCGGTAGGTTGCAAATGCCTGCTTTAGATGGTAAGTTTAGCACTTGATAAGCATTTGGCAACCTTGATCTCTTGATTTGTAGGTGAAAGATGTCTGTTTTGCACAGCTACATGTATTGCATGTGGCATGTCTTGTGTTATGGCTCAACATTGGAAGGTAAACAGAGACTTAATCTCCATGTCTCGTTGCCAAGGCATGAAGTGTGAGAAAATCTCATTCTGGGAAGGAAAACAAGTTAATTGGAAGAAATATTCCTGTTAGCTTCCTGTTGGACTCTTTGTTTGTCCTGTTCTCCTTTTCCTACTCCAATTACAGCTTTTTCTGATAAGCTTATTTAAAATATTAACAGACTGTTACAAGACACAATTTTAGGTGGAAATTATAACAAGTTGCTTTGCAGAGGGAAAGAGAAGGGGAGAAAGAGAGAGAGAAAGTTCAGGGATCAAACAAACAAGGAGAAAAACCATTTTTAATTAGTAATAGCAATTAACAATTACACTTGCAATTGCTGCCCCATAGCGCTTAGTGCATTCTCTGGGAGGTAACTAGCATTTTGCCCTCAAAATGCTGGGTACTCATTTTACCAACCTCAGAAGCATGGTAGGCTGACTCAACCTTGAATCCCATCAGGATTGAACTCACAACATCAGCAATGTTGGCTGCAGTACAGCAGTTTAATCACTGACCCATGAGGCCTCCTTATTACTGAAAAATGTAGCAAATTACAACCTCTGAACTCTTTTCCTAAAGCAGTGATGGTGAACCTTTTAGAGACCGAGTGCCCAAACTGCAACCCAAAACCCACTTATTTATTGCAAAATGCCAACATGGCAACAGGGAGGGAGGTAACGCTCCCATTGGGCTGCTGGGCAAAGGGGTGGTGCGAACTCTGTACTGGGAGAGGGAGGAAGCACTCCCTTTGGGCTGCTGGGCAGAGGAGTGGGGCAAACTCTGTACTGGGGTAATCGCACAGGTGCCCACAGAGAGGGCTCTGAGTGCCACCTCTGGCACACTTGCCATAGGTTCGCCACCACTGCCCTAAAGTAATAAGATTACAGCCTCTTGAATCTCAAAAGTAACTAGTTACAGGTAACATTTTTATTTGTAACTTACTTCCAAGGATTGGACAAGTGCGCTTTGACAGAACAAGTGTTTCTGAATTTGTTGTTGTTGTTGTTGTTTAGTCACACAGTCAATTTCTACCCTTTGTGACCCCATGGACCACTGTCCGCCAGGCACTTCTGTCCTCCACCATCCTCCTCAACTCGCTCAGTTCTGTGCCCATTGTCTCTACAATACCATCTAGTCATCTCATTTTGGGCCGCCCCCTTTTTCTTTTGCCCTCCACCTTTCCCAGCATCAAGGCTTTCTCAAGTGAATCCTCTCTTCTCATTTGATGTCCAAAGTACTTTATCTTTATCTTTACAATTTGACCTTCTAAGGAGCAGTCAGGTTTAATTTCTTCTAAGATTGACCTATTTGTTCTCCTTGCTGTCCAGGGGACTCTCAAAAACTCTCCTCCAACACCACATCTCAAAGGTATCTATTCTTCTGTGCTCAGCTTTCCTAATGGTCCAGCTGTCACAACCATACATTGCCACATGGAATACCATTGCACATATTCCATGACATACTTAGATGTGTTTAGCCTAAATACCTGAACTCATTTGCTAAAGAACAGCCTACCATGATAAAGAAAGGTTCGGCCTAGGAAATAAAATAAAAAATGACATTGCTTCAGAAGAGGATGGAAAATAACTCTAGCAGCTGGGCTGTGTTTTTCCAGAAAATTCTGTCTCTTTACCCACCATTGTGTTCCCTTTTGCCAGGCGAGAGCTGTCCAAACTCCATTGCACGTGGCAAATCTGGTGCTGCGAAGTGGTCTCATTATATATTGAGAGGAGAAGCATTGAGGATGGCATTAAAAATGAGGACCCTGTCAATATTTTATAGGCCCTGGATTCCCGGGGGCATGTTTACAGGGCAGTAAATAAAAGCACTCAGCCAAGTGACATTTGTGTTCTTGCAAATGCGATTATTATGCATGATTAGCAGCCAAGCACACTGAAAAATCTACACTAGCAGGCCTTGCCAGGCAGTGAAAAATGGCTGAGCAGCCTTCAGTGATATGTGCTTCAGAGTCAGGCACTCGGGCTGCTTCAGAGAGCCACCTCGCTTGGCTTTAATGGCGTTTGGAGCCAGGATCTGCTGATGTGAATAGAGAAAGCTCTCCTGGCACATTCCTGCCTCTGCTCCCCACACCAGTCTGTCTCGGGGCTCACTGGCTTCTCTTCCCTCTTCTCTTGCCAGCTGGCTCCATCCTGAGAGGAGAAGGGTTAAAAGATTTCCCTCGCAGCCCGCTGGCCCTGCTTTCCAGCAAAATGCATCCAAACCGACTTTGCCGCTTTAATTATTTATCTGCAACCAATTTGGCAAGGAAACCAATTAAGTGAATGGGTGATTAATGACCTGCTGATTCGCACAGGTACCTAATTTAAATGTCTATATAATATATAAGCACATTTCAGAGATGCTTTGACTGCTTGGCGCTCTCTCGCTAGACTGGGGGAGCCAGCCGTGCTTCACAAATGACTCCTTTGCTCGCTCGCTCGGATATAGCTTGAGCCGCCTGTTGCTGTCGATACTATTGCGGCTTAATTTTAAGGAGCTTGGCATGGAATGCACATCTTTCAGACCTAGTTCCACCCCACTTCTCCCTGGCTCTAGCCTCGCGCACTCCGATAATGCTTGAGCTGACAATTTTTAGCAAAGTACAGGCTATTGGACTGAACATCTAGTACTGAACAGCAAGAATAACAAGGGTGGGTTGATTTTTTTTAATGTGGGTGGTTGCAGGAGAATCTGCCTTCTGTCGCACATCCCAAAGTCCTCTTTAAGGAGGGGGGGGGATGATGGAATCTGCATTTAACCACCTATAATCTTAGAAGTTTCTGAAAAGGCACAGGGCCAGCTGCTTCATTTTATCTGGAATGCAAATGATCCTTTCAAGTGCTTGCAGCACTGTCACAATTTGAGACTGAAATTATGCCCATTTGACGAGCAGAGGCTCTCCTGTCATAAACCAGGAGTCAGGAGATGGAATGGGGCTGGGGCAGAGTTCACTAATCCACCAGCAAATCTCCACGGATGTCTTTTTAGCTGGAGAGAAGCATAAACATGTTTTTCATTTGGTGGTTGATCTCCTCGCTTTGCCTCAAAAATGATGCTGAATCTGGACAAGGGCAAGGTGGCCAAGCAAGAAGAACCAAGCCTGGTGGCTAACTAAGCCACCTCTTCTAGTTTCATGTAAATAGCATTCTAGTTGGGGTAGTGGTTTGTAGATTTCCCCCATTCTCCGTCTCTTTTCCAGTTCCACAATTTGAGGATTGTAGATCTGGGTATCTATTCCATTGCTCACATCATTATAATAATAATAATAATAATTTTGTATCAGAAATTATTCTGGGTTGAAAGGATTTTTGCTGGAGAAACCCCGCTGAGGGAATGCCTTTCATGTCCCCAAGATCTTTTCCCACTGAAGTGGTCCCAGTGGTGGGCAGCAAAAAAATTTGCTACCACACTGTGGGTGGAGCCTACATCATGGGCGGAGCCTAAGTCATGAGCGATCTAGTCATGCCCTTGATGACCATCCAGAGGCTGCAACTGATCCAGAATGCGGTGGCTCGGGTGGTGTTGGGATGTGGGCGTTACTCTCATGCATCCCCACTGCTGAGGGAACTGCACTGGTTACCAGTTTGCCTCCTGGTGCAATTCAAGGTGCTGGTCATTACCTTTAAAGCCCTACATGGTAGTGGGCCAGGATACTTGAGAGACCGCATCTCCCCAAGGGTATCTGTCTGTCCCACCAGAGCGGATTGGATAGGTGCCTTAGTTGTGCCATCTGCCAGAAAGGCTCGACTCTCTGGCAATAGAAAGAGGGCCTTCTCCTTGTTCGCTCCGACTCTGTGGAACTGCCTGACTTTGGAGTTGTGTCTCCAGACGGAGCTATTGGCTTTCAGGAAGGGTGTGAAAACTTGGCTGGTGGTAATGGTGTGGGGTTATGATGGTTCATTGACCCCTCCCCGCTGGCTTATTTAACATCTTACACTTACCTTCCTATCCCTCTTATTCTGTTTATTCCTTTAGTTAAAGGAATGAGAGGTTGTTTTAAATGGTTTTTAATCTTTTAATTTGTTTTTTAGAGTTTTTAACTGTTTATTGTATGTTGGTTGTGATCGGCCCTGAGTCGCCTGTGCGAATAAGGCAGAATATAAATTTAGTTAAATAAATAAAATAAAATATAAATAAATAAATAAAATGCCTGCCATATGGTCATGTAAACACAGGCAGCACTGGCTCTTTGGCTATAAATGGAGATGAGCACTGCACCCTAGAGTTGGATATGACCAAGGGAGACCTTGAACCACTTGCAGGGACAAAACCTGATGGGGCAGGGCAGGGAGTTGGGTGTGGCCACCTAATTTTGCTACCCCCCACCCCACCTAAAGGCCACCCAATTTCACCACTCCCCTGCCCAGAGGCCACACAATTTTGCCACCTCCTCCCGGGGGTGGGGGTGGGGTGCAAACCTGTTGCTGCCCACCACTGAGTGGTCCTTATTTATCTTCTTGCAATTTCTTGCTTTTGAACTGCTAAATTTGCAGGAGCTGGGGCAGAGACTGGCGCTCAAACCATCATGCAGTACCCAGGTCTCGAACTGCTGACTTGCTGGCCTTCCAGCTAACAAGGTGAGCTTATTCACCACTGAGCCACAACAGCCTCTGCTCGCACCATTAATGCCACTGAAAGACTACAAGGAAAGGGAACACAGAAATTACTTTTCCCTCTAAATATTGAAAATCAGATTTGTTGATCACAGGGATAGCTCCCACGGAACTCACTTCCTGCAGATATTTTTGGGACCCATTCAGGAGTTGACAACAGGGAATGGAGTGGTGAAGGATGATTGCCCTCTTCCTGATTCCACTGGATATTTTTTTTGGCTTGGCCATTAGAGTTTGTCTTCTCTCTTTAAAGATATAAACCTGTATTAAAATATTTAACTCTTTGAAATTTCTCATTTCGTTTGTTTAAAAAAACTTCTTCTAAAATACGTAAGATATTTGTTTATTTTTTGCACAAAGTTGAATACTGCATTATGTGTTGTTGTTTTCTTTTCTTTTTTTAATCATATTGTTTTTTGATTTCAGAAGCCTGACAAAAGAGTGAATTTTGGCTTCAGTAACAAAAGAATAAATTAGAGCTAGGTGTTATGAATCGTACACTGTTTGTGAGGGATGTTTTCTTCTAGCAAATGCCAGTTTTGAAATACAGTTAAGTGCACTAAGTCGATCACTTATTTGTATGGAAAAAAACCAACAAGAGAAAGAGAAAGAAAAGAGAAGGCAGAATTTCCACATAATTTCTTATTTTAGATTGGCAATCAAAGTGCTGGAAGGAACTGTGAGTCTGTCTTTTTCTCCACTGATATAATATGAGCTCAGCAGATCTGTGATTTCCAGCATGCCAAAACTCATTGTATTTCTCTGTGTTCCAGGGAAATGCTGCATTCCTTAGAAGTTTATCAGGTTTTCTTAATGAGATTTTCAGTAATGGGAGAAAAATGACAATGTGCCAACACTAATAATATTTCTCTTTAGTGTACAGCCTCAGGGGTCTCCTGGATATGCCATACAGCAGACTCCATGTTCAAATAGAGCACACGTCAGTGTCTCACAAGGGGTTATGGGTCACTTGTAGACCTCTGAGGCCTTTGGTATGTGTCAACACCATGAGAGTCCAAATCCCTGGATTAACCTATTCTCCAGAAGCCTGATGTTCAAATGTTTGGTAGGTTGTGGGACCAGCACTATGATGGGCAGGAAACAGGAGAGAATGGCTGCCCACAACTTATATATGATGTACTCTTCCCAGGTAACCAAAACACATTTATCAGGCATAGGGAGGCACAGATGGTGGTAGGAAAGATGGTGGAGGGAAAACCTAACCTCCATTCATCACTCTCCCCAGAAAAGATAAATGTTTTGTGAATATTTTCTGCTGGCTCTCTGGGTGGTGGTGGTGGAGTTTCCACAATGACACGGGGGTATTAATATGCTCACATTATATGCCAGAGTCCTCCCCTTAAATGTTTGTGTAGGTGTATATGGGTGGGAGTAGAGGGAAAGTGGTCGCATATGACTTCACATGAGCATGTGTGAATGGGGTTTATATTTAGCTGTTGGTGCGGAATGGGAGTCAAAGGGGGAAGGCATGTGCTTTTGGAGAGAAGGCATGCAAGCTGCACATTGGCCATACTCCCAGCTGAAGTGTGCTCACCAGCTTCCTGCCCCACCCTTCATGTCATTATTGGAATGTGACATCATGGTCCATAAGACCTAGTTTGTGCTCAAATGAACTGGAACATCATCAGGAAACTCACAAACTACAAATGGGGAACTCAACCATCCATGTTGCATACATCAGCTTTGGCCCTGAGGGTATAGTGACAGAACACCTCAAACCTACTCCAGTTGAGAAAATATACCCTCTTGTTGATATCATTCTACCTAAGATCAGGAGAGAAGTAGCAGTGGACATTGAGAGAACTAAGCAAGACATCCTCTGAACGCATATGAGCCTCATGTCCACCGGCTAAGATCCAGGATGAACTTGATGGCAAGAACAAACAAAACCAAATTAAAAGATGGAGGAAGGAGCTCACTGGGCAAGGAGCATTAAAGGAGGGTATAGCTGAGGAACTTGACCTCCCCTACATCACTTGGAGGACCCTGAATAGGCTGAGGGTTGGAGTCCCTAAATGTAAGACCAACATGCTCAAGTGGGGGCTGCTGGTGGACAACAATACACTGTGTGAATGTGGAGAGATACAGAATCCAGCTCACTTCTGGTCACCTGATGACTACCAGAAACATGCACCAATGAGGACTTAAGTTTGGCCAATGGCAAAACCAAGAAATTGGCTTCATTTTGGCAGTCCAGGATTTGATCAGGACCCGAAAGAAGAAGAACATAGCATGCTCTATAACAGACTTCAGAATGCTTTTCATCATATAGCAACTGCAGAGCTGTCATGTGGGCCTTCTTTTTTGCACGTGCTGATGTGAAAACTGTTCCATGATGGAAGGACACTTGGAAATCTCTGTTCTGTCATATCTGGTCTGAAAATACTTCCTCCCAGAGTTCACCATTGAGCTCATGCAACACAATATGGGACTTGCAAGCTATTTATTCTTCAGTTCGTCCACCTGTTTGCCAACCACATCTCTGTGGTTTCCACCCCATCTTCCACCCCAGACAGCCAATTTGAGGCATTTTAATTACACGTACTAGCTGGTAAGATCAGGGCATTCTTACATTCTGAAGCTGATGGCTTGAGTTTGGCATGGTGGTTCATAAACTTCACAGGCCTGTCTAGAAAATCAACCATGTGCAGGTAATTCTGAAGAAAATAGCCACTCTGGCCTTTCCAGGTGCTTTCTTTGACCTCTATGTCCTCCTGCCTGCCAGTGTCATGGAAAAAAGAAGAAGGAGACACTGCTGAAGTCCCTGTAGAAAATTGAACACACTCTCCATTGCCATCAGATAACCCAAACTGCCAATCCTACAGACCAACTGAATGCCCTCAATGATCCCGAGCCATGAAAAATTAAATTTTAATCCAGTAGATGCTACAAGCTTACATATACTAATGACTGTCAAAACTGAGAATTCAATGGTATCTTTGATCCCACACCGCTCAGACAAGATAACTGCAACGATCTCTTGCCAACTATTTCTTTCCTAATCTGCTTGTAAGAGGTGTGGGCGGGTTACTGGACAGCAATTCTCATTTGCCAGCCACACAGCAGCTGCCAATGCTCCAAGGCATAATGACAGACAGACAACTGGCATTGGGCAGCAAGATTCAATGTCTTTCTGGTTAAGTCTAGAGCCTGCTCAACAGAGTATAAATGACACGGCAACCATCTTTCTTTTGGAGTGTCTCCCCTCTCTCAGGAACAAACACATTTTGGCATCTGTTGCCATGTATTCATGATTCCTAACCACCAGATGAATGTGTAATGTCCAGGCAACTCTTGAGTCTTGCATTTTGCACTGAGTTGCAGACTGAGCTTGGGGAAGTTAGTTGGTTGGATTTTTTGGAATAGTAGAGCTAATAATTTAGAGCTAATTTGAATAATCTATTGTTGCTAATGGCTGTGTGAAGCTGTATTGTTGTGCTTGCTTGTCTGTCATCTTGCTTGACCACACCCATCTCCCTTTGACCCTCTGCATTTGGTGTATAAAAACCATGCCTGTAAGTTTCACTCTTTGTCTCAAGAAGTGGACTTGATCAGTGGTGGGTTGTGAAAATCTTTGCTACCCCACCGTGATGTTAGCGACGTCATGGGCATAGCTGGTATCATGATGTCATGACATCATGATGTCGTGGGTGGAACAATTTTTTAAAAAAATAAATAAAAATAATGTCTGTGCATGCATCAAACATCTGTTTGATGCATGCACAGTTCTTTTTTTAGTGTGCATGCGTCAAACTTGAGCAGAGGTTTGACGCATTAGCAGTTCCGGGCAGCCAAAAACATTTTTGCAGAGGGACGGAGAGGCGACTGAACTGGTCGCCTGGGGTTTTACCACCACTCCAGCGACCCCTCTTGATGGGGTGCTACCAGTTCGGGCAAACCAGTCCGAACCGGTAACATCCCATCACTGGACTTGATGCACGAACGCTAACAATAAAAATAAAGCAGTTAGTCTTTAAAGTGCTACAGTGTTCTTATTTTTATTTTATTTTCTTTATTTTGTTTTGTTTTGTGATTAGTTGGTTGGTGATTAACAGCTGTCTTGAGTTGGAGAGTCTGGAATCATAGCCCAAATCAATTAATTGTTTCATTCACTCTCATTTGTTACTTCTTTTGCATATTGAATTCAGCAAATGGAAAACTGCCTATGTAGTTGCCTGTTGTAAATAATATGGAAATCTAGTCAGGGAGGTAGGCAATAATCACTAGCATTGGCCATCAAAAATCACTCATGGAGCAGCTCTTGTGACACAAATATCAGAGAGTAAACAAAACAAACAAAGAGACAAAAATGTTGAGGCATTTTAAAGATGAACTGCTGTATTTTAATGTTAGCTTTTGTGGATCAAGTTTTCTTTTCTGATGTGCTTGCATAATGGCTACCACTTCAAAAGTTGTCACATGAAGTTAGTTTTTAGTACAGAAAGCATTAAGCAGCTCAGTGTTTTGTTCAAGAAATACAGGTCATTCTGGGTCATTAGGAAGGCTGTAATTTCCTTTGTCAATGCCTATGTAACACCACTTAAGGCCTTAAACTGGAATATTACTGTTAGGCATTGGCAGCTTGCAGGTAACAATGGTGTTTCGCCCCCATTATACAGAGGAGGCTTCTGGTAAAGGAGAGCTCTTGATCAATCTGGAGCTATTACTTTCAATATGCAAAACGTTTGCTTGTAAAAATGGGAAACTTTATTTTTATGAAACAAATGCATGCCGAAGGTGATACCTTATATGGCATATTAGAGAATAAACAAAACAAAAATGCTGTAGCACTTTAAAGACTAACTGTTATATTTCAATGTGAGCTTTCATGGATCAAGTCCACTTCATCAGACATGGGAGTGAGACTTTATGGCATCAGTTTATACACATCAGGTACAGAGGTCAGGTACAGAGTAATTGGTTAGCATCAGTGATGGGATGTTACCAGTTCGGACTGGTTGCTGGGGTGGTGGTAAAACCCTGGACGACCAGTTCGGTCGCCTCTCTGCCCCCCTCAAAAAATGTGTTTCCGAGCAGCCATCACATGCATCAAACCTTTGTTTGACGCATGCGGAGTTCTATTTTTTAGTGTGCATGCGTCAAATAGAGGTTTGACACATGCACATTAAAAAAAGAACTGCACATGTGTCAAACAGAGGTTTGACGCATGCGCAGACATTTTTAAATATTTTTTAATTGCTCTGCCCCCGACATCATGACATCATGATGTCATGACGTTGGCTACACCCACGACGCCGATGACGTTATGGTGGGGTAGTGAAGATTGTGACAACCCACTACTGGTTAGCATAAAAATCAATGTGGCTTCATAAATCGGTAATGGCAGATGATCTCTGACTGTTATTGCTGTGAATGTCCCTTTTCCCATTGCAAATATTGCAGAACTCTCAGTGGGAGACCCCTACTTGCTTACAGACAACCCCCAAACCTCAAGCAACTATTGACACACAACAAACAACACAACAGTGATGGGAACGTCATTTTGCAACAAACCCAGATGTCAGCAATGCCCCCACATTTACTGCAGAAATACAATTACTGGACCAAACCACGTCAAGCACAGCGTTAGGGGTCGTTTTACTTGTACCTCTTTTAATGTGATTTATGCCATCTTCTGCCAAAATTGCCCTTCTGCCCTCTACATAGTCAAACAGAACAATCTCTTTGCAAAAGAATTAACGGACACAAATCAGACATCAGAAGTGCCAACACACCAAAACTTGTTCCAAAACATTTTAATTTACTGGAACATTGTATACTGGACCTAAAAGTTGCCGTTCTAGAACAGGGAAATTACAAAACAAGAATTCAGAGAGAGACAGGAGAGATAAAATATATACACATGCTGGACACATATTACAAAGGTATGAATATTAGCCAGGGTTTTCTGTGACATTATCACATTTTAAAATGCCACAACTAAGGGGTTACATTCTCCTTGTAAAAAAAAAAAAAGAGAGAGAGACTTTTTAATGTGGGGAGGTGGTAGGGAGATGTTTTTCAGGACAGTTGACCTTTGGCTGTGCCTATCACATAAAGCTTCCTCAGTTGACTCATTAGGAGATGTGTAGTGTCAGAAAGGGACTGCAGTGGCTCAAGTGGCTAAGACACTGAGTGGGAGGCAGAAGGTCAGCAGTTTGACTCCCGAGCACTGAGCTCCCGTCTTTGTCCCAGCTCCTGCCAATCTAGCAGTTTGAAAGCAAGAAATTGCAAGTAGATAAATAGGGACCGGTTTGGTGGGAAGGTAACTGCATTCCATGCACTCCGGTTTCTAGTCATGCCTGCCACATGACCACGGAAACATCTGCAGAAGCAGACAGCGCTGGCTCTTCGACTTTGATACAGAGATGAGCACTGACCCCCAGAATTTGATATGACTGGCTTTCAAGCAAGGGAAACCTTTACCTTTACTAATGTCGGAATGTTTATTTTGCAAACTTGGCTCCTCTGATTGGCTTCCATCAGAGATTCACTGCTGTAGAAAGACAAACTGATTACATTTTATTACTTGTTGTAAATAACTAATTGATATGCATATTCATCTCCTGAATCAACCAACCAACTTTGTCCAGTTGCTCTGGGCTTCTATATCAGATGTATAAATATATACCATGAAAATCCCCTCTTATGTCTGATGAAGTGGACTTGATCTACGAAAGCTAACATTAAAATACAAGAATGCAAAAGATGCAGGAGGCAGGTGATACATTTATTGGATTACTAAGAAAAATTGTATTAAAATACAAGAGTTAGTCTTTAAGGTACCACAGTGTTTTTGTCTTTGTTTGGTTTACTCTCTGATACAACAGATGGATGTATTTTATTTCTGCTCTCTCTCTCTGGATCCTAGTCTTGTAACATCTGTGTTCCAGAATCGCAACTTTCAGGTCTTGGATATGTAGATTGAAATGATTTCAAATGGGTTTTTCTGTGTTGCCATTCTGGATGTCTGAATTATGGACATTAACTCTTTGGCTGTAAATGGAGAGTCAGATACGACTGGCTTTTGAGCAAGGATGGCCTTTGCCTTTACCTACACCTCCTCTCTCTGTCTCTTTAAAAATTTACTGAATTGCCAATACAGTACTTATAAGTGAATTCTTAAATTGAACATGGAAGCTTGCCACTCCACTCCACAGAAGACTCAGACAACAGTGTTGGTTGAAAACTAGGTTCATCATTATTGAATAATCGTTCATTTTCATGTCAGAGATTACTCTGGGTTGAAAGGATTTTTGCAGGGGATGCCTGAATGAGGCTCCTTTCATGTCATCCATCGTGCAGCTCTTGGGAATTGAGCCATATTTCCTGTCTCTAAGCCTTGTGTCTTAACCACTAAGCCACCGGGGAAGTATTGAATACTGTAACCAAGAAAATACTCCACCCAAAATAGGTCTTTGGAAGGCGTATTCACAGTGCAGTCTGGGTAGTCCCTCTGAATAATACTCCTCCCCTGGCCCAGAGGGCCAATTCACCTTTGGACTCCCCTCCCTTCTGCTGCCAATCTTCCAGCCAATGCACGGCCTGGAAGAGGCAGCCTTTGTCCCCAGATGTATATTTTATTTTATTTAATTAATTAATTAATTAATTAATTTATACCCCGCCCTCCTCCGAAGACTCAGGGCGGCTTAACAACTAAAACAATTAAAACACATACATAAAAATTAAAATTCAGTTAAAAAACACTGAGGAGAGATATATACCCCAACCTGGGACAATTCATTCAGGAAACATGAACTCAATTGCATGACCCTGGGGCCTTAGGGGATCCTATTAACCACACTACCCACCAAGGTGACCTAAAAGACAACCACTCCCAGCCAAAACCCCAAATCCCCTTCCGTGCATAACAGGACAGGTGAAAAAACCCACACCACAGGCCAATCAAGGTGTGAGCCAAAAATTCCTGTCTGGCCCCAAAGCGACCAGCTAAATCTCATCATGTACTTCAGGGTGGGCAGGAGGGTTGCTGTGAAGCTTGATTAGGGCACACACTTCTGTGGAGAAAACACTGATATTTATGTAAACCTTAAACCACCCTCAAATACTCCATATGGCTGGTGGTCTGATATTATCTTCTGAGTCAGAATTGGCAAATGACATTCTACTTGGCGCAATTTGTGTGGGTGAATGCCTGCCTCCTTTGTAACAGGTAATGTTCATGCTAAGAAAGAGAAAAACATGGGTTCTATCCCTCAAAGTTCTGGGAACTGCAATCCATAAAAGTAAACCTCAGGAATAATCCCAACATCATCATCAAAGAGTGGTACTATAGTTGTCATGGACAAATCAAGCTACATACAGGAAGCTGACAGGCAACTTTCTAATGCTTCATTTTACCAATCCCTAATTATGGATCCAACTACCAAATATCAAAAATAATTGCAAAACATTCTAAAAACTGTTCTTGGAAATATGTGTGACCAGATCTTGACCAACACACCTCAAGAACCCCAACCAGCTACCTTTTACCTACTACCTAAAATCCACAAACCTGGAAACCCTGGGAGACCCATTATTTCAAGCAGGAACACAGTCACTGTTGGAGTATCTGGATATGTGGACTCCATTCTCAAACTGGATTCTACCAATGTACATAACAGATACTACAGACTTTCTCAGAAAACTTCAACACACACATGACCTCCCGGTTAACACCATCTTGGCTACAATAGATATGGAAGCTCTGTACACCAACATCCCACACAAAGATGAATTACAAGCTATCAGGAACACCATTCAAAACAAAGATGAAGCCCACACACTCACCACCCTGTGCAACTTTGTATTTACAAACAATTACTTCACCTTCGACAATAAAAGTGAGTGTCCCCAAAAAGTGCAACTCCCTAATGCAGATTGAAAAAGGAATGCTTGGGGAGATATTGGGGCTATATTAGCAGGCTAGATGTCCTGTCTGCACATTATCTTTGAGATCAATAGAGCAGCTAGAAAAATGCTCATTGTCTGCTTTACTTTCCGGAGAGGATAAGGAATCACTACATTCTTCTCCTTACCTGTGAGAACAGACTGAGATTTCCTGCTACTCTATGTCACAGTTTGCACTAATTAATTGTGCATAGTTGGGAGAAACATTCCTTTGTATTAGAGACATATGAGAATTGAAAATGTTGAACTGACTTGTTTGCATCTTCCTTATAACCAGGCAGTTCTTTGCTGCTTGCTATATGTGCATGATTTGGAAAATAAGAAGGCTTTCAATGAAGGGGACACAACCCATTATGTAGCTCCCTACAGGAAGCATATATGACAGTAAAATTTCTTATCATGGCTTGATGGCTTGAGACAACCAAAATCAAAGATAGGAGGGAATTCTGGGCTGCAGTGGCTCAGTGGTTAAAAGCTCACCTTGTTAGCTGGAAAGCTGGCAAGTTGGCAGTTCAAAACCTGGGTACTGCATGACTGATTGAGTGCCCGTCTCTGTCCCAGAGCTTGGAGACATGAAAAGAGCCTCATTTGGGTGTCCCCTGAGCAGTTTCCCCCACAAAAATCCTTTCAGCCCCCCACCCACTCGCCCAACACACACACACACACACACACACACACTCCCACACTCCCTCCTAGGAAATATTGTCGATGTTCATGCAAGGGGGAGAGATACCAGCACTTACTTTTATTTAGCTACATTTGGCCAAACCTTTTCTTCTTAAAATCAACATTAGATTTATGAACATTGGAAACAGTTCTGCATGCCTGGCTGGTATAACTCTAAACCAGTATGCTTTGAAAACAGAAGGCTTTGTCTCCATGTGTGCAGGCAATACATCAAATATATATCTTATAGTAAGAATGAAAGTGTGCATCCTAAGATGAATGTCAGAGCAGACAATGAGGAATTACTGACCTGCATTCCATCTGATTTGATCAAGAGAAAGAGCATTCAGGAGAGACTGAATATTGATCTCATCAGTATTAATGAAGCTGTAGGAAACTATGGCTGAAGTCCTGTTATTTAGTGTAGTAAGCCACAGTAGAATGAGTCATTTGGGTTTACTCTTGTTGCAACTTACCATGTCGCAACTAGAATAGGCCTATTGGCCTCAATACAACTTACAGAGCAGTTGACTCATCAAATCCTCCCTGATTCAATGAGTTTATTACAGTGCAACTTGCTACACTAATCAACAGGATTTCAGCCAGTATCTGGTGCTACAGTCCAGGGGCCTATTTATTTATTTATTTATTTATTTATTTATTTATTTATTCCAATTTGTATCACCGCCCAATTCTGTAGACTTTGGGCGGCTCACAGAAAAGACCAGTCACAATTAAAAGCAATAAAAACCCATTAAAAGCACTAACAAAAATTAAAAAGATTAAGAGAGAGAGAGAGAGAGAGAGAGAATTTCACTAAATTAGCCAGCAGGCTAGGGCCACCGCATCAATTGTGCCCCACACCTGCCCTGCCAGCCATATCTTTAACCCTTTCCTGAAGGGCAGCAACTTTGTCTGGAGGCGCAGCTCAATTGGCAGAAGGTTCCATAGGGCCAGAGCACGCTGAGAAGGCCCTCTTTCTTGTGCTAGAGAGACATGTCCCTCTAGCTGAAGGAACGAGAGAGCCTCTCCGGTCCGCTCTGGTGGGACGGACAGATGTTCTCAGGGTGATGTGGTCTCTTAAATATCCTACCCCACTACCATGTGTTGCTGTTGCTGTTGTTATATACTGCCCTACTCGGTAAAACCGATTCAGAGTGGTTCACAAACACATATAAAGTTACAAGTTCATAACACAACATGTAAACATCATAACTCATCAGTCTCAGTACCACAAAACATCAAGTATCACAATATCAAAAATATTCAATAAGCATCAATATCAGGTAACAATCAAAAAGTTTCCATACTTCAGTCAAGTTTACAAAAAGAATTACAAAAAAACAACAGAGAACTAAGCAAAAATGTAGGGCTTTAAAGGTAATGTAGGGCTTTAAAGGTAATTACCAGTACAGTATCTTGAATTGCACCCAGAGGCACACCAGAAACCAGTGCAGCTCCTGGAGCAGTGAGGAGGCACGGGCATAATGCCCACACCCCAACACCACCCGAGCCACCGCATTCTGGAATAGTTGGAGCCTCCGAATGGTCATCAAGGGCAGCCCCATGTAGAGTGCATTACAATAGTCAAGTCTGGAGGTGACCAGGATGTGCTTGACCATGAGCGTGGAGTCCTGATCTAGGAGTGAGCATAACTGGCGTATCACACAAAGCTGTGCAAAAGCCCTCCTAACCACAATTGCCACCTGCCCTTTGAGCAGGAGTCCTATGGTATGTTTCCATAACCAGAAGTGGAAAAGGTGCTTCCTTGCTTTCTTTGATGGCTTCCAGTGAAACCTAACAAAATCAGTTTTCAACACTGTGGAGATTTGCAACTAATCAGGGCTGGCCAAAGTTTTTATGTAACAGCCAGTATAACATTGGATCTAACATAAAGTAAACCATCTTTGGTAATACCTACACACATACAAAAGGTTAACATGGATGATGCCTTGTAATTAGTGCATGAGTGATACATTCCATCATCACAGTCCACAACACTTGTCCAAATACAAATTAGCAGTGTTTTAAGCTTTGCTCCATAATAGGTCAAGCAAGTGAGTTGAGCTATGTGTGGCAAAGGAAGTCATCAGTAAATGAACTTTAGCTGAGTGGAAAATAACCAACTTTTGTTTTGTTTTTGCAGCTGTTAGTGTTATATGGTGGATGTTGTGAGTGTACAATCATTGATGGTGCTAGCCTGACATGTTCTCCTCCCTACAAATGGTAGAGACTGGCTTTCCTGTTCCTTTTTAGTAAATCTTTTATTCCTTTTTTCAAATGGTTGCTTCCATTCCTCTCAATCCTTCCATCTTCTGTAAGCTTGAAATATCCACTTGTGCCTTTTATCCAAGCAGACAACATAAAATGTCACTTGTGAGTTGGAAACGGCATTTTCTTTAGAAAGTCTGATCTAAGACTGGTTTCTGATGGGATCCATTTAGTCCTGCATTGCATATCCCATGGGGAACATTTCAGCAGTACATAAGTACTCAGTACATAAGTACTTTGTAGTATGCAGGATTTGTCCCTTCAAGAGGGGGGTAAATGGTAATTCTCCTTTGTGATTCAGTGTCACTTGACGGCAGTGAAGTGTACAAGGTGGCATTTTTATTTCTTTACATTTTCTCTTACCTGTTTGATTAAAGTTAGGCATTCTTTTTCCAGAACTGATGACTATATGTTCCTATCAGTGTGGAATTCTTGAGAGAAGGAAGCTTCGCTTCAAAGCAAAAAACAACGAAACAAATAAAAAGGAAACAAAACAACAACCACCTGTTTGAAGCTATATTCTCCTACATCAAGGAAATGCAGACCATGCTGTCTTAAAACATGGATCCATTGACACAGTTTACTTATACAGTACCTTATTTTATATCCCAAGGAAACACAAAAGGCGACTTCTGCTGTTTGGTTCTTCAAAGGGAGAAAGGATCTCTGTTTAACTTATACAATGGGACTACCTTTGATCCAATATAAATTGGCTGGGCTGGTAAAGAATGTGTCATGGTAAACTAGGCTGTACTGCACATCTGCTGTTTCTTGTCTGACACCAACACAGCCATTGTTTCATTTCAGGTCTTCCATATGGCAGGTGGTACCTTTAACAGTGAGTGGATCTAGCAGGATCATACAGTAGTGTTTACGTGAGGAGGGAACTAAGCAAATGGTAAAACAAAATACCCATACCTTGAATAAGACATGGAGGAAGGTTTGATTTGCTTGCTTCAATCTCAGCTTCTTGCTTTAAACTGAAGGCTTTTTTCTCCTCTTTTCTCTTTTGGGAGTTTTAAATCCATAAAATAACGGCAGTTTCAGAGATAAAAACATTGCATCGACATAAAACAAATTAGATATGCATCCATTCATTGTTAAAGAATACTCTTAACTGACAATAAGTCAGATGGAAACACCTGAACAAACAGAGAATAATGGAGAAGATGTTATGGATAATATTAGAATGCTCTGGGATAGCCAGAATTGTGAAACAGAGGATAGAATTTTATTGGTTACTCTTCCTCCCCACACCCCACATTAAAGTACTTTTCCTCCTTAGGTAGACCAGCTCTTAGAATGACCTAAATATTCAAGTCAGATAGAAACACGTTCAAGAGTTCAGAGATGGATTTTGCGGGTTTAGACCCTCTCCCACTCCCCTCATAAGTTTTGAGTCTTCTTCTGAGGCCAGCAAAATGAGGGGGTGCTTCTGAGATCAGATTTGATCCTTCAAGATGAGGGCTAAGCCTCCAGTCCTGGAAGAGGCGGGGTAGGGGTCTATCTATAGCCCCAGACATCCATGTTGTATTAAAGGCTACTCCAGAGATCCTAAGGCATATCTTGTAGGGCAGCTAGTTGGTACAATACTAAGGACAGCTCCCAGTGAACAGCTTGTTCCAGAAATGTCTGGAACTGAACTGAGACCTATTACACAGCTGATTCAGGATCACTCTCTCCATACTCCAACTCTTTCCTTGATCAAGCCTTAGTTTTGAAGAGCTCCAGTCAGGCAGACTGCAGTCTTTAGTATACTGTCCTGGAACTGAGGTGCTTTTTGAAATAGCTGAAGTGTTCCACTATCATGGACAAACTCTGGAAGTGCCAGGATTTCAATGGGTGTAGAAGCCTCAAGTTCAGGGTTCAGGTCTCGTCCCTGTCTGACTAAAAAAGCACCAACTTCATGATTTATTTGTCAAGCCTACTGTTTTCTACTATGAATGGCAGTATGTCCCAAGTTGCTAGACTTCCATCCATTCTACTTGAATGTTCTTTAGCTACAAGTTCACGAGACAACATTTAAGAACTTTAGATGCATGGGGAAAAACTTACTGAAATGTACTGACATGAAAATGCAGAAGCCCTCCAGCAGTACACTCAAAAATCTGCTTTGGATGACAAAACCAACACATGAACTAAATCCACTCTTTGTGTCATGTGGTATATGAGGAGCAAATCCCGAAGTTTTTTAATGGTGTAGTCACCTGCACAGCTATCAGTAAAGTCTGTGCTGTCCTTGGCAAATATTTTATCGCTATTCAATACAGTCAAACTTCGCATAAAGAGCATTTCGCTTAAAGAGTAACTCGCTTAAAGAGCAGAATTTTCTCTGAATGGTCACTTCGCTTAACAAATAAAACCAACCAAAAACTCGCTTAACAAATAAATTGGGGTTCACAATCCCCCACACACACAATTGGTCACTTACAATGGTGTTTCGCTTAAAGAGCAAACTCACTTAAAGAGCAATCATGTGGAACGCATTATGCTCTTTAAGCGAGGTACCACTGTAGTTGTTTTTATTTATGCATTCCTTTGTTTGGTCAGTTGTTCTTTTAGAAATTTCCATTTGGTGCTATAAAAGAGTTACTTGTTTTATTTGGGGAGACCCACTCCACACATTTCTATGACTGTTGCTTTCTGCTTTAGAAAGCTAATAACGAATGGTTGTTCGTTGCTTCTTTAACTGTGCTTTTGATAGTTGCTTGTCTTGGGGGCATTTATGTTGAATAAGGAAGCTCGTAGAACCAGCCTGGACATGCCTATTCAAAGGTAAGCCCCCACTGCAGTGATGGGTTGTTACCGGTTCGGACCGGTTCACCCAAACCAGTAGCACCCATCAGGAGGGGATTGCCGGGGGGGGGTAGTAAACCCCCGGGTAACCGGTTCGGTTGCCTCTCCGGGCTCCCTCTGGAAATGTATTTATGGGCACCCAAAATGGCTGCCGGGAACTGCGCATGCGTCAAACCTCCATTTGATGCATGGGCAGTTCTATTTTTTAGCATGCATGCATTAAATAGAGGTTTGATGTATGCACACACAAAAAATAGAACTGTGCATGCATCAAATGGAGGTTTGACGTATGCGTAGTTCCAGGCAGCCATTTTTTAATTTTTTTGGCTCTGCCCACAACGTCATGATGTCATGACATCATGACATCATGACGTTGGCTCCGCCCATGATGTCATGATGTCGGCTACGCCCATGACATAATGACATCACGGTGGGGTAGCAGAAACATTGACAACCCACCACTGCCCCACTGTGTTCTGAGTCTGATGGGACTCATTCCCATGTTAAGTGTATATAAGACTGTAGTTTCAGCCATGTAGTAGGAGCTGTTTGATTGTTCTAACATCAGCTTTCATTGGGCTTCTTCTGCAGCTTCCCACAGATGGTATGTGGGTGGCAATCGCAGCAACCTGGTGCAGGCACCTTGATAAATGGGCTGTAGAATTTGGTGAGATAATTAAAGAACCTGACTTTCACAGTGAACCAGATAACAAATGAGGTGTCTCCCAGCCTTTAGCTGTTTTGCACAGTGAATTCTATTTCTTAAGATTAATGGATTTACTGTTCCTATCTCAACATTGTCCCCTTTCCAATTTGCCTCTTTGTTCCTGATGTGTTCCATTCTCTTCATCTCTAGGTTCACTGTTCCATGAGCTGCATCCATAGGCATTGAAATAGCCAACAACTAGCTAGGCTGAAGCTGTCCCATCTGGTACCCCAAACTGCTAAAACACACCTTAAAAAGATTGCAAAAGGTGAAGATCATCTACCTACCTTTCCACCAAAACGCAGAGTGTTGAAACATGGCAGGGGACACAATTATGCTCGGGGTTTTTTTTTTTTTTTGAGGTGGGGGACTGCATGGTGATCAGGACCTCTGGGAATTGAAGTTCAAGAACACCTGGAATGCCAAGGTTCACCATCAATGGTATATGACATCCCATGCAGGACATCACCAAGAGCATCACCCTTCTTTGAATGGAGACAGGGAACCTCACGTGACAGAAAAGGAATAAGGGGACATAAGCTGAATCAATATAAAATAAACAACCATGCTGGTTGTTCAAAAAGTCACAAATGACCCCATAAAAAAGTGTGGGCTTTTGTTCAGTTAGCTGTATGTTCTGTAGTCACCAGAAAAAAAATTGATTTTAACCATGTAAACTCTGACACAAACCACAAGGTATAACACAATAGAGACACACCCTCAATCCTATGAAATGTTAGTGTACAACTTTGTAGGGGTGGGGGTCACTCACTTTGTCTTGTTGCTAAAGACTTCTCCTGGAAATTTGCTAAGCCAGAATCCAAAATCAGTTCAAAGTTGTTTGCCAATATCAGGTTTAGATGATCACATTGCTCAGTATAAATATTTATTTATTTATTTAAGCAAACTTTTATGCCGACCTCCTCGAAAAGATCCAGGGCGGCTGACACAACTCTTAACAACCTAAAACACAATAAAAACATAATATAATATATAAATAGACATTTTGTTCACCCAATGGGCTGGCTGTGCCTAGTTAAATAATGTGCCAAACCCTCCCTCCAAATATTTGAATGTCAGGACCCCATCTTATATACCAAGCTGTCTATGATGAATTTTAACAGTGAATTTCACCATGCCACATGGGAGAGCTGCTGATTTTGAGAAAGATCAGTCTTTCCCATAGTTTTTCAGACATAGTCATGTGATTTGTCTGGATCTGAGGGCAAATGTTCTGTATACGTACGTAACATAGGTTTTGGCAGTCCCTTTTCTTTGGTTTATAATCTACATGATGTGAAAATTTGCATTTTGAAGTCGTTGACTTCTCATATTCTAAAATACAGATTTGTAAGCTCTAATTTCAACCATTCAGGTAATTGGAGTGTCAAGTTAATGTAGAAGAACCCAGTATCAAAATAATGAAACTTATAAGGTCTAATTTGAATTTAAAAAAACTCACTATGCTGCTAAATTAAATTTGCTAGCTCCTTTTTCTGAGAGTCTTCTCATCTTCAACAGCTATAGAGTAGGCAAGTGAACATAATTCTTTCCAAGCTAAGAATAGCACCTATTAAATTTAGTCATGTTAGTAGGTGAGAATTTGGTTGTTGACCATATAGGTGGATGGAGATTGTGTTGGTTTTAATTTTAACAGGAAATTATAACATGTTGGTTATTTTTTTAAAACATCTCATATCTTGCTTTCATTACATTTATGGAGAAGATCTGAGTTTGAAGCATTAGTTTTGAACTTTAATTTGCTAGTGTTGAAAGTTAAAAATTTATGAAAATTCATTGTTTTAATAATTAAGAGTAAAAATGTTTAATTCATTAAAATAGAATTATTAATATCTTACTTAGATCACTAGTTCTGAAATAAACAATGGCACTTAAAAGGCTCCTTGTGGCAATTCCGCTCATTTTGAGTTTATGTGTAAAAATATATTTATAATTAGCTATAACAGCTTTGTGTGAGAACAACATTGTATGCTTGTATTAGTGATATGTACGCGTGGATTGCTAATGTGATTGCCAACTGAAGGACTGAATGCAGATTGATAGTGTGAAGGTAATGTTGTGGGAGTAGGGTCTGTGTATCAGTTAAGAGTTGGACATTTTGGAAGAATTAGAATTTAGTTAGTATCAGAAAGTGCTCAAAGGGAGATGATATGGATCAAGCAAAGAAAGTTCAAGAGAGTTAGGATACAACTACATGATGAAAGAAATACAAATTCACTTGCATCCACTCAATGAAAAGTGGCACAGGGAAATTTGGAACTGTTCAGTTGAAGCAGCCAGACCGGGAGACAGGAGAAAAGCCTTATTTGCTGCTTGTATGCAGGTGTATAGAAGCCCTGTAGGCAGTGATGGGCAGCAACAGGTTCGCACCAGTTCGCCAGAACCGGTAGTAACTTTTCCCAGTGTCTGGGAGAACTAGTAGCAGCTTTTGGGGGGAACCACCTTGGGGGTTTACCTTTTTGCCGGTTCCCCCACTGCGCATGTGTGCCAAGCGCTTGGTGTGCATGTGCACCTACAGCGCTTGGCGTGCATGCACGGTCTCCTTGCTGTCCTCCCAAGCAGTGAGGAGGAAGAGAAGCTGCTAGCCTGAAGCTCCCTATAGCCTGCTCCTCAGGGTAAGTGACTCACCTTTGGGTGTGGGGTGTTGGTGTGTATTTTAATGTTTATTTAATGTGTATTTAATGTGTATTTATTTTTGATGTGTACTTTTATGTGTTTTATGTGTATTTAATTTGTATTTTTATGTGTTTTATGTCTATTTTATGTGTATTTAATGTGTATTTATTTTTAATGTGTATTTTATGTATTTTTATGTGTACTTATTTTTACGAGTTTTTTACATTGGCTCCACCCACATCATTGGCCCCGCCCATGACATCATGATGTTGGCTCCACCCATAATGTCATGATGTTGGCTCCGCCCATGATGTTGGCTCCGCCCACAGTGTGGTAGTAATTTTTTTTTGGCTGCCCACCACTGCCTGTAGGAGACAGAGTTATTGCCTAACAAGCTGTAACAAGGGTTTCCTCCACTAGTTTCATCACCAGCACCAGCACCAGCACCACCACCACCACCACCACCACCACCACCATCATCACCAATGCTTAAGTGCCCTAGTGCAAGAGTACTGCCATCAAGCTGTCTTTAAAAAATTGGTCTCTTGGAAGTTGTTTCTGAGCTGTTAAAAAACGTTGCTGAAAGAGGTTTTGTTAAGTACTGTACTATATTAGCCATACCAAAAAAGGGAAACAATGCTAAGACTTGTGAGAAACATTTTACTTTACCTTTAGCTGTAAAGAAAAGAAAACTTGCCAACAGGCTTCGCTCACCATTTCCATGTGTGTGCTGATGCAGCAGCTTTTGCGCATCTGTTCAAGCAATCACACTTCTAAAATGATGCGAATTGATCTGTTTCTTTTTAATGTAGAAGGACCTCTGGCTGAGGGGGAAACTGGGTAGATATTTATTCACATACCAAGTAAGCTCTCCTTTGGGGCTATACAATGCAAATCATGCAAGCCTAGTCTTCTTCTTTCCAAAACTTTTCCCAACAGAGGCTGGTTTTGCTCCAGGCTGATTCACATTGACCTTTGCATTGTGTGATCAACAGAAGAAAAATGTGAAACAGCCCACCCCAAACCTGTAATAGTTCTTGATTTTTTTCCTAGTTTAGTTGCACACTTAGAAGTCTGTTTTATAGTCTTTAGAAAAAGTATTCTGTGATAGAGTTTACTAGTAAAGGTAGTCTTTAGAACTTAGAGGGTGTATGTGGTGTACTTAGAAAGAGTCCCATTGAAGATTGTGGTATTTTTCAACCAGACTCGGGCATACTCTGGTAACAGCAACCTTGTGTTGCCAGCTTATTATTCTCACACTAGGTCAGATGAAAGGAACTGCAGTTTCACATCTGGCCTAGACATGGAGGAGGTGGTGGTGATGGCGTATGTAAGCAAGATCAACAATCTTTATTGTGGTCTTTGAACACAGAAGGAATATGTTTACATTTTACTGTTGTTTTAACATTCTCATTGTAGAGCCTATCTTTTCCTACATCTCTGTCACCTATAGTCCCCCAGTAATTATCCTGATTTTTGTTCAAACCAAACTCTCTTCATTGTTTTGTTTATGTGTACTGTATCTAAGAATAGAGTCTATGTCAAAGTGTGTGTGTGTGTGGGGGGGGGGGATTGTTGAATTTATGCAAAGCAGGGGTAGGCAAAGCCTAGCCTATGGTCTGATTGTGGCCTCTAGGACATTTTTGGGTCATTTAGAAGCCCCCTCAGAGACTCGGGGAGGGGGAGACCCCCAAAGTCATATTTTCACTCCTGGAGGCAACTTAGCAGTCTTGGTGGTAGCAAAGGTTCTCCCAAGATCTCAACCCTTCAAAACAGATACAGTACTGGATATGTCCAAACACATCCTTCTATCCTTTTATTTATTTTTAAGTATTGTTTATGTTGTTGTCATGCCCACTTTCAGCCATTTCTGGGCCTGCTCCAGTTCATAGTAGTGTTTAGGAAGCAAGCAGCTGACATTTCCTACCATGATATCAACCAGTGTCGTTGGCAGGGATCTGATGAGATTCCATAATTTATGGCAGACAACCCTAATCGTAATTTTAAAACATATTGCATATCAGCACCTCCAGTTAGTAGTGCCATTGTGGGATTTGCAATCTGTTCAGAAGACAGTGCCAATTTAACAAAGACATTTTAGAAGCCTGTGGATCTCACTGTTTAATAGAGAGGTTGAAATAATACATCGATAAGGCAAATGCTTTGATTTTTCAACAAGTAGCACCCACATAAACACAATAGGCAAAGTCCACTTTGGTTTTCTTTTTGAATTTTAAAATATTTCTTACTTTGTTGTTGTTGTTCAGTCGCACAGTCGATTCCGACCCTTTGTGACCCCATGGACCACTGTCCACCAGGCACTTCTGTGCTCCACCATCCTCCTCAACTCACTCAGCTCTGTGCCCATTGTCTCTACAATACCATCTAGCCATCTCATTTTGGGCCACCCCCTTTTTCTTTTGCCCTCCACCTTTCCTAGCATCAAGGCTTTCTCAAGCAAATCCTCTCTTATTTGATGTCCAAAGTACTTCAGCTTCATCTTTACTATTTGACCTTCTAAGGAGCAGTCAGGGTTGATTTCTTCTAAGATTGACCTATTTGTTCTCCTCTCTGTCCAGGGGACTCTCAAAACTCTCCTCCAACATCACATCTCAAAGGCGTCTATTCTTCTGCGCTCAGCTTTCCTAATGGTCCAGCTCTCACAACAATACATTGACACCGGGAATACCATTGCTTTGACTAGATGAATTTTTGTTTGCAATTTGATGTCTCTACTTTTCACTATGTTCCCCAGGTTTCTCATCGCTTGCCTCCCAACTAGCACATTGATTTTTCAAAGCTCCACTTGTAAGTCTTTCATTATTCCATGGTTGGATTAAACTTCTTTTAAAGGGTTATGCTAAAAATTGATCCAAAACAGCATATCCTTACAGGACAAGGACTGACTATACTGCTCCTGAGAAGTAAACTGTGTTCAATGCGATTTCAGTGTGTTTAAATATCAAAATGAGCTTGAGGTGAGACAGAATTTAAGTGCAACTAACTTCCTCATGAATCTCTCTTGCTCCTTAATGTTTGGGATAGAAATAGTATAGTACTAAGTAAAGTAGTTATGGCAAAAAAAAAAAAAAAAGGAAGAAGATGTGTTTGCATGTTTCAGTTTAGAAATAGAGACTAGAATCCTGCTCACTTATGTTGTCTCATGTGCCCAATTCTATAATTTAATTTAATTTTTATTTTATTTTATTTTATTTTATTTATTTATATTTCACATTTGCTATCCCACCCCAATCGGGTGTACCCAACTCTGGGATTTCTATGTCACCCCATTCGTGAAAGCGACTCTGGGCGGCTTACAGAATATACAGTAATACAATATGCACAATTATACAATACACATCTAACAAAATAAAGTGCATAGTAATCATAATGATACAATATCCAATAATACAGTATACACAAAAATTATGCCATACACATCCTACAAAAATGGCCCATAACAATAATAATGATAAACAACCCTACTGCGGTGACCTCTCCGCCCAAGCCCTAAGCAAATCCAGGGGGCAGGGGCGGTGAAATCCCGCCACCGTAGCGTCCTTTTTAAGCCAGTCGGGAGGCAGGGCACTGGCGATGGAGGGGCCCTGGCGCCCACAGCTACATTGGCCTCTCTGCCCCAGAAGTGGCAGGCTGTTATCTGCACATAACATCCAAACATTGATTATGACATCAATGGCATGACCAGTTAGACAAACAGTTGTGCAAAGTGGAATGGACCAGAGGGAGGAAATGCTATGCAAGTGCCTGCTCATTTGCATAAAACCTTTATTGGATTTTGGCCATCATCTGTAATATAATAAAAACACAAATGTACTGCATGTTCTTAAGATTTCACAGCCTTGTGTATTCCTCAGTTTCTCTAGTGCAGATTTCGAACAAGCGCAACCTCTCTAGCCTCTACATGGCTTGGGGCCCAAAACATTGTCCTTTTCTGTATTGTTAATCTGTTGTCTTTCCTTGGGACTAATGAGGAGGATACCCCAAGTATCCTTTTGCAAAGCCCATCGAGTGATACACATTTGCGAAAGTCTGTGAAAGAATCCTTAGAAGTGGCATTATGCAGCCTTCTGTATTAGAACAAGTGAGGAATCTCTCAGGGGCCTAAATGTCAACTCTCTCTGCTGCTGCTTAAGTAACAGCAATTAAGAAGTCTAGTGATTGAAATGATAGCTCAAAGGACTAAGCCCCCAAAGGTTCAATTCTGACCAAAAACCTGAAAATCATTATAGGCAGGTGAGCTTCATATGATATTGCTTTATGGGTGGATAACACAGAATCAAATAACCTCTTGTGAACATGCTCAATTGCAACTTGATTAGAAATAAAATAGTACTAATTAAAGTAGTTATGACACAAAGTAGCTGGGATGCCGCTAATGTCTACAGCAGGGGTTCTCAACCTATGGTCCACATGCCAGAACCAGCCCGCAACCTTGCTCTTGCTCACATCTCGGCGGCTGCCGCCATTGCCACCAGAACACAGCTGCACACATCTTTCCCAGGTGCTGCGCTGGCCCATGGCAGGCCAGTAAGCAGGGAAGAGGCACCAGCATCCATGTCAGCATGGGGGGTGTTTGTGGGCTGGACTGGTCGCATGGGGGGGGGTGTTGGTGGTGGCAGCACCGGGAGACACCAGTCTGGCCCACCAACAGTCTGAGGGGGCATGATACAGCCCCTGGCTTAAAAAGATTGAGAACCCCTGGTCTATAGTATAGGTACTATGAAGCAGCAGAAAGGTGGTGTGGGCTTCCTGAATGGATGCCGATCTCTGGAAGCTGGAATGAGTCCTATGACAGTGGCATAACCTGGATGTGTTATTCTTACCTCAGGATGAATTTTATGGATTCAGAGAGTTGAGATTTATAATCCTCAACATCCAGTGGTGGGTTGTCAAAATCTTCGCTACCCCACTATGACATCATCAACGTTGTGGGCATAGCTGACGTCATGACATCATGATGTCATGGGCGGAACAAATTTTTTTAAAAATTTTAAATGTCTGTCCATGCGTCAAACCTCCGTTGACGCATGCACAGTTCTTTTTTTAGTGTGCATGCATTAAACCTCTAATTGACGCATGTGCACTAAAAAATAGAACTGTGCATGCATCAAACGGAGGTTTGATGCATGCACAGTTCTGGGCAGCCATTTTGGCTGCCTGGAAAAACATTTTTGGAGGAGGCCAAAGTGGGGGTCAAACCAGTTGCCCGGGGTTTTACCACCACCACCCCAGCGACCCCTCCTGATGGGGTGCTACCAGTTCGGGCAAACCGGTCCGAACCGGTAACATCCCATCATTGTCAAAATCCTTATCTGGTTCAGATTAAAATGGCAAGGTTTGTTTTTTTCCTCTCTCCTTATCCTGGGTCATCATAGTTAAGAAAATGTTGGTGCAGAGCAGATTATTAGAGCAATTGTTCCTGGATGAACCTTTGCACATTGAGAATCTGCAGAAACTAAAGAGGGAGGTTCTCTGAATCCATAAATACTTAATGGAAAGATATCCCCAGGCCAGTCTCTTCACTCCCTCAACTCACTCCTACACAAAGAGATGATAAAAAGATAGGCTGATATGAAGCTCTGTTAATCAAAATGTAGTTTGATGGAGAACAATTATAAAACTGTAACTAAAGTGTCTCAGTATTAGGTTAAAGGGAGTGGAGTGCATGCTGAATTTCAGCTCCCTTCAAAGGTAAGGCAAGCACTGCTGATTTATTTATGTAATTCATAGTTCTGCATAAATCTCCTCATGAAGTAAAAACCAAGGGTGCAGGAAAAGGTGCTAATACCCAAGAGCAGGCAACTATGGCCCGTGGGCCAGGTATGGCCCCCAAAGCCATTCCATCAGGCCTGCTATGCCTTCACCATACCAGGAAGTAAATAGGATGCTTCCACGCATGCAGGAAAAGCAGCCATTTCATGTCCTGGTTTGGTGCAGGAAACAAAATGGCCGATTTCACGCATGCGCAGAAGTGTCCACACCAAACCAGGAAATAAAATGGCCACTTCTGTGCATGTGTGAAAGTGGCCATTTTGTTTCCTATGTTGAACCAGGACACAAAATGGCCACATTCACGCATGTTCAGAAGTGTCCCTGCCATGCATGCACAAACACACTGTGTTCCGGGGATGTGGTATGGCCTGCTCAGCTGTTCTAGGGGTGTGGTCAGGCCTCCGACCCAAAAGGTTTGGGCACCCCTGCCTGAGAGGATAATTCCTTAGGGACTAACAGTTGAGTAATTAAATCCCACAGGTGAGAAAAGGAACTAGCACTTCTTGCAATTTTGTAGCTGGTGGAAAAGTCTAATTATGAAAAACAGGAAACAAAACGCACAGTGTTCCATTTTCATTTCTGTCCTTAAGTAGCAAACTGTACCTCTTAAGCCATGTTTGAGGAAAAGTCTCAGCCCTGCTTAGGAGCTTACCTTTTTGTGCTTTTTTAGAAAACAGATTTTAAAACCAAAACAGAACTACAAAATGCACTTTGCACAAGGATGCCCTTGACTTTTCCAGATAAGATGTATGTATCTCCATGTTGATTCTGACTTATGGCCAACAAAGTTTCTAGTTATATAGTACTCAGAAGTAGTTTACCATTCCCTTCTTCAATGGGTGTCCTATAACTGCAGCTTGCTCAAGGCTACACAAGCTGGCTGTCCTCCAAGGAAACAGAGCAGGGAATTGAATCCCCATGTTCTAGATTTACAACCAGATGTTTAACAGGAAACCAGTCCAGATGACCATTTGGTTCACTTTCTGAAGAGTTTTAAGGACAGGCTGTTGTTTTGTGCCATCAAAACATCTCCACCCTATGCTGACCCTATGAATCCCTTCCACCTCTCCCAGCCTTATTGTCTTTTCCAGAATTTTTCCTTCTCATGCTGTCCCCAAAGTAGGAGAGCCTCAACTTCATCATGTTTGTCTCCAAGAACAAGTCAATCTTGGCTTGCTCTAGGATTCATTTGTTTGTCTTTTTGGCATTCCAGGGTATTCACAGAGCAATCCTCCATCACCATATTTTGAACTAATCATTTTTTCCCCTGCCAGCTTTCTTTATTGTCCAGATTTTGCACCCATACATGGTGATTGAGAATATAAGACTGTGGATGATCTTGGTCTACAAGCAGTGTTTCCCAACCTTTGGTTCTTGGATTTCAATTCCCAGAAACCTAAGTCAATTCCCCAAAGCACTGACTTAGGCTTCTGGGAATTGAAGTCCAAGAACCAAAGGTTGGAAAACACTGGCTTACAGTGAGACACCCTTTGCACTTGATAATATTTTCTAATTCCTTCATTACTGCCCTTCTGAATCACAGTCTTCTTCTGATTTATTGGCCACAGTTTTCACTTTGATTGATTATTGAGCCTACATATGCAAAATCTTTCAATATCTAAATTTCTTCATTGTCAATTTTAAAGCTGCGTAGTTATTTCATAGTGACCATTTATGTCATCTTAAAGTTTAACAGCAATCTTACTTTGGCACTTCCTTTCATCTGCTAGTAGGATGGTGTCATCTGCATATCTTAAATTATTGAGTCTTCTGCCAATTTTTATTTCTCCTTCATCCAAGTCTAGTCCTGCTTTTCCTATAATAGGCTGCATACATATTGATTAGATAAGGGAATAAAATGCTCTTTTGTCTTACATTTTGACTATAAGACTATTCTTTCTTTTCATATTCTGTTCTAATGGTATCTTTTTGTCCACAAAATGGGTTCTGCATTAGGACAATCAATAGATAAGGCACACCCATCACTTCCAGAACAGCCTATAGTTTCTCATGATCCACACCAGGGGTGCCCAAACTTTTTAGGCCACAGGCCTGACCACACACCCAAGACAGCTGAATGGGCCAGTCACGTGGTTCCTCCCATTGGAAGCAGAAGTAAAATGCACCCATGCACATGCACAGAATGCATTTATGGCAGCATTTTATTAATTAATTATTATTATTATTATTATTTATTAGTTCAAATTTATATTGCCGCCCACTCGCCATGGCGACTCAGGGCGGCTTACAGACAATACAATACATTACATTACAATACAATGCAATATGTTGGGGTGGGCACAGGGTGGCAAGGTCCTCAACCTGCCCTGGCTTCTCCTTCCCCTCCGTTCTGCTCATACACAGGGTGCATTTTACTTCTGCCTCTGAGAGCAGCGAGGGTGACGCAGACCGAATGAATTGGTGTCAGGGACTGGATCCGGCCAATGGGCCATAGTTTGGGCTCCCAGAACAACATAGTCAAAGGCTTTGCTGTAGTAAGAAAGCATAAGCTGACCTTCTACTGAAATTCTTTGATATGTTTCAGTATTCATTGGATGTTTGCAGTGTGATCTTTAGTGCCTTTTCTTTTCCAAATCCAGCTTGAATATCAGGGACTTCTCATTCCATATAAAGTAAAAGCTTTTGTTGATCATCACTTTGCTTGCTTCGAAAATTAAAGCAATGGTCCCATACTTACTCCACTCCTTGGGGATTGGCATGTACTGTATATGCTGGCGTATAAGACTACTTTTTCCCCCTGAAAAACATGCCTCCAAAGGGGGGGGGGGGTCGTCTTATACGCTGGGTGCACTTCAGTTTGGATAGACATAGCTGCCCATAGTGGCATCCCGATGCTCGCCCAGTGCCCATAGTGGCCTCCTGATGCCCGCCTGGTGCTCATAGTGGCCTCCCGATGCCCACCCACCTCATTCT
This sequence comes from Furcifer pardalis, assembly GCA_030440675.1. Classification (NCBI taxonomy): domain Eukaryota; kingdom Metazoa; phylum Chordata; class Lepidosauria; order Squamata; family Chamaeleonidae; genus Furcifer; species Furcifer pardalis. Next base: position 150,578,957 of record CP126891.1, read on the forward strand.
ACATACCATCCAGTATCGCGCGGTATCCAGTGTGGCTGCGGTAAGCATCAGCAGCGAGACAGGGGTGCCAGCCTTTTCTGCTCGGCGGGAAGCAGCGGTGCTCCACCCTGCCCCTTGTCTATGCAGAGCTCGTACATGCGCACTTGCACACTAGTGCCGGCCACAGGGAGATGTTGAAATCAAATCTGATGTTCTTTTATGTTTTATTTGGTGTGTGGGAGATGTGCGGAAGAGGGGGTGGTCTTATACGGTGAGTATATAACAAACTCTATATTTTGAGTGGAAATGTTGGGGGGTCGTCTTATATGCCCACTCATCTTATACGCCGGCATATACGGTAAATAAGGTGTTTCAGTCTTCAGGCCAGTGTTTCGTTTTCCAGATTTCTTGTCAGGACTTTTACAGATTTTGGCTTATAATAATTATGTCAGTATTTCTTCCAACTCTGAAGATCTCTTTTTCCCCCTAGTGCATTCAGAGTAGTTTTCACTTCACTTTCTAGAATTATAGGCTCTTCATCATAGGATTTTTCTTCAGAAGAGTCTGTGAGCTTTCTATCTGTTCTGTATAGTTCTTCAGTATACTGTCACCACCTTCTCTTTATTTTTCAGGTCAGATAGTATGCTTCCCTGTTGGTCACTCAGCATTCCAAATTTAGTTTTAAATTCTCCTTGGATTTCTCAGATCTTCTCAGAAAGCTATCCTGTTTTTCTTGTTCTCTATTTATTTGCACTTGTTATTATAACAGCTTTTTTGCATCCAGTGTTCTGACCATATTTCTATCACCTTTTACTTTTGCCTCTTGTCTGTCCTTCACAATTATACATTTCTTCTGATATCCATTTTAGGTTTTCTTTTCTTTCGACTACAGGGATTGTCTTTTTGCATTCTTCCTTTATAATGTCCCTAGTTTTAATACACAGTTCTTCTGGTTCATCATCAATGGAGTTTAGTAATGCAAGTCTGTTAGTTATGTTGACTTTAAATTCAACAGGAATGATATTAGAGTTATTTTGGGACTGTGGTTCTCTTGATGTTCTTTTTCAGCTTTACTCTAGTGTTGGATATTAACAGTTCATGGTTAGTACCACACTCTGCTCCTGATCTTGTTTTGTCAGGGAGAATACAACTTCTCCATCTTCTACTTCCAATTATCCAGTCTATTTTATATTTGTATTGACTGTTTTCTGATGTTCATGTGTACAAACATGTATTCTGTTGTTTGAAGAATGGATTTTCAATAAACAAATTGTTGCATCACAGAATCCTGTGAGTTGTTCTGCTTCATTTCTATCTTCTAGGCCACATTTTCCAACAACTTTTGGATCTGCTTCCACTACCCCCACCCTTCTTTTGCATTACAGTTATATAAGACTATAAGAAAGCAAATAAGCTCAATCCGCTTTTTTAAACTACAGCATTGGACAAAAGAGCAAGCTCAGTCACCCCCAATGTCCAACTTTTGAGTCTCAATCAGCAAGTTCAACTTTTTTTGGAACACTTCCATCTATCCTTTTTACACTGCTTGTGGTCACTGGCAATAGCATATATGGGAACCTTGTAGCTGTTAAAAGCTGTTTCCTGTGTAAACAGCTAGTATGCTGAAGGGGCTAATGAAGCCTTTCAGCATATCGGATATTGAACACTTTGGCTGATCATTTGTGAATGGAAGCAAAATAATTTATGTCTTGTAGATCATTGCTGATATGATACACAAATTACTTTGTGTGTGTGTGTGTGTGTGCATGTGTGTGCGTGTGTGTGTGTATTGCCAATTGAGAACCTGAATTTGGATCTATAGTGAGCACTACTAATACATATGTCAGTTCTCACTCTACATTACTTTTCTCCCCTCTATCAAAGAACCATAATTTATTACAGGATGGAAGTATTTCTAGAGCCAAAATGGGCTCCATACCTTTCAGAAGGGTTCTAGATTTGCTTTGGCAATAGTTGGTTTTAGGATTAGGAAGTGGGAAGTATGTTTTCTCCAGCTGCCATCCCTCCTTTTGAGATGAAGTAACACACTAGCCATCCTCACCTTATGGCTGTAGTCTAATGAAGGCCTTCAAAGTGGGGAAAGTCATCAATAAAAAGTTCTCACAGAATCAGATGCCTTCTGATGTGTAGAAGAAATATAACACAGCTGCGTCCTTCCTTATATCTCCCAATCTGGTCAGACAGAGTGGGTGAGAAGAGATATTATCTTCTCCTTGCATGATTGGAAAGAATCATGAAAGGCATTTTGTTTTCTGTGATCCACTTCAGATATAGATGAAGCAGAGTAAAGTAATTCTACACTACTAAAAAGGAAGAAATTTATGTGACTGCTCATCCCTACCCTACCTTCATGTTAAGCAGCACAAATACACATCTGTTGTGTTTGAGTGTCTGCCTTCTGTGTATGTAGTCACCCTTATTCTTGTGAACAATAAATGGTTTAGTAAACGTAAAGGTTTCCCTTGTTCAAAAGCCAGTTGTATCTGACTCTAGGGGTCAGTGCTCATCTCTGTTTCAAAGCTGAAGAGCCAGTGCTATCTGCTTCTGCAGACATTCCCATGGTCATGTGGCAGGCATGACTAGACAAGTAACACTGTTACCTTCCCACCAAAGTGGTCCCTATTTATCCACTTGCAATTTCTTGCTTTCAAACTGCTAGGTTGGCAGGAGCTGGGACAAAGACGGGAGCTCATTCCGCCCTACAGTACTCGAGAATCGAACTGCTGACCTCCCGCCTCCCAGTCAGCATCTTAGTAAGAATGCTACAGATTTTGAGGAGAGGAGAATGGGTAGGAGGGCATGTGAATGGTGCTGCAGATGCTAGCAGATGTGTTTCCCTCTCAGTTGCCTTTATCCCATTCAAACTGAACCATCCCAAAACCAGAACTCACCACAGGGCAGGAATTTTTTTTTACATTAAATCATTTTCAGATGTAGTAAAAAAAAGTGTGACGCTGAGCTACACCTTTTGTTCACCTCCAAATAACTGTCATGTAAGAGCAGCTGCTCAGAGCATTTTTGAAGCATCTCCTACCCCATGGGTATCCTAGTAACTACAGTGCTGTAGCATGTACTACTTTTGCAGGTAGAGACATCTCTTGTGGTGCATGGAGTGTCATATCCACTTCCTTAGAACAGATTTCATTGTATGCTCATTTATTCACATGAGATGAGCAATGCTTCCTTTGGCTGTACTGTCTTGCCTTTTTCACAGCCATGTCATTTCAGTGGCATATTTGTATTCCTTAATATAACTCTGCCCGGAAATTTACAAAAGCAACTCTAGACTCGTTCTGAGACAGTTGGATTAATAAATTAAATATAATTTTTCATAGTGTGTGCATTTCAAGTTCAAAGTGCCTCACTTACATTAACCCAGTACAGTATTCTTTACAACCAGTTCCAATATATACAGCAGTACTGTGGGGGTAAAGGAGTGAGGCTAAGAGAGTAATGGTTTGCCTAAAGGTGATAATCCATAATTGTTCACCTTTAACACAGTGTGGCTCTAAAATCTGTTTTTGATGGGAGAAATAAAACAGAAGGGGTTCGTTGAGCAAAGCAGTAGCACTGGACAGAAGAATGTTGTAAGCAGTTCCCAGGACTCTCAGAACTCATATGGAAGGGTCTACAGTGCTGCTCTCTTGTCAGCCAGGCTAATTTTCAATCCCAAGAATGAGTTGTGGAGATAGGAATATACGGAACATAGCAATAGCAATTACACTTTACAGTGGTGGGTTGTCAATTTTTTTCCTAACCCACTGTGACATAATTACATCATGGGCAGAGCCAACATCATGACGTCATGATGTTGTGGGCAGAGCAAAAAATAAAAATAAATAAATAATGGCTGCCCGTAACTGTGCATGCGTCAAACCTCCATTTGATGCATGTGCAGTTCTATATTTTACTGTGCATGAGTCAAACCTCTATTTGGCTGCCCGGAAATACACTTCCGGGGGGAGGGGATGGAGAGGTGACTGACGTGGGTCGCCCAGGGGCAAACCAGTCCGAACCGGTAACAACCCACTACTGTTTGTATACCCCCCCCAAAGCGCTTAGTGGGCGGTTCACAAATTAATTAGCATTTTGCCCCAAGCGGGCTGGGTAATTTTACCAACCTCAGAAAGATGGAAGACAGAGTCAACCTTGTGTCCCATCAGGATCAAACTCACAATGTTTTGGCTGCAGTACAGAGCTCTTAGATCAGCAGGTGAATGGTTAAGATTGCTTGTCCACACTCACAAGACACCTTAGATCATTGTGAGATTAACGGATGACTGGGAAATCTCTTTCTGATGTGTACTTCCGTCTGAAAATTACCTTATGAGTTCATGGCAAATGTGAGATCTGGAGATAGTTGCTCTAAGGCATATTGCTACATAAGGCTCATCAACCTATTTGAAGTTTGTAGATAACACACACACCCTACGGACACCCCACAGAGAGAAAGAAAAGGGAAGGAGAAAGTGGGCACTATTGAATGCCTTATGTTTTCAGACAAGTGTGATAGCACCACATCACCTGTGCCTCCTGTGACTCAGAGGATTTCATCTTGACTCAGATGATGGTGTGACACTGTGCAACCAGCTGTGGCTCCCACCCTAATGAGCAGAGCAGGCTATGTAGCAGAAGACACTCATCTGCAACTAACATTACTAGCAACCTTGGTAACAGCTGGCTGTGGGCTTTACTGGTAATAGAAGTGGAGGCAGGTGGCTGGAAATCACTGGAGGATTGGATGGATGGGTGGCTGTATATGCAAGCAAGCATTTGGACTCAACAACAAAATACAGTCTTTAGTGAAGAGCTCTTATCTGAACTGCTTTGGTAGGCCTGGTTTGCTTTTTTGCAGGATGGAAGTACAGTTGTACCTCGCTTAAAGAGCATAATGCGTCCTACAGGATTGCTCTTTAAGCAAGTTTGCTCTTTAAGCGAAACACCACTGTAAGTGACCAATTGTGGGGGGATTGTGAACCCCAATTTATTTGTTAAGTGAGTTTTTGGTTGGTTTTATTTGTTAAGCGAAGTGAACATTCAGAGAAAATTCTGCTCTTTAAGTGAGTTACTCTTTAAACAAAGCACTCTTTATGCGAGGTTTGACAGTATTTCTAGAGCCAATATGGTGCCCATAACTTTCAGAAGAAGAGAAAAATAGGAGCTGTAACCAGTGGTGGGCATTAGCAGGTTTGCGCCGGTTTGCATCGTTTTGCCTATCCAAGTTTTGAAATAAAGTAGTCCTAATTCGGGTGCAACACAGCGCTTTCCCCATGGCCACACCAACCATACCATGCCCACAGTGTGGCAGTAATTTTTTTGGAGCCCACCACTGTTGGTAATGGCTATATAACTGACAGAGAGGGGCTCATGGGAGAAAGGAAATCAAAACTGAGAGTATCAGTCTGAAGGTAATTAAATAAGTGAGCAAACAATATAAAGGACAAACTAAGGATATTATTAGAGAGTAAACAAAACAAAAGACAAAAAAAAGATGTGACACCTTAAGGACTAACTCCTGTATTTTAATCTTAGCTTTCATGGACCAAATCCACTTCATCAGACGTAACAGTGTATATCATGCTGTACATTTATACATATCTGGTATGGAGACCCAGAGTGGCTGAGTAATGTTCATTGGACATGGAAATCGATGAGTTATTTACAACCAGTAATAAAAAGTTTTACAGCAGAAAAACTCTGGTGAAAGTCAGTTTGTGGAGTTAGGTTTCTAAAATAAACATTTTGATATTACAGTTCTCCTAATGGGTTAATTGAGGAAGGTTTATGAGGTAGGAACAGCTAGGGGTCAACTGCCCTGAGAGACATCTCTCTCCTCCCCACACTTTTAAGTCTATTCTGCAAGCTGAATGTAATTTTTTAATTTGATAAATGTGATAATGTCCTAGAAATGGACCTTTAAGATGGGTGTCCAGCATGTATGTATATTCTAGTCTTGTAATTTCCCCATTCCAAAATGGCAACTTTTAGATCCAATATACAATGTACAATGGACATTTGTCTTGTTTACTCTCTGATATGTTTGCACAGACTAACACAGCTACAACTTCAAAAATGTCTAAGGATATTATCAGTACTCAAAAACCTTTTCACTTCTTCAAGACTAACATCTCCTCAAGACTGAGACTTCACTCCACATCAGGAAGATTTCCCAGCTTCTGGCCAGAACAAAACCCTAGTTAACATTCCCTCTGCCCTGTTTTTTCCACCCATTATTCTGTACAGGAAGCTAACAAATTCTACACATCATGTACCCTTTTTTGTGAAATTGTGTGCTGGAAAGATGCCATTCTGCACAGGTGTTGTTAATAATTCTACATGGATTGGCATTTCCTCTAGGAAAAAAATACAAAGCTTCTTGCAAGATTTCCAAACAATCTGTTACTCAAGGGAAATTTCACCGTGAGGTAGAAGAATTATTCCCCCTCTACTGAATTTCCCACTCCTTCAAATAAAAATTGTAGAAAGTGTAAGTTTGGTTAGTTTTGTCGAACATCATGTCAATATTTCAAAGAACACCATTGCACAGAGAGTCATATGGAAATGTCTAGCTCTCTTCTTTCCTCACACTGAATCAGGCACTGCAAAGAGACACCTGGCAGTAATAATAATAATTTCATATCAGAAATTATTCTGGGTTGAAAGGATTTTTGCTGGAGAAACTCTGCTCAGGGAATGTCCAAATGAGGCTCCTTTCACGTCCCCCAAAAGCTGGGACAGAGATGGGCGCTCAATCCGCCATGCAGTACCTGGGTCTCGAATTGCCAACTTGTCAGCTTTCCAGCTAACCAGGTGAGATAATAAGTGTAATAGTGGTTAGTTCTGAAAATGTATCTTGCAAGTAGTTCTTTATATTTCTTTTGGTGTGGCCGTGTGTGCATTCTTCCTTCATAGTGAAGTTTATAATGTGGGTTTCCAGCTCGGAGCAGGGGAGTAGCGAGGGTTTCAGCCACCCGGGGCATAGGCCAAATTCCCCACCCCCTGGGTGGGGCCCAGGATGGCAAAGTCCTATTTATTGTGAAATTTTGCCACCCGGGGCGGGCCCCCCATGCTATGCCACTGGCTGGGAGTGAATCAGGCAGGAACTGCACTTCTTCTTCTTCTTCCTGCTCCTCTTCCTCCTCCCTATCATTGCTAGACAGAAAGTCATTGAGGACAGCAGTGTGAGAAAGGAAGCAGGACTATTGCAAGTGTCTTATTGCATGGTTCTGCAAGATATGGAGCTGGTATTTTGGAGTAATGTTGGCACCTTGGAAGAAGTTATTGCCCCATCTCCTTGTAGTATGGATAAAGATGAGGAGACCATAAATTCAAGTGGTAGTTATTCTGACAGCAACATGCCACAAATGACAGGAAAGCCAATGTAGGTAAATGGAGATGATGGAATTGATCTGGAAATCCTTTCCTTCCTATATGTCATTATTCACTTGGGCAACCAGAAAAGGCACATGGTGGCATCAGAATAGATAAGCTGTAAAATAGGTATATTATCGACATATTTCCCTGACCATATGACCATAGCACCTGTATGAAATGCTTCCACATTTTGACATGTGATATACCCTATTTCACCCCATATCTCCTGCTGCTGATAGTCTAATATGGAAAAAAAAGATAAATTGTGGCCAGTAGCTTTTAGGAGTGTGTTCTTTCATTTTGTTGGACTCCAACTTCTAGAAATCTCCAACATCTCCCAAACAAAAGTTTGGATGTTTCAGCCTGCAAAAACATACAGCCACCTACATTTTGCTCACCTGGAACAGAGCCTACTTCTCAGGCCATATCAACTTTTACTATCTGTTGTTGATATTTACAAGAGGAAGCTGCTGCGTTACTTCCTAGAATTTGTGGTTTTTCAGGAGATGACCTCTATAGAGCTTAATAGACAGTAGACTAAACTTCTAGGAAACTGTGTGGCAGCTTCCTTTTTTAAAAACATTAACAACAGGATGTAAAGGGCAGAGAGACTAATGTAGTCTTGGAGGTAGGCCTTGCTCCAGGTAAACAAAATGTAGGTTTAATTTAAACTCTCAGAGTTCTTGGAAAATTCTATTAATTAGTCCAGAAAAAAATAATGTAAGGGCATATTCTTAACAGCTACAGTCAAACCTTGCATAAAGAGTGCCTCGCTTAAAGAGTAACTCACTTAAAGAGCAGAATTTTCTCTGAATGTTCACTTCGCTTAACAAATAAAACCAACCAAAAACTTACTTAACAAATAAATCGGGGTTCGCAATTCACCTCCACCAGAAGTCACAATTGGTCACTTACAATGGTGTTTCGCTTGAAGAGCAAATTCGCTTAAAGAGCAATCCTGTGGAACACATTATGCTCTTTGCGAGGTACAACTGTATTTCTCTTTATGCTTCCTCAAACATAAAGTGTGTTTATATTTATATTTATGTTATGAAGTGTGTTTGCAAGTATTATGGAGACAGAGAAACTTTCTAGTCATTGAGAGAATACCTTTTGAAGCTCAGTCTTCATAACAGGGAACAGCAGTCAAATACAGTCTTTACCTTGAACATCAGCGGTGTCTGGATGAAGGAAATTTTTGCCTAGAAGTTCCAGTTGAAACTTATGCTTGGGGAGGACTAGCTGAAACTGTATCTTCTACTATAGAATTAGTGTGTGAAGCCTCAGGCAGAAACAGGAAAGGCAGCAGAAAAGGCTTAAGACGTTTTGTTAACCAAGCTCTAAAACTTAATCTGCATCCGTGAATGGTGGGTGGGGGAAAATTTTTTACATAGCAAATTGTAATTATGTTAATCATCAACATTATGTTAACTTTATAACGCATAGGATTGTCAAAGAAAACTGTGCATAATACTTTGGGCTGACACTGTTGCCCAGAAATGGCTCATTTTGTTGATGGCTCTTTCGGAAGTGCTGTTTGGGGAGTTGAAATTGTCTCCACCCACCTGGTGCTTTCCAGATGCTTCAAAATCCTACACTTGCAGAGGATTGTGGGATTTTTAGTATAGTATGCATGAAAACTGTCAGATTAAAACCAAAAGTTTGTAAAGTTATTTTTGCCACTGATTTGCTGTATCGCTCATTTGCTTTCCACCTTTACCTACCCCTGATAATATGGACACTCTTCACTCACTCTTCACATAGATATTTTTAGTGCATTTTTATGTTGGAATGGTATGAAATTTAACAGAATCATGTCAAATGCCTCTAAAACACAATACTGTATATACTCGAGTATAAGTCAGGTTTTTTAGCCCCCCAAATTAAGTCCAAAAATGGGACTTGGCTTATACTTGGGCCCATGTAAACACTCAAAAACATATCCACACAAATGTCTAAATTAATTAATTTTACCATATTTTCATGTATTTTAATTATTGAAACTCACTAGCAACTGCTGCATTTTCCATCCCCAACTTATACTTGGGTCAATCTATTTTCTTAGTTTTATAGGTCCAAATTAGGTACATCGACTTATATTCAGGACGACTTATAGTCGAGTATATACGGTAGTACAATATAACCACACTAGTTACTGTGAATAGCATATTTGTGATCTGCAGGGAGGTATAATCCAACAGTACTTCTTACAGAGTCCATCATGCTGCAGGACTAGCTGATGAGTACCACGTAGTCCCTCTGATATAAGGATCCAGCTTCAAATGTTTTTATTATTGTTGCAGAAAATCAAACCCCATATGGACCAGCTCTTTCTTATGTGACTGAGTGGGTGTGAAGACAGACTTGTCCCTGTTCCCTCACAGTCACAGCATGTTCTGGAAGAGAGTAAATTTATCAAAAGCAGGAATCCCGTCACCAATGGCTCTGTAATTAGGAAGCTTGGCAGACAGAATTAATTCTCGTGATATTTTGAATGTTTCGTTGAGTTTACAGCATGTAGCCCCACCATGCTTTGTGTTTGTTTTGCCTTCTAACTTGGAGATGGGTAGGGTCAGCATTGAACAAACACGGTCATTGCCTGTTTTGAATCTAAATAGCTGAGCAGGCTAAATGTTTCTTCTCTCCAAAAGTAACTGTGTTCCCCTCTGCATATACAGTGGTGCCTCGCTTAAAGAGCATAATGTGTTCCACAGGATTGCTCTTTAAGCGAGTTTGCTTTTTAAGCGAAACACCATTGTAAGTGACCAATTATGACTTGGGGAGGGGATTGCGAACCCCGATTTAGTTGTTAAGCGAGTTTTTGGTTGGTTTTAGTTGTTAAGTGAGGTGACCATTCAGATAAAATTCTGCTCTTTAAGCGAGTTAGTCCCTAAGTGAGGCACTCTTTATGTGAGGTTTTACTGTATGTTTAGTTCTGCAAGTGGGTGGTTTGTAGTAGTCTGACTGGCTATTCTGTTTGACTGGTTCATTTGTTCAATCTAGTTTAGTCTCTTTCTGTCTCAAAGTGTATTAGTCTCTGAAAGTTAATAACCTAGTGCCTACTTACAATCGTCATTTCCTAGAAATATTTTTCTTCCTGCTTTTTACAATTAAGATGAAATGAACTGCTGTATTGCTTTTTGCCATCTACCTGACAACTTTATTTGAAAACAAGCCTTGTAACTAAATGTGCCTGAGTACATTTCAATTTTCAACAGTTCAATAGTTCAATTTAGAGAAAAAGGGAATTGAGAATGGCTTGAGTTTTGCCTTAATCCTTGGCTACACACTAGCTGCACCGCCCTAAAAGATTATCCAACATGTTTATGGGTCTAGACCAGGGGGGAGCATACTTGTTTCTCCAGATGTTCTTGGACTTCAATTCCCAGAAGCCCTGATCAGCAGGTGTACTGACTTAGGCTTCTGATCATTGATGTCCAAGAACACCTGGAGAGCCATGTTTGCTAACATGGAGTCTATACCAGTGGTTCCCAAACATGAGTCCCCATATGTTTCTGGACTAAATCTTCCAAAGGCCTTCACCACTGGGTGTGCTAGCCAAGAACATTTGGAGACACAAGGGAACTATGGGTATAGAAGACAAATGCCAACCATGTGATGAGTCACTGTCAGTTGGAAAAGGGATTAACAGTGATCACTGAACAGTATATCCCTGTTTTCTACTCCCTTCACAATTTACTCTATCATCCATATGCTGTGAAGGATTCTTAGCTCAAAGGTGTCAAGGACTTCATACTCAAAACCAACACCTTGAGCTACTCCAAAGAAGACAGCATCATTTTAAGAAGCTTTATTATTTCTTCTTACTAGTTCTTTCAGTTTTAGACATCTTCCACTTAAAGTAACAGGAAGCGATTAAATGTAGTACTAGGATTTTTTTTCCCTGAGAGGAGCCTGGATGCTAAATGAGTTTACTTCTTGAATGTTTTCTCACAGGAGTACCTCTTTAAAAAAAAATGCAAAAATAAAATAAAAATAAATGATCAGTCTTTACAAGCATTGTAAGAATCAGAGGAAAATCCATTAAGCATTTCATCCATACTCTTCTCCATAGCAGTTCAGGGCAGAAATTACCCACCCACCCCTTCACATCTTTTATTCCTACATGTCATGTTTTGATTTTTAGACAGCAGGCCTGAGAATAGGAGTGTCTTATCACCTGTGTTGCAAGCTGTGAAATAAACGTGTTAAGCAACCAAAACAAAATAAGAAGATCCATGCTGGGTTAGACAAAAAGCCTATCTAGCTCAATATAGTGTTCTCACTGTGGCTACCCAATTCCATTTGGATATCTGGCAGCAGGACGTCAGTGCAACTGCACCATCTACCTTGTGTTCCCCAACAACAGATTTACAGAAGACTGCTGCCACAAATACAAGAGGTGACAGATAGTGATCCCAACTAGCAACCATTGATGGGCCTGTTCCCCATGAATTTACCTAATCCTCATCTAATGCTGTTCAAGCCGAGAGTCCTTTCATGTCTTCCTGCAGTGTATCCCAAAGTTTAACAATGCTCAATAAAGAGGTACTTTTTAAATTTGTTCCCAAATGGTCATTCAGATTCAGTAGGTGATCATGGGTTCTCCTATTATGAAGAAGTGAAGAAAATGCCACTCTTTCAATTTTCTTTACACCATGCATCTATTTGTACCATGCATCTGTCTTCCCTTATTGGCCTTTTTGAAAGTACAGTAAAACCTCGACTTACAAATGCCCCGGGTTACATAAAATTCAACTTAAATAATGATTTTGTGCTAAAACCATGTCCTGATTTACATAAATGTCCTGATTTACATAAATTTACATAACACATTTTCCTGTGGCTTTGCTTCGAGTTACATAAAAATTCATTTTTCCTATGGGTTTGCTTCGATTTATATAAAAGATTCATTTTTCCTATGGGTTTGCTTCGATTTACATAAAAATTTCATTTTTCCAACGGGTTTGCTTCGACTTACATAAAAATTTCATTTTTCCAATGAGTTTGCTTCGAGTTACGTAAAAACACGAATTAAACAATAGCCTATGGAACTGACTTTTTATGTAAGTAGAGGTTTTACTGTAAAACTGTTCCAAACATTGTCCCTCTTTCTCATAGATGAGGCACTCCTGTCCCATCCTAATGGCTGGTCCTCTTTGTTTGCACCTTTCTCATGGGTAACATCAGCTCAAAAGTGCTTAGGCAGAGCACTAAATACTGCCCGCTTTGGATACAAAGCAGTATGAAAAGTAAACTGAAGATCTGGTGAGGAATAAGATGGTGTGTGTATTTGTGCAGAAAAAAGTGGCACCAAATAAACAGAGGGGAAGATTGGACGGGTATCTGAGAAAATAAGTGAATAAGCTAGTCCCTAATTAACCAGCCCTATCACTCCCTGGCAAATAGAAGGGGAAGAAATGGAAGCAGTGAGAGAACTTTACCTTCTTAGGAGCCAAGACCACTGCAGATGGTGACTGTAGCCATGAAATAGAAAGATGATTAATTCTTGGGAGTCAAGCTATGAGAAACCTAGGCAGCATAATAAAAAGTAGAGACATCACCCTGCCAACCAAAGTCCACATAGTCAAAGGAATTATTATAATTATTCCCTGTAGTAATGTATGGTTGTCAGAGCTGAGGCTCCCCAACCACACTGACTGGGTTCAGCCACTCGGGAAGGAGGAAAACCAGGACCATACCTTGTGCTGTACCTAAGCCCTCGGAGCCAGCCCAGAAGGATACCGTGGTTGACGGTATCAAATGCTGCTGAGAGGTCAAGAAGAGCAAGGACGGATGGGTTACCTCCGTCCCGCTCCCACCAGAGGTCATCCATGAGCATTACCAATGCAGTCTTGGTACCATATCCGGGCCTGAATCCTGATTGAAAAGGGTCCAGATAATCCACTTCATCCAGGACACCCTGGAGCTGCCGTGCCACTGCCTTCTCCACAACCTTCCCCCCAAAGGGGAGGTTGGATACTGGATGAAAGTTCACTGGTATTGTAGGGTCACACGATGACTTCTTAAGGAGGGGGTGTACCAGCGTATGTTTCAAAGGTGCCTGGAGCACACCCTCCCCAAGAGAGGCATTAGCCCCCGCCCCCCCCCGCCCCGGCTGCCTTAACCAATCAGAAGGGACACAGATGTAACACACAGGCAGTAGCAGGAACAGATCCCAGGATCTTAGCCACTTGAGCCACTGCAGTTCTCGTTAATGTTGTAGACTGCTTTAAAAGGGTTTACGAAGACAGGCATTAACATTATTTTAAATTAGAAAATACCACTTAAACTGCTGTTTCTCTAATGCATTTCAAAGGTGCACTTGCAATTACTGCTTCCCAGGGTTTCTATCTAAGCTGATGCAAGAACCCTGGGCAAAACAGCCTCTTCAAAAGTTCTGCTGGGTGGAAGTGTAGCCTGCAAAGACACACACATGCTGAGCGATCACACTAGGTTCTCAACTGTGATGCTTAAGTCAGACTATCTCTGGTCCATATCCATTTTGCATCTGTTTGTAGGCCTGTCCATCCAATTTTGCATCAGTCTGCTTTTTAAAAAAATGTACACAGACATTCATGTTATTCTTACACTATGTCTGACAGGCAACATATATTAGGTAAAAGTAAAGGTAAAGGTCACCCTGCCTTTCTTGAAAGCCAGTTGTATCCAACTCTAGGGTTCAGTGCTCATCTCTGTTTATAGCCAAAAAGCCAGCGCTGTCTGCGTCTGCAGATGTTTCTGTGGACATGTGGCAGGCATGCCTCATGAAAAACTGTTTACCTTCCCACTGAAGTGGTTCCTATTTATTTACTTGCAATTTCTTGTTTTCGAACTGCTAGGTTGGCAGGAGCTGGGACAGAGACGGGAGCTCACTCTGTCATGCAGTACCCAGGAATCAAACTCTGACCTTCCAGTCAGCAAGTTCAGTGTCTTAATCACTTGAACCACCACAGTCTCATATATTACTTTGCTTATATTACTTTACAGCTTACCCCAAAAATTTTATATGGCTGCTAACCTAATAATATCCATTTCAGTACATTTCCTGAGTAGAGAACTTTACCACTTAATTTGGAGGAGGAAAAAACCCAAAGAAGAATTACATTATGATCCAAGGACTAATCTGAGCAGTAGAAATCAGGTCAGCCCATCCATAAAGGTGAACTGAATTAAACCTTCAAGTATTCCTTGTTCTTAGCCACTTGTTCACAGCTGATATGATGCTTTATCTCTCCATTTGACCAATACTGCCTGAGCTTAGCTCTTGAATGCCATTTCAAAGGGCCTGAGGCAATATGAGCAGTGCAGTTTGCAGCCCATTAAATTAGCTGGACAAAAGACTTCATTTATTGTTGGTCTCCGTAGCTATTTTTAAGAAGGAAGGTTTAAAGATTAAAAAAACCTTGTCTGATTTCCTTGGCTTTTAATTGAAAATGTTTATTTATTCCTTATAGACATTTTGAGACTGTACTTTATTGAAACTTTATTTAAAATTATTTCTATTTCATTTGAGTTTATTAGTATATTTATATTGATTTTATGTGATTAGATGTTTTAGGAGACTTTGATCTTGCAAAGCAGCAAAGAAAGAAATTAAAAAATATGTTTTAGAGCTTGGAAATAACACATTATGAGTTACATATTATTTGTGATGTGTTCCTTTTGGGAGTAATAAAGACATAGCAACTTTCCTTTTAAGATTTGACATAACAGAGAAAATCTTGTTCCTTAGCGTAGTAAATCACAGTAGACTAGGTCTGTTAAATCAATGAAATTTAGTGAGCCGACTCCTGCATAAATCCAATTGATTCAAATGGGTCTATTTTGACTACAACTCGTTATTCTAAAATAAGTCACAATTAGACTATGCTCATTTGAATAAGTGGAATTTACAAAGGAATCAATTGACTCCCAAAATTCCCATTGATTCAATGGGTCTTCTCTAGTGTAATTTACTGTCCTTAGCAACAGCTCCTGTCTTTGTCCCAGCTCCTGCCAAACTAGCAGTTCGAAAGCAAGAAATTGCAAGTAGATAAATAGGGACCACTTCGATGGGAAGCAGTGGTGAGCATCAGCAGGTTGGCACCAGTTCGCCAGAACCAGTAGCAGAAATTCTGGCTGGCCCCACCCATCCAATTTTTGAAATAAAGCAGTCCTAATTTGGATGCAACAAAGGGCTTTTTCCCATGGCCACACCCGCCATACCACGCCCACAGTGTGGTAGCAAAAATTTTTGGAGACCACCTCTGGTGAGAAGGTAAACAGCATTCTGTGCATTCCGGTGTCTAGTCACGTCTGCCACATGACCACGGAAACGTCTGCAGAAGCAGATAGCACTGGTTCTTTGGCTTTGAAACAGAGATGAGCACCAAACCGTAGAGTCAGATATGACTGACTTTTGAGCAAGGGAAACCTTTACTTACTTAGTAGTTGGTAGTTTTTTGTGTAATTAATACAGTTTACTCATTATTCCACTCTTGTGATTTTGGGGATCTGTAAATGATTATAAGAAGTACCGTACGTTTCCACATCATTATATGCCTCTTTCCTGGTTTATGAACTTAAAATAAGGAGCTAAAACTAACAAGTATTGTTAAGACACTGTCTGTATTTTTGTGGTTCTTCCCATAGTCATCCATGGATGTGTGTGTGCCTATAGCATTCTATATTAAATTATCTTTTTAAAAATTAATATAAGTAGTTTATATGTAGGAGTTGGAAGCTTTAAATGTTAGCGCCAAGATTCTCCCCTAAAAAAAATTCAGTGAACAGATTATTTTTCCCCTACAGGGTTTCCACAAAATGTAAAGAAAATTGAGAAACACAGCAGATTGCCAAAAGAGATTAGGAGTGGAGTCGGCATCTGCTTCAAAAGGTTGAGATTTGATACTTTCTGCAAAAGTATCCCCTAAACTGAACACAATTAAACTGGGTTTTCTCCCCTTCGTTTTATTGTGAAATTCTACAAGTCAACCAAAATGTCCTGAGATATTCCCTCTGATATTTCAGGTTGAAGAGATCGTGTACAGAAAATGCTCAGGGTAAGAAAAGGAGTTTTTCTCTCTCCTTTCCAGAAAGAACAGAAAGTTGTGTGATTCACATCCCTATGACAGGATAAATGCAGTGGTGGGCATCAGCAGGTTCGCATCAGTCCGCCAGAACCGGTAGCAGGAATTCCGGCTGGCCCTGCCCATCCAAGTTCTGAAATAAAGTAGTCCTAATTCAGGTGCAATGCAGGGCTTCACCCCTGGCCATGTCGACTATACCACACCCACAGTGGTAGTAAAAAAAAATTGAGCCCACCACTGGATACATGGAGTATTTGCTCTGCAAACTTTATTAAACAGTGCCACATTTTATTTTCTGTTTGCTGGTTTCTAATGGAACAGAGCAGAGGACTAAAGCTAAGATTGCCCCCAGAGAGTGGGTGACCACGAGTAATAAAGATAGGATAGTGAAGGAAGAGATTTAAAAAGGAGACAAAGGTAGTGAGTTCCATATTCGTGCACTTTCCCCGTCATCCTTCAAGGCAGAAAAGACAAAGCAAAGCACACTTAAACAAAAATAAAGTAGTTATAGAAATTGGGGGATCATAGAGAGAAGAGACAACTCTGTGGTGGTGATCCACAAAGAGTGTGCAACATTTGTTTTCAAAAGCAGGAAAATAATGTATGTAGCCTGTTGCTACTGTCCATGGAATTTTCTTGGCAAGGAGTGGGTTGCCAGTTCCTTCTCCAATGGATCATGTTTAATCTGAGTTCTCTGCTATGGCCTATCTGTCTTGGATGGTCCTACATGGCATAGCCCATAGCCTCATTGAACCACACAAGCCCCCTTGCCATGACAAGGGAACACTCCAGGGGAGGGCAGGCACTGGAGAAGGCCCTGATGCTAGGAAAGATTGGAGGCAAAAGGAGGAGGTGGTGGATGAAATGGTTAGGCAACACAGGGATATACTGGGCACCATGGGAGGGCGCCGGACAGGGGTGAGGAGTGGTAGCCAAGTGACTGGGGAGAAGGCTGCCCCTGGGAACTGCTTGGTCACCACCCCTCAATTGCTCCTCCTGACGCACAACACTTTAGAATAAACCATTGCTCCAAGCTGGAGGGAGCTTAGAGCAATGGCTTAATCTAAAGTGCAGCACGCTGGGCGGATAAAATAATAATAAAATTATTATTTGTGTCCCATGGTGCCAGAGGTGAGGGTACACTGGGATGAATCCCCCTGTCCCGGTGGCCCAGCCCATGCCTGAGATAGCAACATTGATGTGGCGGGTGTCGATCTGGGCAGACTCTGGAGGTTGGTGGATGACAGAGGGGCCTGTTGTACTGTGGTCACAAAAGGTTGGCCTCGACTGCGTGACTGAACAACAGATACATGTAGCAAGTTCAAACCAGCTGCACTGTTGAAAGAGAAAGTGGATGATCTGGAGCAGCAAGTGGCCACATTGAGGCTGTAAGGGAAGGTGAAGAATACATGGCTAGATTGCTCAAGTAGCAGCAGCCAAGAGAGGTGAAAAACAACACGATGAGGCAAAGGAGCAGAGGATGCTGAGGGAAGAAGAAACATAGAGGAGGAAGCACCATGGAGAAGGATCACAAGAGTAAAAGAAGACAACCTTCGAAGCTACTTTCAGATTCCTAAAGAGGAGTCAGCAAGACAACATGCAGAGGAATAGATACATGAGACGCAGCAAGAAGATGTGAAAGAGGGTAGAACTCAGACAGGCAGCATCGCTGAACTCACAGTCTATTAAAAAGAAGAGTTGTAGCAGGAGACTCCCTACTGCATGGGATTGAAACCAAAACATGTCAGGTAGATCCATAGTTATTCCAGGTATACCTTCGCCCTAGAGCAGGAGTACTCAACCTCTTCAAGCCAGGGGCCGAGTCATGCTTCCTCAGATAGCTTCAGGGGCCAGACGGCCATTTTGCCCTTCCTCCACCACATGCAGTGGTGTCATGTTACTGGTTTGGACCAGTTCGTCCGAACTGGTAGCACCCCATCAGGAGGGGTTGCCGGTGTGTGTGTGTGTTAAACCCCCGGGCGACCAGTTCAGTCGCCTCTCCAGCACCCCTCCAGAAATGTATTTCCGGGCAGCCAAAGTGGCTGCCCGGAACTGCACATGTGTCAAACCTCCGTCTGACGCATGCACAGTTCTATTTTTTTAGTGTGCATGCATCAAATAGGGGTTTGACGCATGTGCACTAAAAAAGAACTGTGCATGCGTCAAACAGGTTTGACGCATGTGCAGACATTTTTAAATTTTATTTATTTATTTATTTATTTATTTTGCTCCACCCACGACATCATGACATCATGACGTTAACTACACCCATGATGTTATGACATCATGGTGGGGTAGCGGAAAATTTAATATCCCACCACTGACCACATGGCACTTTCTGGCGTGGTGGAGGTGGGCCACATGAAATGATGCCACAGGCCACATTTAGCCCAAGGGCCACAGTTTGAGAATCCCTGCCCTAGAGGATAAATCAGGGATGTGACAGAAGGATTGCAATTGCCCATAAAACCAGTGGATATATATCCCTTTCTTCTAATCCACATGGGAACAAATGACATGGCCAAAAGGAACTATGAAGAAATTATTTCAGACTTTGAAGCTCTGGGAGGAAAACTTAAGGACTTTGGGATCCAAATTGTATATCCCAGTGACTGGAATATACAACTAAAGGATGTAAACTATTCAAAAAGAACTGGGGAAGGGAAAATAGAAGGAATTGTGGAGTTGCACTATATATCAAAATATATATTCCTGAACAGAAATACAGGAAGATGATTTTGTTGTCCTGTTGAGACCATCTGGTTTAATATAATTGGGGTGAAAAATAAAAAGGAATGTGTTAATTGGAGTTTATTACCCACCACCCAATCAAGGAAAAGATGCAGATGAAACCTATGAAAAACAAATTGCAATAATTCCAAGCAGACAGAATGTAGTAGTGGTTTTTTCCCCCTGTCAGAAGCACACAAAGGTGCTTTCTGGGTTGAAAGGATTTTTGCAAGAGGAACTCCATTCAGGGGACACCCGAATGAAGCCCCTTTCATGTCCCCAAGATCTTTTTCCACCGAAGTGGCCCCTATTTATCTACTTGCAATTTCTTGCTTTCAAACTGCTAGGTTGGCAGAAGCTGGGACAGAGATTGGTGCTCATTCTGTCATGCAGTACTCAGGTCTTGAATTGCCAACTTGCCGACTTTCGAGGTAACAAGGCAAACTTCTTAACCACTGAGCCACCGTGGTCCCAATGTAGTAGTAATGAGAGATTTCAATCATCCTGGTATTTGTTGGGAGTCACATTTTTCAAAATGTAGTCCTTCCAAGAAATTCCTGGCTTATGTGGCTAATAATAATTTCCCCCCCTACAAAAAGTGAAGGGAAAAGGTAGAGGATTAGTTATTCTTGACTTGATTGTAATCAATAGAGATAAATGAGAAAGGAGTAGAAGTAAGGGGAACTCTGGGTGAAAGAAGCCATGTTAAACTGGAGTTCTTCATTTTAAAGGAAACAAAATCAATGTGTAGCCATACATGTATTTTAGGAATGCCAATTTTAAGAAATGTCAATTTTAGGAATGCCAATTTTAATAAACTTAGGACAATGATAAATAGGGTCTCATGGCAGGCCTGTTGCTCCTTTTCCTTTTTGCTTTATAATGGGCACATCCTATAGTACTTTTTTTATACGTTCTCTGGAGGTCTCAAGAACTTTAGTTATTTTGATAGCCCTCTCCAGAGCTTAGCTGTCCTTCTGAACATTTCTTCTATTAGCTTTAAATCCCATAAGAATCCTCTCTCATGCATATTACCATTTTTCACAAGGGCACAATTTTCTATTAATAACTGCTGTTGAATTATACACTCATCAGTTGTTTCAGCTGGGTCTTCATCATGTTCACAGAAAGGTTTCTCCATATGGCTTCCTTTGTGGTTTGAGTAGGATAAAAAACACAAAGGCCAAAGTCCTACATAAAAGTTTCTCAATATAACTTATTTTGGCATTTCAGTAGGACAAATAACACAAAGACTGAAGTCCTACTGGGAAGAAACCATTACTCAAACAGCAGTGATAGACTTGGGGCTTGTAACCTGTTGCTTAACTATGACTGGGTGCACGGCTGTTTTCTTGAACTTAGGATGCTGAGAAAAACAATGGCTGGCTAGGAGCATGGGTATGTTTGATTGTACAATGGCTGGTGTTTGATGTGTAGATGACCAAACAACCCATCTAGGGCTCACCTATATATCTCTACAGTCTCACTAGAAAATGAGGAGCTCTAAAGTGGTAGACTATTTATCTTACTCATTCCACAAAATTCAGCACTTTCTGTCTATATTTGAAACTTCCCAATCCATAGGTAGCTTTCTCGGTTTTCTAGTCCTCTTTGTAGAAGCCATATAACCAGTGATGGGATGTTCATGGTTTGCACCACTTCACCTGAACGGGTAGCAACATTCCCGGGTGGTTCACCAAACTGGTAGTAACCAGCCAGGATTTTTTTTTTTGAGGCGTCCAGTTCGGGCACCTCACCGGGGGGGGGGGATTAAATTTGGAGCCAAAATGGCTCCCAGGTACTGCACATGCATCAAACCTTCATTTGACACATGTGCAGTTCAATTTTTTTACTGTGCATGCATCAAATGAAAGTTTGACGCATACGCAGTTCCCGGCAGCCATTTTGGCTGCCAGGAAAGGAAGGGCACAGGGAGCACCTGAAGAAGTGCCAGCGGCAGCCTTTCTGTGCCTGGTCTTGCTGTTCCACCAGGATGCCGCACCGTTGCGGTGGTTTGCCACAGTGGCGGTTTGCCACCGTGGCAGTTTGTCACCGCGCCACCGTGCTGCTGCGCCGTTGCACCTGCTGTTTCCAAGCAGGTTAAGTGAGGAGTTTGTGTTTGGGGTGGGTGAGTTTATTTGTGTTTGGGGTGGGTGGGTGAGTGGGTGTTTGGGTGCGTATTTTTATTTATTTTTTATTTTATTTCTTTATTTATATTATTTTTAAATTTATTTACGGGTTTGTGTTGTGGTTGTTTGGTTGGGTTGGTGGTTTGAGGTGTGTGTGTGTGTGTTTATTTAAACTTTATTTATTTTTTGGATTTTTTTTAAAATATATTTTTTTAATTTTTTGGCTCCACCCACAACGTCATGACATCATGATGTCGGGTCTGCCCATGATGTCATGACGTCATGACGTTGGCCACACCCACTACGTCCGTGACATCACAGTGTGGTAGGAAAATTTTTGATATCCCATCACTGCATATAACTGTATTGTCAACTGAACTTTAATAAGCTATTCAGACCATACAAAGTTAAACCATATCAAAAGGTTATTATAAAAAGTTATAGACAGATCCCTGGTGGAGATCTTAAAATATGGACCTGATGAGAAAGAAGAAAAAGACTGTACTGTACTTAGTTTGAGGATAGACATTCATTTCATTTCATTTCATTTATTTGATTTGTATACTACCCTACTCGGTACAACCGACTCAGGGCGGTTTACAGAAACCATACATATAAGATAATCAAAAGTAATATAACATAATCAAAGGTCATACAGTATAGTACAATAAATATAACAATACAGTACAGCAGTGCAATAAAACAAAACCACACTGCAAGATAAGGTTACAGAATACAATTCCAGTTACATATACATGACATAGTCTCAGTAATGCAATACAATATAAAAATATAGTACACCACTCTAACCACAAGCATGCTCTCACCCTAACCACAAGCATGCTCTGGAAGCCATGGCAGCATCCCGCCACCAGGGGTTTTGTAGCCCGGTGTGGGGGCGAGGCTCGGGAGCACCGGCAGGTGAAGCAAGTCCGGGCGCTCCTGGCCAGAGTTCTCCTCGCCCAGCTCAAAGCCAGGGCCAGCCGAAAGAAGAGTCTGGTGGTGGCGGTGGTGGGAGCACAGTTTTTATGCCTGCCAGTTGCCCCTCGCAGCTGTTCTCCGTTCTCTCGGCCAGGGAACAGCCGAGAGTGTCCTTGGCGACAGCTCCCACCGGCGGCCCTTTTCACTCCCCTGGACAGGTGTTGCGAGTCCGGGGGAGGCGGAGACGTCATAACTCTAATATCATTCCTGTTGAATTTAAAGTCAACATAACTAACAGACTTGCATTACTAAACTCCATTGATGATGAACCAGAAGAACTGTGTATTGAAACTAGGGACATTATAAAGGAAGAATGCAAAAAGACAATCCCTGTAGTCGAAAGAAAAGAAAACCCAAAATGGATATCAGAAGAAATGTATAATTGTGAAGGACAGACAAGAGGCAAAAGTAAAAGGTGATAGAAATATGGTCAGAACACTGGATGCAAAAAAGCTGTTATAATAACAAGTGCAAATAAATAGAGAACAAGAAAAACAGGATAGCTTTCTGAGAAGATCTGAGAAATCCAAGGAGAATTTAAAACTAAATTTGGAATGCTGAGTGACCAACAGGGAAGCATACTATCTGACCTGAAAAATAAAGAGAAGGTCGTGACAGTATACTGAAGAACTATACAGAACAGATAGAAAGCTCACAGACTCTTCTGAAGAAAAATCCTATGATGAAGAGCCTATAATTCTAGAAAGTGAAGTGAAAACTACTCTGAATGCACTAGGGGGGAAAAGAGATCTTCAGAGTTGGAAGAAATACTGACATAATTATTATAAGCCAAAATCTGTAAAAGTCCTGACAAGAAATCTGGAAAACGAAACACTGGCCTGAAGACTGAAACACCTTATTTACCGTATATGCCGGCGTATAAGATGACTGGGCATATAAGACGACCCCCCAACATTTCCACTCAAAATATAGAGTTTGTTATATACTCACCGTATAAGACCACCCCCTCTTCCGCACATCTCCCATACACCAAATAAAACATAAAAGAACATCAGATTTGATTTCAACATCTCCCTGCGGCCGGCACTAGTGTGCAAGTGCGCATGTACGAGCTCTGCATAGACAAGGGGCAGGGTGGAGCACCGCTGCTTCCCGCCGAGCAGAAAAGGCTGGCACCCCTGTCTCGCTGCTGATGCTTACCGCAGCCACACTGGATACCGCGCGATACTGGATGGTATGTAGAATGAGGTGGGTGGGCATCGGGAGGCCACTATGAGCACCAGGCGGGCATCAGGAGGCCACTATGGGCACCGGGCGAGCATCGGGAGGCCACTATGGGCAGCTATGTCTATCCAAACTGAAGTGCACCCAGCGTATAAGACGACCCCCCCCCCTTTGGAGGCATGTTTTTCAGGGGAAAAAAGTAGTCTTATACGCTAGCATATACAGTACATGCCAATCCCCAAGGAGTGGAGTAAGTATGGGACACCATTGCTTTAATTTTCGAAGCAAGCAAAGTGATGATCAACAAAAGCTTTTACTTTATATGGAATGAGAAGTCCCTGATATTCAAGCTGGATTTGGAAAAGAAAAGGCACTAAAGATCACACTGCAAACATCCAATGAATACTGAAACATATCAAAGAATTTCAGTAGAAGGTCAGCTTATGCTTTCTTACTACAGCAAAGCCTTTGACTATGTTGTTCTGGGAGCCCAAACTATGGCCCGTTGGCCGGATCCAGTCCCTGACACCAATTCATTCGGTCTGCGTCACCCTCGCTGCTCTCAGAGGCAGAAGTAAAATGCACCCTGTGTATGAGCAGAACGGAGGGGAAGGAGAAGCCAGGGCAGGTTGAGGACCTTGCCGCCCTGTGCCCACCCCAACATATTGCATTGTATTGTAATGTAATGTATTGTATTGTCTGTAAGCCGCCCTGAGTCGCCATGGCGAGTGGGCGGCAATATAAATTTGAACTAATAAATAAATAAATAAATAATAGCAGGGATAGCCTGTAGAAGTTGTTGAGTGTATCTCCCATCAGCTCTAACCAGAATAGCCACTCCTGAGGAATGCTGGGTATTAGGATTTGACAACATAGGGAGAGCAACACTTTGCCCATGCCTGATTCAAGGCATACTGTGCTGTACCTTAACATTGTCTAGTATAGCTCACCACCTGTAGTGGAAGATGGAGACTCACAGAACTGCATTGCTGCATTGAGCCAAGCTCCCGGGGAATTCCACTACTAAAGCAATCCTGAGAGATTGCTGTGCAACATCTACTTAAAAACCTCCAACAAAGTAGACCTCCACCAGTTATATGTCTTGTGGCAGTCTGTTTCCCTGTTGAACAGCTCTTGCTGTCTAAAATTCTCCTTGATGCTTAGGAAGCGGTTGACATGGTTGTAATTTGAATCCATTGTTTTGAGTCCCACCCTCTGGAGCTGGAGGAAACAGGTTTGCCCTACATCTTCCACATGACAGCCCTTTGAAGATGGCTACTACATAATCTCTCACTGTCTTCTTTGGCTCAGTTCAAATAATTATAATTCAAAAGAATCTGATTTTTGCAGTTTTATGTTGTAGAAAAGGTAGTGGGATTAGATTTCATCCCGCTCAGTACTGAAGCTGAAGGACCTTTTCCCTGACCATCTCAACTGATTGTCAACAAGGAATGGAGAGATCACTCAAAGAACACAAAAAAATTATCCTGGCTCAGACAGGAGTCCTATCCCATCCATCTTTCTGTTCACATGGTTGACAGCAAGGTGCCTACGAGAAGTTTCCAAGCTGGACAGAACATCCACCCATCCATGTTTTCTGCTGACCAGCATATGTGGATGACTGCCTGTTGGGGAGGAGCAAAAGGGCATGTATCCCCCAGGAATCCTTAATATACATGTTGTTTTCTTTAGTGTACAGAGACAGATACATGGCAAGACATTTATACAAATTTCTGGCAACTCCTATTGAGATGGGAGTTGCCAGTTGTGGGCTTTCCACTTTGTTCTAGAGGTCAACAGGCATCTTAGATGAATGCTACCAGTTCTAAGACACTGGTGCTGATTCTGTGATGTTAAGACTTCCTAGATACAGGGTGGTAATATATGCATGATGATATATACATTTGTGTAAATATGACCCTATCATTAATGCACTGATGGGCTTGCTTACAATATTTTGCTGATTTTTCAAATCATGTACTCATTACTGTCTCCCAGCTTCAATTAAATATGTGTGAAAATAGATTTTTTTCTATCTCCTATCTGCCCCACTCACCCCTCTGACCCTGGAGCTCTCTAAATATCACGTCTTCTTTGAATGAAATGTGAAATCACTGGATGTTTGTGATGTTTTCACTCACTCACAAAAAAGATCAAGAGAGGTGGGGGGAGGAAAAATTTGATTGTGCCTGTATTCTGCAGGGTCAGTCACAGGCAAAGACAGGTCTTGTCCATGGCATTTACTGTATTGGCATTATCTTATATAGATATTGGTTGGCACATGGCTTGATCCGGTTAGGAAAAAGTTCCTACTTCTATCTGATTTATTTCTCCAGCCTTACTGCTGGAAATTCAGAAGGATGTAAAGGAATAAACAGGACCTACTACACAGTGCCCTGATCAAATTGGTCCCTCCTGCCCCCTGATATAGTAGACAGAGGTAGTCAACTCCTAGGAGCTTTTACAGTAATGTTCACCACCCTTTTAAGGATCATTTGGAGTTGCCTAAAGGTTCCTCAGAATGGGTCCATTCTAATGCCTTCAGAATCAGAAGAGGATGGCCTAGATTAAGTATACCCAACTTTCTGCCAAATCTTTTTTAACTGCAATCACTTCAGCAGACCACTATTAATGATCTTGAGTCATACATCTTAGCCAGCATCCAAGAGATGAATGCCATCCAGCTCCATGTCACTGAAATAAATATCTGGATACTAAATTATACAGTCCTTTGGAACTGACAAGAAGTGTTAAAGGTATTCATTAATCTTTTCCCTGATGGAGTCTCACAGAGTCCATGGCTCAGTCCCAAACCTGTCTCTTAAGCAAACCAGGTCTTTCTTTTTTAACGTTACTGCTTGTCTTCCACAATGGATGCAACCATTACAAACCTCTTTCCCTTTTTTGTTTTCTTAGGCTTTTCTTTTAACCAAAAATGAAGCTTTGCTGGACACAAATTCCTAACAGGTTTATAGCTCTCCCAGAAAGCTTCCTGGAAACACTAATCGTGTCACATTTGTAATACTGTAGAGCAGGGGTTCCCAACCTAAGGCCCATGGGCCGGATCTGGCCTACAGTGCCATTTCATGTGCCCCCCACTCCTCCAAGGGCATTTGAAAAACAAAATGGTCACCCCTTTGACGCTGTTGGGACAAATTGGCCATTCCCCCATCATGCAGGCAGAGCAACATGGCTGTCCGGCCCTTGAAGCTGACTTGAAAAGGTTGGGAACCCCTGCTGTAGAACTTATTCTCCCCCCTCCCCAATTTATCCTCAATTATGCCTTCAATGGTATACTGCAATATATTCTATCTAACCTCACAACAAATTATATGTACATCTTCATTCTTTATTCTCAGTCCACACGATAGGAAGGATTCCTGTGCATGTCTAAGTTTCAAAAGTGTCTCCTTTACAGTTCAAACTTTACATCTATATAGAACATTTCAATATAACATTTCAATATTGTCAGTATCAAAGAAATATTAAGCCATTTATTACACAGGTTTTCATCATCTTCATACAAATTGTTCTAGCTATTTCAATTCTTCACTTTATTTTTTTATTGCAGTCTATGTGGCTATTAATGAAACATCCTATAGAGAGAGATTTGTTTACCTGATCTATATGTGAGTTGTCACATTTAATACTTATAGTTATGCTGTTCCTACTTATCATCATTTATCTGAGTTGTTGATATTGATTAATACTCCCCTTTTTCACTTTCTTCTGTGACCTGATTTAACAGTATTTGAAGGTCATTTGAATTTCTGGCTATCAGGAGTGTGTCATCAGCATATTTAATAATATACCATTTATTTTAATGCATTTAGATCTATCTGCAAGAGCATTTTGTATAACCTTTTCTGAATGAATATTAAACAAAATAACTGAAATGATACATCCTTGATGTACTCCTCTAATTTTTATTTCATTAGTTAATTCATTACTACCCAGTGTGGATGAGAAAATAATAACAAATGACAAAAAGGGTAGAAGTGTTCAATTCTTAGTTCAGCTCAGTCTTTTACCAAAAGGTAGTATATGACCCTCCAGGCAAATGTAAAGTACAAGGTGTGAGGGCAGGATTACATCTTGAGATTGATTTTTAAAATAGTCAAGGAAAAACTTGTTACTTTGAATGAGTTGAAATCCGCAAGGCTAGATGAACTGCATCTAAGAATGTTGAAGGAACTGGCACAAGAGATCACAAAACAACTGTCAATAAATTTCTTTATATCATGGGAGATTGGTGAAGTGCCCGATGATTGGAGGAGGGCTAATGTTGCCCTTATCTTCAAAAAGGACAAAAAGAAGGAACCAGAGAATTAATGCCAGTCAGCCTGCCATCAATCTCAGGAAAAATTCTGGAGCAGATTATAAAGTGGTCACTCTACAAGCACCTTGAAAACAATTCAGTAATAACTGGAAGCCAAAGTAAATTTGTTAATAACAAATCTTGCCAGATTAATCTGATCTAATTTTTTGGACAGGTAACGTTCTCTGTAGATGGTGGGAATGCTGCAGATGTAATATATCTTGGATTCAGCAAAGCCTTTGACAAATCGTCCCATGATACTCTGATTAGCAAACTAACTAGGTCTGCCCTGAATAGCACAAGGTCAGGTGGACATCCTGGTTACATAATCATATTCAGAGAGTGCTTTTTCATGGCTCCTTCAAAAACTAGACGGGGGTAACAAACGGGGAAACACAAGGCTCAGATGTGCTTTAATATGTTTATTAGTCATTTGGAGGAGAGAGTGCAGGGAATACTTATCAAATTTACAGTTAACACACAATTGGGCGGAATACTTAATGCCCTGGAAGACAGGAACAGAGTTCAAAAAGATGTTGATAGGTTCAAACATTGGGCTAACAGGGATGACATAAATTTATAAAGATCTCAAACTGCTATTTTAAAAGGCTATGGTTAACGGGGGGAGGGTCCCCTTCTCTCCTTCTGTTTCAATTGAAATGGTACCTTCAATTCAATAAACTCCTTTTTATTTGAACCCACAATCTAATGTGGTTTTTGGTTCCTGATCCAACCCTGCTTGTGGAATGTTCCCCTAAATTTAAAAGGTAACAATTTTTCAGATAACAACTGCACACTTCAACACTGGGGGGGGGGGAATGCACAGTTACAAGATGGATGATACTTAGCTCACTAATACTATAAGACAGAAAGAGGTTGGAATTGTTGTAGATCACA
Source organism: Furcifer pardalis (assembly GCA_030440675.1). Classification (NCBI taxonomy): domain Eukaryota; kingdom Metazoa; phylum Chordata; class Lepidosauria; order Squamata; family Chamaeleonidae; genus Furcifer; species Furcifer pardalis. Next base: position 150,607,642 of record CP126891.1, read on the forward strand.
AGCTGAATATGAGTCAACAATGCAAGGTGGCTGTAAAAAAGACCAATGCTATTTTAGGTTGCATTAACAGAAGTACAATCTCTAAAACATGTGAGGCACAGTACTATTTCCCTGCTATTCGGTACTAGTCTGACCACATCAAGAGTATTGCATCTTGTTCTGGACACCACACTTTAAGATGGATGATGATATATTGGAACAAGTTCAGAGGTGGTCAACAAGGATGATCAGAGGACTGGTAACCAAACCCTAAGAGGAAAGACTGAAGAAACTGGGCATGTTTGGTCTTGCGAAAAGGAGACCAGAGGAGTGGGGGGGTTATGACAGCACTTTTCAAATACAGTAATACCTCGGATAACGTTTACCTTGGATAACGCTAAAATCACATCATGTTAAGTAATCTGGGGAGGAGAATTGCATCGAATAACGTTAAGGTCCTATGGGATGGATCGGATAACAACCGCTAAAGCCTGTGCGGTTACAATGTATCTCTATGGAGCTTTAACGTTATCCAATCCATCCCATAGGATTTTAACATGGATCGGATAACACTTAAAATCGGATAACAACAAGACTTGTGAAACCAAGTCTTAGCGTTATCCGAGGTATTACTGTATTTGAAAGACATGAAATAAGGCGAAGGGGCAGCATCTGTCCTCAATCATCCCCAAATGCAGGGCACATAATAATGGACTCAAGTTACAATGAGCCAGATGTAGGCTGAATATAAGGTAAAACTTCTTAATGGTTAGAACAGTATGACATTGGAACCAGTTACCTCAGGAGGTGGTGGATACTCCAGCACTGGAGGCATTTAAAAGAAAATTGGAAAGCCATCTGTCAGATCTGCTTTGATTTGGATCCCTGCATTAATCAGGTGGCTGGACTTGATGATCTCATGTGCCCTTTCCAACCCAGTTATTCTGTGATTCTATGATTAATTACTTAATTAGTGCATTGAGCACTTCCAGACAGAAGATAGTGCTATTAGCACTTCTTAGAGTGCTGTTATCCTTCTTGAGAAACTCTTTGTGTCCAGCATTTTTTCTGTTTCTTGTTTAAAGAAAAATAAATAACATAAGTTCTGTTCTCAGGAAGAGAGAGAAGTCACCACCTGCTCTTCTTCTTCTTCTTCTTCTTCTTCTTCTTCTTCTTCTTCTTCTTCTTCTTCTTCTTCTTCTTCTTCTTCTTCTTCTTCTTCTTCTTCTTCTTCTTCTTCTTCTTCTTCTTCTTCTTCTTCTTCTTCTTCTTCAGGTGCCATATCCATTCCAGATGTTGTATATCATCATGGTGATAGTCCTCCTGTTCTTAACTCTTTGGAACAGTTCTTCCGAGGACAAGAAAAACCTCATTCTTGTTGCAGCCAAAAAAAAGGAGCATCCAAGACCTCTTTCTGAAAACAGAAGCAGTAACAACATTGCTCCTTCACCATTCCTGGTCATGAAGCTTTATTCCTGTCATGTTGTATCCTCTTTGACCCCTTCCTCTGTATTCTGTGCCTTTTTGGGCTCTCTGCTAGTCATCTCATGGTTGATGGAATGGCATCAACTCCAAACTTCTCTTCTTCAGAAATCATTGCCACCATTGGTCACTGTTGCTTTTTAAATGCCCCAGAAATCGACAATGGAGGGACCTCTTCCTCCCAAGTTCATTCATGGCATTCAAATGGTGGCACTCGTTGGAACTTGGTTGCCCTTTTAGCTATGCTGCACTAATGCCCCCATATGTAGCACAGACAAGGTCCTCATAAAGTTTCTTATTTTCTAGGTAGCTAGCTTTTATGCATTCTTGATTCAAATTGTTGTTGATGTTTTATATGAAATGTTAACTGCCCTGAGTTGCCCCGGTAAGGAGGGCGGTATATAAATTTAAATAAATAAATAAAATCTGGGCTCACCACCAGATGCCCATTTGCACCAGCCTTGCCCAATTATTTCATATTTTCAAAAGTAGCTCTTTAGCTGTTGTAGAAGCTGAGATATGAGGCAAAAGGTGCAGTCAATGGTTTGCTCAACTATTTGTGAGAAATGAGCCTATTGATGCCTTTCAGTATGAGTAAAATCTCAGATCTGTGACTGACAGATCTTTAGAGATTCAAATTCTAGAGTTACATTTCCTCTCCCAGTTCCCTAAAGAAATGTGAACTTGGAAAAAAATCGGTTTTTGGCAATTTCTCACACTGTGATCTCCCAAAGTCTTTCTTCAGCACCAACAAAATGTTCCAAGCTTCCCTTTAAAAAGATGTCCAGATTTCATTTTCATCTTTATATTTTGTGATTGTTCTTCACCTGTTTTTCTGTGCAAGAACTGCTAAGTCCTGTGGAGTCTGATGGCCTTTCTGGTGAATTCTGTGCAGGAGCAATGATAATCTGCGAAAGAATTACAACAAACCAGTGCATCTTGGTGTTCTTTAAAAAAAAACCAACTCCAAAAACAAATATCATGTAGAGAAATCTTGCTGTGAGAAAAAAAACAAGGATTTTTCCTCTCCTTCCCTTCCAGAGTGAGCAGCTGCAAGAAACACATTTTTAATATAAGTACAAAACCTAGTCTGTTTGGAGACAGTTAAAGTTGGATGGCAGAGTTGTTTGTGAGCAGTGCACAGACACCAGAAGAGATGCAAAAATGGAGGGGAGAGTAGCAAAACAAAATACCTATACAAATCAAGAGGAAAACTGTTAAATGACACAATAAATAATTAATACTTAAGGTGTAATGGATTCTAATTGTCTTTTTTTTAAGCATGGCAATGTAACAGTGAACTTAGAAAGTGGAGTTGTTTAAACACTATTGTTATCAGAACCTCTCAGCTATGCTAGCTGGGAATTGTAATAATCTACACCAGCTCTCAGGGGCCAATGTGGCTTAATGGTTAAGATGCTGAGCTTGATGACTGGAAGGTCAGAAGGTCAGCAGTTTAAGACCCAGACATGACTGGCTTTCAAGCAAGGGAGACCTTTAATTTACCTTTACTGATAAGAGCTGTCACAGATACTGAGAGTAAACTATACTAGCCTTTTTAGTTTACTAACTGAAGTATAAACTTTTGAGCTGTGTGAGTAAACAGGGAGTTGAAGTTAGGTCTTCTTGTTCCAAATCTTATGCTCTAACCATTGTTACTGCCTCTTTCAGGCCAAGAATTCTAGGGAAGAAGAACAACTCAACAATTAGCAACTCAACAATTAGCAGAGAGCTGCCCTATTGTATTGTATTGTTATTCTTATGTTAGCTGTATCGATTGTATCAACTGTATTGTATTATGATGCTGTATTTATATTTTATAGTGTAATATTGTTGTTTCATGGTATGTTAGCCGCTCTGAGTCGCATTGTCGAGTAGGGCAGCATACAAATCCAATAAATGAAATGAACTATTTAATTTGCATATTATGAAAATTTATACTATGCAAATTGGGATTCCCAGATATGTGGAATTTAAATATGGAGACCCTTGATATCCAGGACATGAATAACTGTCCATACAATATAAAATTCAGCATTGCATTAAAAGGCACTCTTTGGCTCTAATTTTTAAAACAAGTCTCATTCAGTCTCACTGCCCATTTTTAAAGGGATGATTTTAATAATTACACCTCTTGAATAAAATGAGCTGCTGGAGGAGTGATCTACCCATTCTGTCAAAGTATGTGTGTGTGTTTTCTGCAGATAGTCCACTATCCATTATTCAAAAGAAGGAGCCATTTTTATAAAGAGAACAAAATTTTCAGTAGCGGGAATCTCTTCCCCTCAAATCCAGCGATGGGATGTTACCGGTTTGGACCGGTTTGCCTGAAGGTAGCACTCCATCAGAAAGGGTTGGCGGGGGGAACCCCTGGGCGACCAGTTCGGTCGCCTCTCTGGACCTCTCCAAAAATGTTTTTTCCGGGCAGCCAAAATGGCTGCCTGGAACTGCACATGTGTCAAACCTTCATTTGATGCATGCGGAGTTCTGTTTTTTAGTGTGCATGCGTCAAAAAAGAAATTTTATGCATGCGCACTAAAAAAAGAACTATACATGCATCAAACGGAGTTTTGATGCATGTGCAGACATTATTTATTTATTTATTTATTTTGCTCCACCCACGACATCATGCCCACAACATCGCTGATGTCACGGTGGAGTAGCAAATATTTTGTCAGTCCACGACTGCTCAAATCAGTCTCATCTCACTCCCAGAATGTAACTGAAACAAAAGCAGCCAGCTTTGAGTTGGGCTCAATGGCTGATAATGGTCCTCAAACATCTTTTATAGTCCAGACATGTTGGCTATGTTCCTTTTTCTATAAGAAAGATATAGCAAGGCTCCCTCATCCTCAAGGCCACATTGCAGGCCTTTAAAACTGTGCCTAGCTCTGAAACCATCTTCTTCCCTTTCTCCCTGGGTAGGGATATTCAAATGTCTCTGGTCATGAGATGACTGTTTCCTCCGACCATCCTAAGTATATAGGGGAAAGGGAATAAAAAATTCTAAAAGTAACTAAGCAGAACAAGTGCATATAACATTCCCTCAGGCTCATCCAAGGGAAAAGAGAGAGAAGGCTGGAAAGTACTTAAGGCAATGACAGTGCCCAATTAATTCAGTGTGTCTGAATATATCATATCCAGACCTCCTTGCCTGTATGCACCCACTCACTGGCTGAACACTTTGCTTCCTATTATCATCACACAAAGGTGAGTTTAGTTTTGAGGCATGGGTGACTTGCCTTTTATGTGGGCAAATTCAATGCAATTGGGGGGGGGGGGTTCAAATAGCCCTGAATGACCATATGACACTGTGCCCCATCATTACAATTTTGCCTGGGAAAATAGGATATTTCCTTGAAATGAGTATCTAATGTATCTTTACAACAACCATTCTTAAATCGGATGCCCTCCAGATGTGTGAGACTACAACACTCCCCATGGTTAGTCATTATGATCCTCAGGTCAGATTCCCCAGAAGATGGGAGCTCCACGCCAAGACATCTGGAGCGCATCCAATTGGGGAAGGCTGTTCAATGGTATCCTTCAGACTCGATCTCCATGTAGAGAAAAACACTTTACTTTTTCTTAAACCTGACAGATTTCTTTCTTTAAAAAATAATAATAATAATTGCTCTCTTAGAATATGACAAGCCTTGGCAAATCACATTTTTTATTGGCTCTCACGGAGAAAGATTTGTTGTTGTTGTTGTTGACGATGACGATGACGTTGATGTTGTTCAGTTACACAGTCTATCTGGTCCCCTAAATTGTGGGTTATGGGGGTTATGTTATTTCCACTCTGTGAGAAAGCTGCAATAAAACTAGGGTGTCATTTTTACACTTGTTTTTTAGTTATGAGGGCCAGAAAGCATTAGAGCAATTTGTAAAGTGAAAAACTATCACTTCAGCTCTTACTAAAAAAATGCCACCAATTACCCACAGACATCCTGCACACTAACAAGTCCTTGGTGTTGTAGAGTCACCTGAGAAAACAGGTGATAAAGAGAGAAAGGTGGGGTTGACATAGAAGTAGGACTTGACAAAGAAAAAGAGTCTCTTAGAGAACCAACATCAGGACCAGATAATATGACTGTGGCTCTGAAAGACAGACTGTTATAAAGACAGTCTGATATGCCAAGTCTTAGATTGATTTATGTTGTGGGGAAAGAGCACTCGGAAAACAGTTAAGGATGTATTCAGTGATGGGATGTAACAGGTTTGCACCAGTTTGCCAGAACTGGTAGTAACTTTTCCCAGTGTCCCGGAGAACGGGCAGCAGCTTTTGGGGGGAACCACCTTCAGGGCTTACCTTTTCAGTGGTTCCCCCACTGTGCATGAGTGCCAAGCACTTGGTGTACATGCACGCCTATAGTGCTTGGTGTGTATGCATGGCCTCCTTGCTCTCCTCCCAAACAGGGAGGAGGAAGAGAAGCTGCTAGCCTGAAGCTCCCTATAGCCTGCTCCCCAGGGCAAGTGACACACCTTTGGATGTGATGTGTTTGTGTTTATTTTAATGTGTGTTTAATACCTTTACCTATATTGACGTACTACCACAGCTCCTAAAAAGGCCTGGCGGCTGGCAGGCCTGGCAGCCTGGGGATTTTAAACAAAGTCTTGGAGTTACCTCATCAATAAGCTACACCTGTGCTGTTCCAATTGCTGTTCCAATTGGAGAACCCTTTAGGAGGTACAGCTGTTTTACATTTACATTAAGGCATATTATCCTAGAGAACTGGTATGATGACCATATCCATCTTGCAACATGGTGCTGCCCAGGCACTTATACTAACAGGTAAGTGATGGGTTTGTGTTTGGTGTGGGTGGCTGGGTGGGTGGGTTGAGGTGTGTGTGCTTATTTTTATTTTATTTATTTATTTTCTTTAGCCCCACCCATGACTGTGATGATGTCACGGTGGGGTAGTAAAAATTTTGACATCCCACCACTGGATGTATTAGAATGGCAAACACACCAAACAGCAGTTCACTATCAGTCAAGAGTAAGGCCATATAGCCCAGACATCTCCCACAATCAGGCGTGAGAGCTCCACAGATTCATCTACAAACACGCCATCGTAACACGTTTTATAACACACCATGAAAATGTCAGCTCAATTTCCCATATGTGTTATATCTATCAGTGCATTGCAAAGACAGTACCTAAATGAATTACACCTAATGCTATCTATTGCTTAGTCACTGTGTACCTTCTAAAGGGTATGAAACACAGCACAAAAAAATGTATTCAGCAATCTCCTATGAAGGATACTTCACCTGAGCATTAGCCAAAAAAATTTTGAAGGTCCAAGTACACAGTGATAGAAATGCATGTTCATTTCCTGTGATGTCGCAATGGGGGGTTCACATTTCCTTAGAGTCTGTTCCAATTAACTGGCCACACAGGGAGAGGAAGAAATTGGCTAAACAGCTTTCTTTGCAGCTTGTTAACATAGTGCTCCTGTAGCTCAGCAGGAGACACAGCTACTGAACAACTACTTCATAAGCTGTAAACAAGGGCAGAGTGGCAATTTCCCCATCTCATGTTCTCATCTCATTCTCTATTTCCATCTCTCTTTTGTTCTGTCTAAATGCAACAGCAAAAGGTTGTTTATAAAAGAGGAAATGAAAGCTCCAATGGCATAGGGTAACATTTCAGTGTATATGTGTCTCTTGGCTGATTCACATTGGCTTTTATGTCATGTGTTTAATGTAAAACAAAATGTGAATAAGCCTGTTGCAATACTGTCGCATTTTCCCCATGTTTTACCTAGGGAGCTGTTTGATGGTGGAATGGACTGCTGTAGCGGGGAGGTGAGTTCTTCTTTATGAAGCAGGTGCAATTGCTGGATATGGATCCTATTCAGTGGTGGGATGTCAAATTTTTTACTACCCCACCGTGATGTCGTGGATGTCATGGGCGGGGCTAACATCATGACATCATGATGTTGTGGGCAGAGCCAAAGAAAAAATTAAAATAAAATAGAAAAAATTCAATAAAAATTCAATAAAAATACATTTTAACTTTTAAAAAAATCAACCAACCCACCCCAAACACAAATCAACCCACCCACCCCAAACACAAAAACATGTCACTTACCTAGGCAGGGAGCAGGCAGGCAGGCAGGAACTGCGGTGGCACAGTGACAAACTGCCGCTGCGGCAAACCACTGCTGTGAAGCAGCAGCCTGGTGGCGCAGCATGGCAAGGAAAGGCCGCCCCACTGCTGCTTCAAAAGGCGCTCCCTGCGCCTTCTATTTTTTACTACACATGCATCAAATAGAGGTTTAATGCATGCGCAGTTCCGGGCAGCCATTTTGGCTGCCTGGAAAAACACTTCTGGAGGGGGGCCAGAGAGGCAACCGAACCAGTTGCCTGGAGTTTCACCACCACCCTCCGGCGACCCCCTTGTAATGGGCGCTACTAGTTCGGGCAAACCGGTCTGAGCTGGTAACAACCCATCACTAATCCTATTGCTTAAGAGTCCATCTTGCTCTGAACAGCCTGATCACCATTTCCTAGATGAAAAGAAGGAAATTATAAAAATTAGGAGGGACACACAAAATAAATTATGAAGAATAAAATGATGTACACAGATACGCTTAACCTGTGTATTTGGCACGTGGGCAGGATTTTAGGGTAGAATTTTAATTACAAGGCCACAGGAATTTGACAAGCTGAAATTTTTAAGGAGGCTGTAGGTGCTCAAGGGCAGGATCCTGTTGGTGTGCATACCTTGTATGGCTAATTACAGCTGAATGAGAAAATGTTGGGGCACATCTTGATCATGTGCCCTGATTAGGTGCCCTATTGCACTATGTAGATTAACCAAGGCAGTAGCAAGTTGTTTCTAGCCAGGTTATCCTGCTATGGTAATAGACCAGTGATGGCAAACCTTGGCATTCCAGCTGTTCTTGAATTTCAATTCCCAGAATCCCAAGTCTCTGTGAATCCATACAAATGGGTTTACTGCATGTGTGTAACCCATTCATGTGGAGACTTGGGATTCTGGGAATTGAGGTCCAAGAACAGCTGGAGTGCTAAGGTGCACTCATCCCATCATGGCAGTAGACCATACTGCCAGCAACTCAATGCTGAGTGTCAGGCAGCAGTTAACTAACCTGACAACCCTGAGAACTAACGGCTTGGTTCCGAAGTCCACAGGGAAGGGTGATGGTCCCCAGGTGGATTAAATCCCACTTGAATCCCTCTTGATGAAGGGCAGCAGCTTCACCAATAATGGCCTAGGGCTGAGGAGGACTTTGTATGCCAAAAGGGCTCAGGACCAGAAAGTGACTTGTGGAACTGGATCAGTGGTACGGGGGTCACGCTGCGATGCAGAAGGCAAATGAAAGGTCACTGCATTATATTCTCAGAACAGTCTCCATGGCTGATTGCCATGAAGACTGATCTCAATATTCAGATTCTGATATGGCAGAACAAGAAGAGGAAGAAGGAGCAAGTTATAGAAACATTATATGAAACCTAACTGGATTTTGGCCATAGTTTAGAAAATAGCTTGAAAGCTGATTTGAAGGCTGGCAGTATAACATAGAGAAGTTTCAGAATACTGTATGTAGGTTCTTTTTTTGGACAAAATTCAAAATTATCAAAGACATTTGGGGCTCCCATCAATTTTTCTTCTACTTCTCCAGGTGCCGTATCTATTCTGGATATCGGCTATCATCATGGCGATAGACTTCCAGTTCTTAATTCCTCAGAACAGTTCTTCTGAGGACTTGCCACATCAGTCTCTCAGGTTCTTCAGCCATGAAGTCCATTTATGTCCAGGGCCTCTCTTCCCAGGGATCTGGAGTTGGAGGATTCTATATTTTATGTTGTTTCTCATGATAGGGCTGAGGTATTGGAACTTTCTTGGCTTAATGATCTTAAAGAGTTCTTTCTCTTTATCCATGTGGCACAATACATCTACATTAGTCACATGGTCAACCCCATCATCTTTGCATAATGCATTTATGGACATACATCCCTTTCACAATTATTGAGAGACAATGAACATGGCAAGAGAAAGATTCCTCCTTCCAATTTTATTTAACATGAGAATATAAGACATAGGTCACCCTTGCTCGAAAGCCAGTTGTGTCTGACTCTCGGGTGTGGTGCTCATCTCCATTTACAGCCAAAGAACCAGCACTATCTGAGTCTGCAGACATTTCCATGGTCATGTGGCAGGCATGGCTAGATGGAACACTGTTTACCTTCCCACCAAAGTGGTACCTATTTATCCACTTGCAATTGCTTGCTTTCGAACCACATTACCTGGACCTCTGATATTGGAACTTTGAACTTCAGCCTGTGAGCCCAACAATGTATTTGGATTATCCCTGCATCTCTAGTTGCTACTGAATGGCTTTTAACCCTGGCTATCCCTGATGACCACTCTGCCTAGACCAGGGAAACTCAACCTGCGTCCCATGAGCTGGATGCAGCCCGCAGTGTCATTTCATGTGGCCCCTCACCACCTCCACCACACCTGGAGGTGCCATGTGGTCAAGGAAGGGCAAAATGGCTGTCTGGCCCCCAAAGCTGTCTGAGGGAGCATGACCTGGTCCCTGGATTTAAAAGGTTGAGAACTTCTGGCCTAGGCCCTCTGAACCAGAACATAAGAAGTCTCTCTTACTTGTCGTGCAGCAGCTGCTGGCTGAATGACTTGGCCAGCGTCTGGGCCATAACAATTAGTTGTAGGGGGGAAAACAGAAGAAACAATGTAAATATGGGAGACTGATGAAGAAAAATGTCAGTGTTTTGGTTTTTTTCTTGCTTGGTCTCTCTGTGTGAATGGTATATTGCTAGGAAGTAGGGGGGGGGGACATAGGAAGAGAACCAACCCAACATGAGATGCTTTGGGTTTGCAAGATCTGAGCAGAGCTGTTAATGACAGGATATTTTGGAGGTCATTAGCTCATACAGTCACTACATATCAGACATTACTTGACCAGCACATAGCATCAACACAGTTTATAGCAGTCATTCATTGTTTTATCCTTTTGAGAGGCATTTTCAATGGATATATAGCTTGATGCTTGCAGGATTGGATCACCCCTGGAGGGCAGCTCTAGTGCTTGCAAGGTTGGACCCTTACCCTGCTGCAGCTGCTAAGCCCCATCTTTAGTTGCACCTAAAATTGTTTTTTGCCACAGTAATATTTTACTGTGCCTCACAGCTGAGTTGTTTGTGTACAGTTTGATTGCTGATCTAGGTAGGGAGCTTCATTGACCATATACTACACAGTCTGGAAGTATCAATGCTGTCTAGCTGGAAGCCTACTTACGACTCTTCCAGAGTGGATTAGCTCATCTATCCTTGTGGAGGCTCTATATAATATAAGAAACAAGCCTTGTTCTAATGGAGAATTATTGTGTCCTTGAGGAATATCTTGCTTTACCTTCCTGACCAAGGCTGGAAAACGTGTGAAATTACTTTGTCTATTACCTTTCAAAACACTTTTTCTTTCCATGGCCCATGTACCAATGGCTCTTTACCACCAGGCCAAGGCAAGGCAGATATCTCAAGTGGTGCATTTGTAGTGCCATTCAGGATTGAGAAGTAGGATACAGAAAGTCATGATACTTAGAAAGCAAAGGTACCTATATTAGTCCATGAGAAAAAGAAACACTGCTTATAAATTACAAATTAAAAATCATTAGTTACTTTTATTTAGTTCTTTTCCCCAATACTAATACGTAACAGCATTAACTTATCTTTACATAACAGAGGGTAACTTCTGCATTTTAGACACAATCTCAAAATGTAACCCTTTCCACCGAAACATTATCCCATGCAAATCACGTTGCAATGGGAAGAAATTTCTAATGGAATGTGCCTCATTATTAATTCAAAGGCAGTGGGAAATTCGGCTTCGATCATTTATCAATGTGTTGGCTGAGATTGTGTCGCATAGTTTCAGGTGCACAATGGGGATAACACTACCATCAGCAGAAAATTACTACTGATTAAAGGCAGTTTTGAGGTTCATGTGACTCAGATACAATGCAACAAAGTTGAGTGAACCCTCAAATCAACAAGAGAAGCAGTGGCAGTTTGGTTCAGCAGCTGACATCAGCACCATTGTGCGCATGGAACTGTGCAACAGGATTTCAGTCACTCTGTCCTTCATGAATATGTCTGAAGTAAGTGCTTTATACTCTTGTTGGTATGCTTTTTCCAATTAGAAGTGCTGCCTTCTATCAATCAGAATTTGTTGGCTGCAATTTTATTATGCAAGATTTTTTTCCAGAGATGGAAACAACAAAATAATGTAATACACATAGTTATCCTTTTTTTTTTTTTTGGTAACTAGAGAGTTACATTTCACATGTGATGCAATTAGTTGTTTCAACACCACGAGTAGTCCTTTCTAGGCATTTAAAAAAGTTGTTTGCATACACATTTTGAGGAATTTTTACAGGAATTCTTCAATTTAATGCAATTTTGTTTAAACAATCCCTCATGGATGATCAGTCTCTAGCACACTTGCTGCTTGGGAAAGAAGAAGTAGAACAGATCACTGGCAAAACTTGATTGCACAGATTGTTAGATATCATACTATCCTTTAAGGATAGCCTTCCCCAGTTTGGCAGATTCCAGATGTGTTGCACTACAGATCCCAGCTTCCCCATTCAGCTGTCAGGCTGTATCCGCCAGTATCCATCTGGAAAGTGCTTGAATGGGAAAGCCTACATTCACCAACAGAAGAGTTCTTTCACAGATGTTGTTGTTGGAACATGACATCAAGTGACCCTTTGAATCTTCAAAATGTCCTGTCTTCAACAGCCCTGCTCACCAATTGTAAACTGAAGCCTTCGGAAAGCACTCCATCTCATATTTAGTCTTACGCTTTCTCTGCTATCATCCACCCATCCAAGCACTATTGGTTTTTCCAGAGAATCTTGCCTTTTTACAATATGGCCAAAGCAGGACAGCTTCAATTTCATCATTTTTCCTCCAGAGATAGTGCAGACTTCATTTGCTGTCGATCCCACCTGTTCATCTTTCTGGCAGTAAAGGATATTCACAACACTATCCTCCAGCACCATATTTCAAACAAGTCATTTCTTTTTCCCTGTTAGCCTTCTTTACTGTCCAGCTTTCACACCCATAGACGATGACTGGAAATAGAAGAGTGTGAATGATCTTGGTCTGCAGTAACACATCCATTCACTTGCTGATCTTTTCTAATTCCTTCATTGCTGCCCTTGGATGTTTTAGTCTTCTTCTGATTTCTTGGTTCAATTTCTATTTGGATTGATGGTTGGACCAAAGTATACACATTCTTTCACTCTCTCAGTTTGTTCATTGTCAGCTTAAATGTTGTGTAGTTTTGTAGTCATCATTTTGTCTTCTTAACATCCAACTGCAGCCAGCTTTGATATTTTCTCCGTTCACTTGCCTAAAAGTCATTTCAAGTCATTGCTTCTATCTGCCAGTAAGATGATGTTATTTTAATATCTTAAATTATTGACGTTCCTTTCACCAATGTTTACTTCTGCTTAATCTAGTCCAGCTTTTCATATGTTATGTTCTGATTGCACATTGAACAGATAAAGGAAAAAATGCACCTTTGTGCATTTTTATACCCTTTGAGTATAGGAAATCCTTATGTCTCTCCATAATCAGTTCTAACACTAGTTTCTTGCCCATAATACAGGTTATGCATCAGAAAAATCACATACTGTGGCACACGTTAAAAAAATACAGCCCATAGTTTATCATGACCTACAAGTCTGGCCAGTTTATCCTGCCATTGTAACAGAGTAGACCATATTGCCAGCAACTCAACACCAAGAGTCAGGTGGTGGTTAACTAACCTGACAATTCTGAGGACTAGCGGACTTGGGTGGCAAAGACCACAGGGAAGGGTGATAGTCCCCAAGTGGATTAAATCCCACTTGAATGCATCTTGATGGAGGGCAGCAGCTTCATCAATACTGGCCTAGGGCAGAGGAGAATATTTGCAATATGATCTTAAGTGCCTCTTCTTTTTTGGAATCTCACTTAAACATCAAGCATTTCTTGCTCCAAATAAAATAAAAGCCTCTTTTTTTGTTTGGCAACACGTTGATCACACTTTGCTTCAATGGGGAATGATAGCAATCGTCCTATATTTACTGTACTCCTTAGCATCTCCTTTCTGGGGGTTTGGAATGTACAGGTCAAACCTCATATAACACTAAAACCTGGTTCCACAAGTCTTGATGTTATATGATTTTTAGTGTTATCCGATGCATATTAAAATCCTATGGGAGCCATAGAGATACATTGTAACCACACAGGCTTTAGCGGTTGTTATCTGAAGCATCCCATAGGATCTTAATGTTATCCGATGCAATTCTTCCCCCCCAGATTCCTTAATGTTATGCGATTTTCGTGTTATTCGATACTAATGTTATATGAGGTATTACTGTATATTGAATACTGCTAGTCTATGGACCATTGTTTTGCCTTCCATATTTATTGGCATATTCTTGCTAGGATTTTAACAGATTCAGTCTCTGTAGCTTGAAATAATTCAATTTGTATTCCATCTGCCCCTTGTGATTTATTTCCTCCTCGGGCTTTCAAGGTAGCTTTTATTTCACTTTCTAGAACTATAGGTTCTTCATCGTTGGCTTCCTAATCAAAGGAGTCTCTCATCCTTTTAGCTCTTCTACATAGATCTTCAGTATATTATTGTCACCTTCTCTTTATTTTCTCCTGGGTAGATAGTGTGCTTTCCTATTAGTCATTTAGCAATCCTATTCTAGGCTTTTATTTTTTTGATCTTCTTGAAGAGATCTCTTGTTTCCTCATTTTTGTTCTTTTCCTCCATTTCTTTGCAATGCTGGTTGTAATACTTCCCTTTCACTCTACTGAAAATCTGCATTTCTTGTTTCTGACCCTATTTCTGTCACTTTTTATTTTTGCTTCTTGACTGTCCTTTACACACCGGAGTGTTTATTCTATTATCCATCTAGGTTTTTCTTTAAAAGAATTGTATGTTTGCATTCTTCACTCAATACATCTCTAGTTTCAATTCACAGTTTTTCCTGGTTTATGGGCAATTGAGTTTAGTGATAGAAATCTGTTTCTAATGTGGACTTTACATTCTTCAGGAATGTTGTTTAAATTATATTTTGGGACTATAATTTTTTTCCTGTTATTTTTCAGCTTTAACCTAATGTTGGATGGTAGGAATTTGTGATCAGTACCACAATCTGCTCCTTGTCTTGTTTTAGGATTCCAAAGGACTGGGACAGCCCTGGTTGCCACCACGTTAGAGATGTCATCTGAGATGAAGGTTCTGCACAGCTCCACCAGCCTCAGGGCTTCCTTTGAAGGCTACCTTACCATTTTTGGGGATTTTTGAATTGACTGTTTCCTGTAATACCTTGCAGTAGAACATTGAAAAGGAAACATTTCCTAATAATCTCTGTTTCATAAACTCTTCTTTAAAGGCATTAGCAATAAAATATGCAATTTACATAAACTTAGTGTCAACTAAGTCTGAGGTGTCCCTTTCTTTTTCAATTTCATAGTTTCTAATGTCAGCATCAGGAATTACCCTAATGGTAGTTTTGTTGAGATATGTGGTTGCCCAATAAAAATTGGACATTATAAGGTTTGAATTGTTTGATCATTCCCCGTAGCTTTTCATTATGCCCAGTTATTCTCAACCTAAAATAATTACTCATACCAAATTTATGAAGTAAAAGAGAAAAGGTTGCTTACTCTCTGGGTGCTCAGAATCTAAACAGGTTGGTTTTAGGAACATTAGATGAGGATGGAGATTTAATTTAGTTACACATTTAAAAAGAAGAAGGCAGTGGTGGGATGTCAAAATTTTTACTATCCCACTGTGACATCATCACAGTGTGGGCAGAGCTAACATCATGATGTCGTGGGTGGGGTCAAAAATTAAAATAATAATAATAAATAAAATAAAAATAAGCACACACACACACACCTCAACCCACCCACCCACAACACAAACCTGTAAATAAATTAAATAAATAAATAAATAAAAATTACATTAAAATACACCCACCCACCCACCCCAAACACAAATCAACCCACCCATCCCAAGCACAAATTTACCTGTTAGTATAAGTGCCTGGGCGGCACCATATGGTCATCGTACCAGTTCTCTAGGATAATATGCCTTAATGTAAATGTAAAACAGCTGTACCTCCTTAAGGGTTCTCCAATTGGAACAGCACAGGTGTAGCTTATTGATGAGGTAACTCTAAGACTTTGCTTAAAAACCCCAAGCCAGGCCGCCAGGCCTTTTTAGGAACTGTGGTAGTACGTCAATATAGGTAAAGGTATTAAATACACATTAAAATACTCAGACACACCACATCCAAAGGTGAGTCACTTACCCTGGGGAGCAGGCTATAGGGAGCTTCAGGCTAGCAGCTTCTCTTCCTCCTCCCCGCTTGGGAGGACAGCAAGGAGGCTGTGCATACGCGCCAAGCACTGTAGGCGTGCATGCACACACCAAGTGCTTGGCGTGCATGCACAGTGGGGGAACCAGTGAAAAGATAAGGTGGTTCCCCCCCCCCCCCCAAAGCTGCTACCGGTTCTCCAGGACACTGGGGAAAGTTACTACTGGTTCTGGTGAACTGGTGCGAACCTGTTGCATCCCATCACTGGAAGAAGGGTTTCCTCCATTACAGCTGTGTTCAAACTCACTGCATCTCCCATAAGAACAAATGGCCAACTGTTCCAAACAAGCAGAAGACAAGAAGTTAGGATTAGGCAACCAAATTTCAAGCAGGAACATAGGAGCTCTTTCTGATTAGTTAGGAAAGCAAAGATGCAAGCAAGCAATTTAGTCCCCTGAACAGAATCTCCCTCTTCCCAAGGAATATGTGTTAACCCTTTACATCATGAATTGCCATAACTACCCAAGCTATTTGAGGGCTGACTGAGCTGAACCTAAATCCTTCTCAGCTTAGCTATGTTGAAAATTATTTAGGACTACCTTGAACATGGTTTAAGTTTGTGTTGGGATAGTGGCTATAAGCAGTGATGGGCATGACCCGGATCGGGCGTACCGGTAGTAAAAATGGCTGGTCCTGCCCACCTCCCTGCCCCACCCACCTCCTCCTGCTAGAAGAGGCTTCGGAGGGGGCTGGCTCCATTCCCCCCTTCATCCAAGGCTTTTCCCAGGCTCTGTTTCACCCCAAAGCACATCCGCAGCCACTCCGGAGTGGCTGGGGATGCACTTCGTGATGAAACGGAGCCCTGGAAAAGCCTTGGACGAAGGGGGAAATGGCTTCAGAGGTTCACTATAGGGTGTTGAAAATAGAAGAGGCTTCTATTTTCATAGCTTTATAGTGAAGAGCAGTCACATGGCCAACAGGCCATGCCCACAGAATCACATGGGAAATTTTTCATGCCCACCACTGGCTATAAGGCTGGGTTGAGAGAGGATGAGATCTGTCATAGTTCACTTCTTCTCTTTCTAGGCCCCTCTTTTTGGCTATTGTGCCAGCTGATCTTGCCAGTACAGCTTTTTGTGTAGGCAAATTTGAGAACAAATTTGAGTAGATAAATAGAGAACAAATTAGAGTAGATAAATAGGTACAACTTCGATGTGAAGGTAAACAGTGTTCCATGTCTAGTCATGCCTCCCACATATTCACGGAAACATCTGCAGACACAGACAGCACTGGCTCTTTGGCTGTAAACAGAGATGAGTACTGTACTCTATAGCTGGATACGACTGGCTTACGATCAAGGGCGACACTTTACCAATAGGCATGGCATGGATGTGTTATCTTCTCTGCTTGTCAGTGCATGGCCAAAACTCAATAACTCCCTATCCAAACAGAATCAGATAACAACTGAAATACAAAACAGGCAAACTTTATTTTCAAGGCTTGAATAGAACCTAAACAATGCTAGGCTGGTTGACTGACAGTCATTCCATTTCTGTAACAATTGCATCTCTTCTAACCTTTTTTTGAACTTTCTCCAACACTCCCTTTGCTTTGCACATCATTCAAACCCCCATGCTCTGTCTCCTTCTCCATCTCTGTCATCCAACTCTCAGCAAAAACAGCAGCAAGAACATATTTCTCCTTGCGGTTGGGAACTCTTTAATCTCCCCTGTAGCATTTTCTTCATAGCCAAGCAAGAGAGTGGACACCACTGCTGTCTGTCACACGAATTGTTTTGAGAACTCGAGAGAAACAACACACAAAGAGGGGTCAAGATTGGCAGATATATCTGCATGTCACACATCAGTGTGCTATTGGTAGTCCAATCCTGAGAGAGAGAGAGAGAGAGAGAGAGAGAGAGATCTCCCTCTTTTGGGATCGGACATTCTAGTCACAGAATTATGCCAAGAACTCTGCAAGTAGGAGAGGAGAAACCAGAAGACAAAAGATATATCTTTCTAATTCCCTTTTGTGGTCTCTCCTTGTGTATCAGTTGCAAAGAAAAAGAAGACCCCCACAGACTCACTGCTTCCTGAGAATTGCCCCAGTGTTCTGTGAGGAGTGTAATTTCACTACCCATTAAATTATATAGGAACCATATATAACTAGACTACACTCCCCATAAAGCAATAATCAAATAGACATAGGTTCATCTCACAGGAACATGTATATAAGGGATTCTCAATCTGTGGCCCACGGGCCGGATGCACCCTGTGGCATCATTTCATGTGCCCCTCATGCCTCCACTATACCAGGAAGTCCCATGTGGTGGAGGAAGGGCAAAATTGCCATCTGGCCCCTAAAGCTGCCTGAGGGAGCATGATCTGGCCCCTGGCTTTAAAAAGTTGAGAACTCCTGATGTATATATACATCCACAGCTGCCTGTATTCATACTTTCTGCATGTCTCCCTTCCTCACTGCCTTTGTATTTTGGCTTCCCTTCCTTCAATGCTGTCAAACAGATGTGTGATGTTTGCAATGCATTAATATAGGAGCTTGTATTTTAATGAGTAAAGTAGTTTCTTTGAGTTCTTTGAGTTCTTGGGCAGAGCTAGAGAAGCCTGGGAAACAACCTTAAAGGCAGATGTTAGCTAGTTTACTTTGAATGTAGTCATAACAGGCTGAAAACTGTGAGAATGGGACTAAGATGATAGACATTGTATGCTGTGCTTTAATTGCTTAAAACCCTGGAAGAGGAGGGGTGAGTAGAAAAGATGTATCTTGATTATATTGGAATAGGAGGGGGGAAAGGCCATGATTTTGCCATGCCTGAGGATCGCTTGCCACAATGCATGCTTATGAATAAACAATAGCAAAATGTAGTCAACTGTGTTAGCAGGCTAGGCTAGGCCAGGCCAGAGAAATATATGCTTTTCTTGTTTAATTTTGTGTCAGAAATTATTCTGGGTTGAAAAGATTTTTGCTGGAGAAACACCACTCAGGGAATGCCCAAATGAAGCTCCTTTCATGACCCCAAGAGCTGGAACAAAGATGGGCGCTCAATCTGTCATGCAGTACCCGGGTCTCAAACTGCCAACTTGGCAGCCTTCCAGATAACAAGACGAGTTTCTTAACCACTGAGTCACCACAACCCCAGGATGTTATGTTGATGTCATTCTTCAAGCACTTCTGTTCCAAAAGGCAAACCTTGAAACCTTGGCAGCCAATTCAGTACATGGGAGATTGCTGGCCATTCAGTGAGAAAGACATGAGATGAAATGTCTTTAATGAGAGTTTCTCCAGACTGGAACATACCTCCATGCAGGATGAGGAAAGAAGCTTACTGTTTCTTAGGATGGATGCCCCTATGGCAAAAGCATCTCACATTAGCCGAGCCTTTCATGCTCCCTGCCTCCAGTGCACAAATATGCAGCCAAGCACATAAATGTAGTGTGGCATCCATTTAAACTAACTGGAAAGGCATTGCAATTATCATGGGCAAGACACTGAAGTGGGCCTCGGCATAGCTCTGTTAGCCTGAGTGTGGGTGCGGAAGCTACAGCAACACACTGAGGAAAAAATTGATACCCTCTGCATCCATGTCCTCTGCCTCATGTCCAGAATGCCTGATGGTTCCCAAAATTGGCGTGGTTGAACATTGTGTGGTACTAGTAAGCCTTACAGGTGAGTCATCATGGTTGAAATGTGTGCCTTTTTACCTCAATTAAGATGTCCTGCACCACAGTTTCACTACAATAAATACTACCGGTACATAAGTGAACATCTGAGTACATAACATGGGTGTGTAAAAGAAGGTCCCTCTACTCCAGGGGTGCCAAAGTTTTTGGGCTGTGGGCTGGTCATGTGGTTCAGTGGGCCAGTCACATGGTTCAGCAGGCCGGTCACATGGTTCCTCCCACCGGAAGCAGAAGTAAAATGTGCCTTGCAATCTGTTTGGAAACAGGATGAGATAGATTTTAGGCTGCCATTTTCTGTGCTTAAACCCTGGGATGCTCAAACTACAGCCCGCGGGTTGGATATAAGCGTGTTTTACTTCCACTTCCGGGTGGTGTCAGCTGGATGAATCGGTGCCGGGGGCCAGATCTGGCTCACAGGCTGAAATTTGGGTGCCCCTGCTCTACTCTGTAACCTCTCCGTCGCAGGTTGCAATTAAAAATGCTGTCCTATGGAGGTACCTGGAAATTCACTTACACAGAAATTCCCCTCTGCACCCTGATTCTGGCAGTCTGTGTCTGTGTCTTTTTGTGTATGTCTGCTTAGAATCCAGTCCTGGTTCAAAGATCTCTCAGCTTCCCAGCCATTTTTCAGATCAATATCCCAGCATTCACACCCAACAGCCCAAGCAGAGGTGGGAGAAAGGGACGGTTGTGTTGCTTCCTTCTCCACTCCCCACCCCCCACCCCAAAGAAAGAAAGCCATTTGCTATCTCTGCTGAAAGGCTGTGCATGTCAGATGTACAGCTCCTGGGGGTGTAGCAATTGTCTAGCAGAGCCAATGCACTCCACGGCCTGTGAGAGAGAGAGTCATGTGAAAAATGCTCTCATTCCCTCTTAAGATGCTTGGAAGCAGCCTGAGGGCTTTAGCACTGTGCCGCTTTGGTTTAAGTTTCTCTAATGAGGTTTGCCTTCTATTACTGTCAGGGAACATTTTTCATTGTTGAAGCTACTGTAAATGCAAAGCCTTAAAAATGAGTTTCCACTTCAGAACTGACAGCTCAGCTGCTAATGTAAAAAAGAGGGGAAAAACACAGATCTCGCTGCCTTTTAGCACAATTAGCCCTTCCAAATGGAGCAATTTACATTGGCACACTTGTGTATCTCCTACAGGGGGGAAATATAATAAAAGTCATTATGCAGGCCAAGGCTTTATCAGCAGCAATGAGGAGGAAAAAAGGCAGGGCCTGAGGGACTCCCCCCTTTCCCCCTATAATTGGAGTGGGAGGGCTATAAGCAAAGCTCTTTGTCTATTTGTAATAATCTATGTGAGAGCAGATATATGCCAGTATTCTGTCTTCTAAATTGTTGTACCTGTTTTTATTCTCTCTCTCTCCCTCCCTGTATGTGTGTTTGTGTGTAAATGAGAGAGAGATGTCATGGGTTAAGGTGTGGAGTTTAAATAATCCGAATAACCAAGAGTTGATGCTACTCCCACCATAGGGTTATAGGCAGCAACGGGATGTAACAGGTTCTCACCAGCTCGGCAGAACCGGTAGTAACTTTCCCCAGTGTCCCGGAGAACCAGTAGCAGCTTTTGGGGGGAACCACCTTCGGGGCTTACCTTTTCACTGGTTCCCCTGCTGCACATGCGCGCCAAGCACTTTGTGTGCACACATGCCTACAGTGCTTGACGCGTATGCACAGCCTCCTTGCTGTCCTCCCAAGTAGGGAGGAGGAAGAGAAACTGCTAGCCTGAAGCTCCCTATAGCCTTAAGCTCCCCAGGGTAAGTGACTCACCTTTGGATGTGGTGTGTCTGTGTGTATTTTAATGTGCATTTAATACCTTTACCTATATTGACGTACTACCACAGTTCCTAAAAAGGCCTGGAGGCCTGGCTTGAGGTTTTTAAGCAAAGTCTTGGAGTTACCTCATCAATAAGCTACACCTGTGCTGTTCCAATTGCTGTTCCAATTGGAGAACCCTTAAGGAGGTACAGCTGTTTTACATTTACATTAAGGCATATCATCCTAGAGAACTGGTTAGGCAAAGACTTAGTACCTAACTTCTTTAACTGTTGAAAAGTTGAAAAGTGTGTGTGTGTGTGTGTGTGTGTGTGTGTGTGCGTGCACGTGCGCACGTGCATGCTTATATTGTTATTTTAATTTTTTATTATTTATTTTAATTTTTTTATTGTTTTATTTATTTTT
Organism: Furcifer pardalis; assembly: GCA_030440675.1. Lineage (NCBI taxonomy): Eukaryota > Metazoa > Chordata > Lepidosauria > Squamata > Chamaeleonidae > Furcifer > Furcifer pardalis. The sequence goes on from CP126891.1 coordinate 150,629,369, forward strand.
ATGTTCTTTATTTATTTTAATGTTTTTTTTATTTGGCTCCACCCACAAGGTCATGACATCATGATGTTAGCTCCGCCCACACTGTGATGACATCATGGTGGAGTAATAAAAATTTTGACATCCCACCACTGGTTATAGGTGTGGTTTCATTGCCAAAACCAGGCTGGAAGTAATATTAAAATAAATCCAGAGAGTTGCTATAGTCTAAGAATGTATGGAGTTGCCACTGCTTTACCTCAAATCCCCATAAGACATCTTTGCAAATAGCCAATAGCTGGTGCAAATTCCAAGGTCCAGGTATCTTTTTATCTAATGAGGATTGGGCCCTCATTTATTACCCCCTAGATATTCCTCTCTGCAAGTGTTGTGGAGCTGGGTTCCACTTCCCTAAGCATTTTGTACATGTCCCTGAATTTTAGTGACTTCTTCTTTGGTGTCTAGGTCAGACTTTAAACTGCCCATGATACAAAGCCACTTTTGGGTGAATTGATTCTACAGTTGGAATGCATTTACAAATGCAGGAGTAAGGCGCTATCATTATTCAGTCTCTCTCTCTCTCTCTCACTCACTCACACACACACACATATTTGTATTTCATGTCCCAATCAAACCCTGGACTGCCAAAATGAAGCCACTTTCTTGGCTTTATTATTATCCAAACTTAATTCCTCATTGGTGCATATTTCTGCCAGGAATCAGCAGACCAGTAAACGAGCTGGATTCTGTATCGCTACACATTCACACAGTATGTTGTTGTCCTCCAGCAGCCCCCACTTGAGCATGTTGGTCTTGCAACCCTCAGCCTATTCATGGTCCTCCAAACACATCATGAGCTTTCAAGATTTAAGGTCCCTTCTTCAGTCATGCACCAATTTCTTGTGGATAAGGGCAGGACAATTATAAATGAGGGTTCAAAAACTTCATGGCAGATGTTCCTGCTGGACTCTGTTTCCTAGAGGTCAAAATAGGGATTTTCAACCTGCAGCCTGCAGGTTGAATGCAACCTGCAGCGCCATTTCATGTGCCCCCCCGCCGCCGTCGCTGCCACACCAGGAAGTGCCATGTGGTGGAGGAAAGGCAAAATGGCCATCTGGCAACCAAAGCTGTCTGAGGGAGCATGACCCTGCCCCCAGCTTTAAAGAGTTGAGAACTCCTAGGTTTAAAAATAAACCAATAGGCTGCATCAAGTAACTATTGGTTGGATATCACCCCTGCATACATCTCCTGGAGAGACAGTCTTCTTTTGAAATGGCAAGTTTCTATTTGGCCAGGGAACATGACAACAGAAAGACCCAGAGCCCTGTACAGTAATACCTCGGATAACGTTTAACTTGGATAATGCTAAAATCACATAACGTTAAGTAATCTGGGGAGGAGAATTGGATCAAATAATGTTAAGGTCCTATGGGATGGATCGGATAACAACCGCTAAAGCCTGTGCAGTTACAATGTATCTCTATGGAGCTTTAACGTTATCTGATCCATCCCATAGGATTTTAACATGGATCGGATAACACTAAAAATTGGATAACACCAAGACTTGTGGAACCAAGTCTTAGCATTATTCGAGGTATTACTTGTATCAGGAAATATGGGTCAAAAGAAAAATCTTTATAGTGTTTGATTCCCCCCCTTCCCCCAGTGGTCAGATTAATGTATCGCCTTGCTCCTGCAATTGTATTGTGCCAGGATTGCATGGCTCTCTCCATTTGAAATTTATTTAGCAACACATGACAAAACAGTGGTCTGGATACATTCATTAAGTTATTCACATGTCAGCAATTTTGTCATTAAAGTGCTTAGAAATCATTTAAGATGGCAACTCAACTCCTCCTTCTGATAAGAAGGTAGAAAGAGATAAATTCCTAAGACAATATTTACTCTCATTAGCTTCCATTAATGACCATAATCCTACAGCGATTTTACTCGGGTAAGTCAAAGTATGTATGTCATGGTGGCAAACTGCAACAAATGAACAAGATAGCAGTACAGTCAAACCTCGCATAAAGAGCACCTCGCTTAGAGAGTAACTCGCTTAAAGAGCAGAATTTTCTCTGAATGGTCACTTCACTTAACAAATAAAACCAACCAAAAACTCGCAACCCCCCCCCCCCCCCGCCAGAAGCCACAATTGGTCGCTTACAATGGTGTGTCGCTTAAAGAGCAAACTCACTTAAAGAGCAATCCCATGGAACACATTATGCTCTTTAAGCGAGGAACCACTGTAATATGCTTCGCCATATGCCTGCTTATCTGCTGGACACATTGCTAATTCAACACTGCTACTTATACAATTCCACATACTGTGGAGTAAAACCACAACAGGGGTCTGGTCAATATGTAGATTATCACCTTGGACATTTTGCAAGCAAGCAGATTGAATGGATGGGAATATCAATACCCACAGCAAGGAGAGGGGCGCTGAGTAGGATTTGTGGTGGTGGTGGTTTATAGGCTATCAAACTGCATCCGATTTAGGGTAGCCCTATTAGGGTTTTAGAGGTAAGCAAGAGATTTAAACAGTAGTTTTAGCATGATCACACCCATACATCCACTGAGTTCCCACAGCTGAGCATGGATTTGAACTGAGGTCTGTTGTGTCCAATTCTACCTCTCTATCCACTATACCACACTGGTTCTCCAAAATTTGTGATGCAGAGGGGGATTTGCAATCTAATGAGATAGTGGGGGCATTATGTGAAGACGATCAGAGGCTCTGATAGAATTTTTTTACTAAAGAAGTAAAGAAGAACCTGTGAGGGCCATGCTCTACATTACACATAGCCTATGATTAAATGAGATGCTTCTGTAAGTGCTGAAAATGTATGGGCGCCCAAAAAGGAGCTCTTTGCAGTTCCCCTAATTGGAAAATGAGCTCACTTTGTTTTATGATTGGTTAATTTGGAGATGCACAGAGTCCTTGCTTGCAAGTATAATTGCTCAGTCACAAAGATCTGCTCAAATCACGTCAGGTTGAGCACTAATGGAACATTAATGGAACTCAGCTTCTAATGATGACCTCTCTATAATGTCCTGTTTTACTCTGACAGTGTCTTCAGAGGTTGCAGTGAGTAGCTGTTCATACAGTTATTTTTCTGTTAATTCTTCTTCTTCCATGCCTAGGCCAGATGTGAAACTGCCAAAATGAAGCCACCTTTTGGTGAATTAATTCTGCAGTTCCTTTTGCTTGACTTAGTGTGAGAAAGATTAGCTGGCAATACAAAGTTGACGTTACCAAGGTATGCCCAATTGTGTTTCAAAAATGCCACAATCTTCAAGGAGGCTCTTTCTGGGTAGCCCTCTTTCTGTTAATAAACAAGATATGGTGCAAAGAGTTTTGAACAAGGGAATATATACGTTTTGGGTTAAAAAAAACCTGGGACATCCTACCCTCTTCATTTTTTTTTGGTCAGGGGTACCATGAGAAGAAAATAGCTGGATAGCTCACTGATTTGGAGATCAGGCTATAGAGCAAGAATCTGAGAAACTATCAGTGGCCCAGTTAGCTTCTAGGGCAGTGGTTCCCAACAAGGGGTACACAGCCCACTAGTGGACTTCAATTCCCAGAAGCCTCAGTCAGTACATTGGCTGATCAGTGCTTTGGGGAAATGACTTAGGCTTCTGGGAATTGAAGTCCAAAACCAGCATTTGGGAAACACTGTTCTAGGGCATGTAAATTCAATCATTCAATCTTGGTCTGCCTGTGTTGTTTCCCTGTAGGCTTTCGTGCCCAATTCAAAGTGATAGTGTTGACATACAAAACCCTAAATGGTTTGAGACCACAACACCTGTTGGAGCATCTGTCCCAAAGAATTGCAACCTGTGTCATCCATTCCTCTTAGGCCTTACTGTTATGGGTAGCTACACCAAAGGAGGCTCAGAATATTTCAGCTAGGAAGTGGGTTTTCTCAGTTTGACCCCAACTTTGTGGAACCCACTTATCTCAGATTGGTCAAAGCAGAGTTTATTTTTAAAAAGCCTTTATCCTTCATTGGTGGTAAATGGGGAGTGATAAACAGTGGTGGGCTCCAAAAAAATTTACTACCACACTGGGGTGTGGCATGGTGGGTGTGGCCAGGGGGAAAGCCCTGCATTGCACCTGAATTAGGACTACTTTATTTCAAAACTTGGATTGGCAGGGCCAGCCAGAATTTCTGCTACAGGTTCTGGCGAACTGATGCGAACCTGCTGATGCCCACTACTGGTGATAAACTTCTTCTGATACCTCTATACTGTATGTAGGAAACCCTGGAAGGAGTCACCATAACTCAGAATTGACTTGCTGGCACATTGTTATCATTATGGTGAGAAGGTCTGTGGGCTTTTAAACCATATTTACTGGTTAGAGGCTACCCTTGTAATCAATACACTTCAGGAAGGCAATTAAATAATGGATATGAGGATGTTAGAAAGCCAGGGGGAGAGAGGAGGTCAAAGTAAGTTCATGAGCAAACTGTGATTTGAGCACCTTGCGCTTCTGGGATGACGTGCTTTCCTTGTTTGGACCATCAACCAGCCAGAGATGAAAATGAGTGGGAGGGCGAGCAAGGGATTTAAATAAGGAACGTGTAAGAGGCAGTGGCAGATGTAATGGCGAACGGCGTATCGCTTATTCCAGTGCTTCTGACAGTGTTATTTCCCAACACTTCCCATTAAATTCCAAACTAAAACCAATTCCATGTCACACTCACAGAGCATCTGCATTTTTCATGAGCTTAACAACTCTGAGGCAAATGAGTTCCCCCTCAACAGTAGGGACTGTGGCTCCGTGTTGGCGGCTCCTGGTTACAGCTGCTCGGCTCATATAAGTGCAGAGCAGACCTCAGAAGCTGTCGTTTTCTCGCAGTCGGAGGACAGCAGCTCTGCTCCTCCTTTGTCCCTTGCCTGTTCCCTTGAGGCTGATGTTAGCTTTTCACACCACACAGCCCGGGGAAGAACGTCACAACAGAATCACTGATACGGACATGCTTGTACACAGCCGAAGACAAAAGGCGCTGCTTCACACTTGCCTCTGAGTACACGAGTGGTACAGTCACACCACCAATTTTAAAAGAGGCATTGACAAGCCCTGTGTGGGGAGAGTGACAAAGATATGGCCTCAACATCTGATCACTTATTCTTCCAACAGTAAACAGGAGGCAGGGATATGCCTGTGAAAACTTCAGTTTCAGTTACATTGCATTTCCTTGAATTGCATCTGTATTTTCTTCTCGTTGTTGTTTCATGCTGGATTGCCAGATAATTACCCCCTTTCTCAAACAGAATTGCATGTGCATTTTGGTACATGCTTCTAATGAACTCACAATGCTAATTACATCGTGAACCACGCAGAGAGTGCTCTAACTGCTATGGGGCAGTATATAAGTATAATTGCTCTTGCTATTCCTGTTGCTTTTAATGTATTTATATATTTTAATACGTTTCCCCCATTGGCTAAAATGTATTTATGCACTTATTTTCCAAATAGATGTGCATGTCTCCTTGTCTGAAATTTAGAGGGAAAATGAAAATTATCCAGCACTTGTGCTTTTATATTTAGTGGTGTGTAACTGACAAACTTGTGCACATTTTAATATCACAAAATGGATCATCATCATCACCATCACCATCACCATCACCATCACCACCACCACCACCACCACCACCACCACCACCACCACCATCATCATCATCATCATCATCATCATCATCATCATCATCATCATCATCATCATCATCATTATTATTATTATTATTATTATTATTATTATTATTATTATTATTATTATTATTATTATTATTATTATTATTATTATTATTATTATTTTAGACTTATAACCCGCCCCACTCACATACAGCTCTTCCTTCCCATCTCTACAAAGGTATGGTGGCATAGGTCAGAAGAGCTTCTCCATTTTTGGATGACATCTTGAAATGGAAAAAATACTCTGAAAAACTTAGATTAAACTTGGACCACCACGAAACATTAATCTGACCAACATCTCTGGCATTCATCTTTGTCCTTAGAGGAGACACATTTAAGAGACTTTATCACACCTGTAGTTTGTTTCACAGTCTAAAATCCATATTGTGGTGACTGTCTGTGAGGCTTCTGATACCAACAGCAAACTTGTGGACTTGATCCACGAAAGATAACAATAAAAATAAAGCAGTTAGTCTTTAAAGTGCTACAGTGTTTTTATTTTATTTTTATTTTATTTTGTTTATTTTGTTTTGTTTTCCAACAGCAAACACTCATCAGTGGCACATCCGGAGAAGAGAAATTGAAACAGGGACTTCTTTTTCTGCCCTTCATCCACTGTGACATTAGGTAAAGGAACTCAGTTTGCTTTCCACTGACCTACTTTACCTAAACCATCCCCAATAATATCAAAATAAGGCCTGCCTAGTGACATTTCCTCTTGACCTAAGATGCAACCAAGTGAACTTCACACCGAATTTTGATTTTTATCAGTGGGGACAGATTATTTCCAAAACAGAGAACCAAAACTTACTGCCCTTTCTTGTTTTCCCTGTTTCTGGTTGACCTGAGGAGCTCAATTTTAGAGCCTGGGGAACCTTCCTTGTCATTCCATCTTGTGACAACAAACAGATGATGTAACTGTACAATCCAGTCATCTTCCCTGTCACCTGTTTCCTTTTTTATTGAATTATGTCTAAGGAAAAGACCTCGTAGGTCTCAAAAGTTTCCAGATGTTTGTGCCTTTGGCTCATCTTATAAAAGTATCACTACAATATAAATTTTGTAATTTGGCATGTAGCCAACAAGACAACCCAGACTTTTATTTCATTGGATTAATTCTTGTCTGTCTCTCTATATCTACAAGGCAGAAAAACAGAGCCCGAGGGCTTGATTAACAAGTTAATGAGTAATGTTTGAAAGCTAACAGCCTTGTCCTTTTGGTTGCTAAAGGAAAACAACACAGGAAAAGATTAGTCTGTCTTTGATCTACATAATACTAATAATTGTGCACCATCAAATCAATTCTGACTTACGACAACTCTTTCCAGGTTTTTCTAGGTAGAAAATACACAGAAGTGGTTATCATTCTCTTCTCCTGGGGAGCACCCGGCGTCTGTGTAGCTTTCCCACAGCTACACAGGCTGCTCCCAACCACAGTGCTATCCAGCCATATGATGACAATTCGAAGGCTGCAACTGGGGCAAAATGTGACTGCCCGCGTGGTGATGGGGTGTGGGCGTTATGCCCATGCCTCACCCCTGTTGCGGGAGCTGCATTGGCTGCCGGTGTGCCTCCAGGTGCAATTCAAGGTGCTGGTGATTACCTTTAAAGCCTTACATGCCTGAGCTGGTAGCGCCCCATCAGGAGGGGTCGCTGGGGGTGGTGGTAAAACCATGGGCAACCGGTTCAGTCGCCTCTCCAGCACCCTCCAAAAATGTTTTTCCAGGCAACCAAAATGGCTGCCCAGAACTGCGCATACGTCAAACCTCCGTTTGATGCATGCGCAGTTCTATTTTTTAGTGCACATATGTCAAATATCGGTTTGACGCATGCGCACTAAAAAAATAAATGTGCATGCATCAAACCAAGGTTTGACGCATGCGCAGACATGTTTTATTTTTTATTTTATTTTTTGCTCCGCCCACAACATCATGACATCATGACATCATGACATCAAGACGTCGGCTACGCCCACGACATCGATGACGTCACGGTGGGGTAGTGAAGATTTTAACAACCCACCACTGCCTATATGGTAATGGACCAGGTTACTTAAGGCACCGCATTACCCCAAGGACATCTGCCCATCCGACCAGAGCAGACCAGAGTGGTCTCCTTAATGGTTCCATCTCCTAGAGAGGTCCGCCTCTCTAGCACTAGAAGGAGGGCATCTGCTCTGGCCCTATGGAACCTCCTGCCAACAGAGCTGCGCCTCCAGGCAGAGCTACTGACCTTCAGAAATGCCCTAAAAACCTGGCTGGCACAGCGGGTGTGGGATACTGCAGGTGGTGCAGCCCCTCCTCCCCAATGGCTTATATAAAAGGCCATTCGGGTTTTTAGTTTCAGTTTTTAATTTATTGTAGCTGGGAGGGTATTTTAATGGTTTTTAATCATTAAATGTTTTGGTGATATTATTGTTGCGGAGTTTTATATTTGAATGTTTTTATGCTGTTTGTAAGCTGCCTGGAGTCACTTCGGCAATGGGGCAGCAATAGAAATCTAAATAAATAAATAAATATGATCTCCATATGCCTGGATTATTCTGTTTCCAAAACAAGTTGTGAATATAGCAAAGGGTCTATGGCACCTTGAAGATTTAAAAATGTGTCATGGCACAAGCATTCCTGGGCTTTAATCCATTTCAGAAAATGTTTATGTTATCACACAAGATAAGAAATGCTGATGTTCTAATAAATGTGCAAAATTTTACAGTGCCACAGGGCTACTAGATACTAGGGCTAGTAGACAAAAGTGGTGAAACTGAAGACCTGCTCACTCTGCACCTTTTGGTGTAAGCTGGGATTGGCTGGTTGAAGTTGCATGAGGACAGGAGAGGAATTAAAGAATGCTTCCCACCCCCACTACCTCCATAGGGTGAAATGTCTGATGAGCCCCTTCACTGTACCAGCAAAGTGAAGTCTTTTCTTGATTGGCTGGGGACAACAAGGGCAAGTGAAATTAATTTTTTCCAACCCTCCATTGTGTGTGTATATGTTCATATGCACACCTGTGTGTGCTGTGTGATGATCCCTTAGATCACAGTAAAGGATGTAATTCAACATACACACACTCGGAGGGATGTGTGTGGGTGATTTTGGAGGTCACTCATTCATAGGATTACCATACATTAGAGGTAACTTGATGGTAAATAACAACAAGGAGCCCAATTTCTTGACAACACCTGATTCCTTATTCTTCCTCTTATTGTCTTTAAGTAGATTAAGGTCATGCATCTACACACCAGTTATGTAGATCCTATCCTTTTTCTTTGTATGCTGACCTATTGATTTGTGAGAACAGATTTTGCCAAGGCCAAATTTTACCTCGGATGGAAATAGCTTTCCCTATGCAAAAATGGTAGATATTGGTCCTCTACCTTTAAAAACCAAATTCTAGGTTCTTTTCCAAAAAGTGAATTAAAAGTAATGCTATCTCTGTTTTCATTGAGACCTCTTACCATTGTTTTAAAACACATAATGTAAATATACCCTTTCTTGGCAGAGTGCCCATAGGATCTGTATCTATAAACAGCAAGTCAGGTCTTTGAGCAAAACTGGCAGAAGATAGTTGCTGTGTTTAAACCATAAAAATGCTTTTATTTATACTTTGAGGGGGTGACGTATTTCACCCCCTTATTGGGCTACCTAGCCAGACATAGCTTGACCAGTTAAGGGTTGTTTGACAGGGTAAATTTGGCTGGTGTGGACTGTTTCAGCCTCTCCCTTTTTCATATTTTAACTGTTGTGTCAAGCAAGTGTTGTTGTTGTTGTTGTTTGTTATTGTTTACTTTAGCTGACTCATATAAGTCCATGATGCCACATGAATTGCTTTTAAAGAGTAAATGCTTTCATGCCACTTTTTATTAATGTATGCACTCTGACAAATTTGATATAGTTGTTTTTTAGAGAATACTCAGAGGGTGGATGAGAAAAGATAGTGAGTCCCCACCCCCACCCCATGCTTTGAAGGCTGCATGGAGGCACTGTAGTAGACTGTGTCTGTGTATTGAATGCATTTTCATATCTTGTAAATTGGTTTTCCAGGATTTTCTTTGTTTTAAAAAGAAAAAAAAATTACCAGAAGCAACACAGAGACAAATGTGTGTCCATCTTGAGAAATGAAAATGTTCTTGTCAAACTCATCTAAAACTTCCATTTATCAATTGGCCAGATTTTAAGGAGATATGTAGTATGAAATTGGCAGGGTTCCTTGCCAGTGGTGCACATTCATTTCATCTCTCTCTCCCCCCACCCCTGCTCTCTTTTGTTGCCTGTTTTGGTCAGAAGGATTTTTCAGATTTTTGAAGTGGTATAAACAGCCAAGAAAAAAAGAGTAACTAATAAGTAGGAACTTATCAGGACAAAATGTACTGATCTCAAGCAATGGCTCTACCATACCATTTCAGACTCTCTTGAAGACCATAATTACAATGACTATTGGCAGATCTTAGAAATGGTACTCTATAATGTCCTTGTCTCAAGGGATTCTGGCTCTGTGGCAATAGGTCCCTTGTTCATGGCAGTTGAGTCATGTTGTAGCTGGGATAGTTTTAATAATTGATCTTTGTGACCACACAACCAGTGGCCCTTCTCTTGCATTGAGGCCTCCCACAACCTTTCTCCTGTGCCCCTCCTTCCTTCCACTGGATTCTTCCCGAGTCAGCAGGACTATCCTAGCATGCTGACTGTTCTTCACTTATGCTTTCCCCAAACTCATCCCACTTTTCTTAGGTGCTTTCCCATCGTGCTTTTCTAGTGTGCATTAAGTGAAGCAATCCTTTCCTTTAAAGCAACTGGAGAACTAGGTGTCCTATGTAGCCTCCTCCATCACTGCCACTGTTAATCTTGGCCTTTGGGACTTGGCCTTTGCTCCAGATGACAACTCCTGGTCTTCTATCTCTTTTATGCCCTTCACCTAAGTCACATTTAGATCCAATGCCCTGTTCCTTCCTTTTCATCCCTCCCGACTTCACCTGAAATTTCAAAGTGACTTACACCTTGCCCCTCCCCAATTTTCCCAGCTTTCACTGGGCAAGGGGTGTAAGCAGTGGTGGGATGTTGAAATTTTTACTACCCCACCATGATGTCATCACAGTGTGGATGGAGCTAATGTCATGATGTAATGACATCATGGGCGGAGCCAACATCATTACATCATAATGTTGTGGGCAGGGCCAAAGAAAAAATAAATAAAATAAAATAAAATAAAAATAAGCGCGCGCACACCCCTCCACCCACCCACCCACCCACAACACAAACCCGTAAATAAATTAAATTAATTAAATAAATACAATACATTAAAATACACCCACCCAAACACCCACCCACCCCAAACACAAATTAACCAGAGCTTTTAAACCAGATCGTAAAGCTTATTCTGGCTAATCTTTCTCATACTAGGTCAGATGGAAGGAACTACAGAATGAACTCACCACAAGATGGCTTCATTTTGGCACTTCTCAACTTTTCAACAGTTAAAGAAGTTAGGTGCTAAGTCTTTGCCTAACCAGTTCTCTAGGATAATATGCCTTAATGTAAATGTAAAACAGCTGTACCTCCTTAAGGGTTCTCCAATTGGAACAGCAATTGGAACACCACAGGTATAGCTTATTGATGAGGTAACTCCAAGACTTTGCTTAAAAACCCCAAGCCAGACCGCCAGGCCTTTTTAAGAACTGTGGTAGTACGTCAATATAGGTAAAGGTATTAAATACACAATAAAATACACACAGACAAACCACATCCAAAGGTGAGTCACTTACCCTGGGGAGCAGGCTATAGGGAGCTTCAGGCTAGCAGCTTCTCCTCCTCCACCCTGCTTGGGAGGACAGCAAGGAGGCCGTGCATATGTGCCAAGCACTGTAGGCATGCATGCACACCGACTGCTTGGCACGTATGCGCAGTGGGGGCACCAATGAAATGGTAAGCCCCGAAGGTGGTTCCCCCCAAAAGCTGCTGCCCATTCTCTGGGACACTGGGAAAAGTTACTACCGGTTCTGCCGAGCTGGTGAGAACCTGTTACATCCCATCACTGGTTGCAAGTTCCCTGATGTTGAAGACACACCTTCTTCTGCTTCCATTGCCACTTTGCTCCATTGAAGTAGTGAGCAGTGCATTCCTGGCAGGGGGGGGGGGAGTATGAGGCAGTGCCAGGCAGCCAGTCTCGGACAGTCCAACACATATTTTTCTGAAACGGCAGGATTAGCATTCCACAATATAGGACTCATCGTTCTCTGTGGCTAATTATTCCAATTGGTTTTCCTAAACCATTTCTTCAGTCTAGGGCTGTGCATCCATTTTGGTTAAATCTTGAATTGCAAATGAATCAAGTCAATTGGCGGCCCTTTAAAAGGCTAGAATCAAACTGTGTTTGTGGGGGAAAGCATGCCTTCAAGATGGCCAAGCAATAACCACCACTCTCCATTCATAGAGCTTGCTGGGACAGATTGTTTGAGGCCACCAACATTATATTGTCCATTATCACACACAGCTCTTTCTTTATTTAGCTCTCAGTGCAGTACTTAACAGATCACAGAGCTGATGGGAGTATTGACTGCTGTTAGTCTCCATCCCTCTTCACTTCCTATTGTTTTGTCTTGTGAGGCAGAACAGTTTACCCTAATCCAATGTGTTTGATAATTTTTTTTATTGCTTGTGATTGTGCTCAACACTGAAACTTATTATTTTCTGTTGTAGCCCATTGCCACTAGTTATTGCTTGGTGTCATATTTGTCTTCTCTGCGTGGTTCATTTCAAAAATTTTCTGTCACTTGCGTGTGCATGTATGCATGCCTTCATTTAAATTCTGTAAGGTAGTGAAAACCACACGTATTATGATTTGTATTGGACATAGAATTCACATAATGAACATGAAACACAGCAAGCAGTACTATTATTTGTGTTGCCCATTTCATTCATATTTGTGTGAACAAAGAACAGCAGCTAATTTCCAGGCTACTATATTGCCTCATTATTCATTCTCTCTCTTGCTCTCTCTCCCTCCTCTCACACCCCATTGTATCTTATCACTAGTTTCCTCATGAGGTATCTCTGTAGCAGGAATACACATACACATGGTATGCCTACAGCCAGAGGGAAACAGGTTGGTTTGCCTTTACCATCAGCTGATAGCCTGCCTTCCTGTCAGGAAGGCTCCATTTGAAGTGGATGATCAGAGGTAAGAATGAAGTAGCAACACCAGTGACAGACAGACTCTGAAAAAGAAGGCAGGAAATCTGAGTCACAACCACTGATAAAAGGCCAGTCATTCTCTGGGACCACTTTGAAGATGCGATTTCATGCTTAAAAGATAATACATAAGCCTCAGAGTTGACATTGGTGAAACTGATTCAATTGCACTTTTTTTACACAATGGACATGTAATCTTGCATTATATGCCCCTTATGCGGGTTTTCTAAAATGGACTTCAGGGGGTTGTTTATTTCAAACCAGTATTTGGGTCATGTTAAATTTTACTGTGTGCCCAGGTGACTAAGTATATACAGTCAAACCTTGCATAAAGAGCGCCTCGCTTAAAGAGTAACTCGCTTAAAGAGCAGAATTTTCTCTGAATGTTCTCTTCGCTTAACAAATAAAACCAACCAAAAACTTGCTTAACAAATAAATCGGGGTTTGCAATCCCCCCCCCACACACACACACACAACTGGTCACTTACAATGGTGTTTCGCTTAAAGAGCAAACTCGCTTAAAGAGCAATCCTGTGGAACGCATTATGCTCTTTAAGCGAGGTACAACTGTATTTCACTCAGTATATTTTTGTTGTTCAGTCGCACAGTCGATTCCGACCCTCTGCGACCCCATGGACCACTGACCGCCAGGCACTCCTGTCCTCCACCATCCCCCTCAACTCGCTCAGCTCTGTGCCCATTGTCTCCACGATACCATCTAGCCATCTCATCTTGGGCCGAACCCTTCTTCTTTTGCCCTCGACCCTTCCAAGCATCAAAGCTTTCTCAAGTGAATCCTCTCTTCTCATTTGATGTCCAAAGTACTTTAGCCTCATCTTTATTATTTGACCTTCTAAGGAACAGTCAGGGATGATTTCTTCTAAGATTGACCTATTTGTTCTCCTCGCTGTCCATGGGACTCTCAAAACTCTCCTCCAACACCACATCTCAAAGGCGTCTATTCTTCTCCGTTCAGCTTTCCTAATGGTCCAACTCTCGCAACCATACATTGCAACAGGGAATACCATTGCCTTGACTATGCGAATTTTTGTTTTCAATGTGATGTCTCTACTTTTCACTATGCTCCCCAGGTTTCTCATCGCTTTCCTCCCAAGAATCAGTCGCCTTTTTATTTCATGGCTGCAATCACCATCTGCAGTGAGCTTAGATCCTAAGAAAGTAAAATCTGTCACTGCTTCTACTTCTTCCCCATCTATTTTCCAGGGACTGATAGGGCCTGTTGCCATTATCTTGGTTTTCTTGATATTGAGTCTCAAGCCAGCTTTTTCACTTTCTTCTTTCAACCTAATTAGGAGCTTCTTTAGGTCCTCCTCACTTTCTGCCATGAGGGTGGTATCATCTGCATATCTCAAATTGTTGATGTTTCTTCCAGCAATTTTGATCCCAAATTGTGATTCCTCCATTCCTGCATTGCGCATTATGTGCTCTGTGTATAAATTGAATAAGCATGGTGACAAAATGCAGCCTTGTCTTACTCCTTTTCCTATTCCAAACCACTCCGTCATTCCATTTTCTGTCCTAACTGTTGCTTCTTGATTCATGTACAGATTTCTCATGAGGCATATAAGGTGTTCTGGTATTCCCATCTCCTTAATTATTTGCCACATTTTGTTGTGGTCGACACAATCAAAAGCCTTCGTGTAATCAATGAAACAGAAGTAGACTTGTTTCTGATATTCCTTTGTTTTTTCCATGATCCATCTTATGTATATTTAGAAATATATATAATAGATATATAATATCTATTATAATATGATACATATATCAGTATATTTAGAAATGCATTTACCAAGGAACAACAAGCTCATGTTTCAACACCAGGGGGCGCTAGCATGCAGCTACCAAAAATAGAGCAATTTACAAGACTTCATCACGGACGAAAACATCGATTCATATTCCATGTGCCTATAAATTGGGTTGAAAAAATACAGCTTTTGAAATTGGGATTTTTAGTCATCTAACCACAGCGCGAGTTGAGAAAGAATCCTGGGATATCTATCTGCTTTCAACATAGGTGGCAAATGAGCAGAAGTAAACTATCAGACCACCAGAAAGCCTGCTCAAGGAGCAGTCCCAAACATTTTTGCTCAAAATAGAGGCAATAAAGTTGCACCAGCAATACACTAAGGGCAAAAGCAGTAGAGGAGGAACAAAGAGTGCTAAATCTTCTGGCAATAACTCCTGCAGGATGCTTAGTTATGGAGGATATGGGGTGAGTGGAGTAAGAGGCCATGAGAGGGGGTGAGTTATGTATGAAGAATGTTGTGGGGAAAGATGCATTTTTAAAACATGATTGTACTGTATCTTCAGGGAAAGTCTGGAAATCTTAAAAGTCTGAAACTTTTCGAGGTGAGTTTTTAATAGTTCACTTTTATTCCAATTAATTAAAGACTGTGCATTTTCTCAAACAATACTGACATAAACTCGCTGACAAATAAGCAAACAGCCTTCCTGTCAGGAAGCTAATTTGGCAGGGGGCAAAATAGGGCCTTGGCGTGCTACAGATGGTGGGATGGTGGCATTCTCCTGACAGAATGCTCATTTTAAAGCTGTTATCGAAAGATCTTTGGCCAACAATCAGCAGATAATTTTAGTTGTGCACTAGGTTGCTTAAGTGTCTGTCATGAGGTATGCAAAGGTGTGAGAATCTCATTCTATAATAAGGTACCATGGGACTCTCTGTTCTTTCTATCTTGGATAAATAAGAAACCCTAGGCAAAAAGAGTTGTAAACTACTTGTCAACTGCTTTTAAGTCACATGTAGTTTTCTCATGGATGAGGATATGCTGGAGATCCTGTGTTATGCACCTGTTGGAAAGCTACCTGTGCTGAACAAAGGGACAGATCATGAATTATAGAATGCATTAAGATAAAATACATTGGAACAATCGGATTTTATGGCATGGATTCTTCTTTCCCTGTTCACCTACAAAAGGGTGCAGTATTCTTGTGGTCTTCAGTTCGTGTGTATATGTAAGGTGTTTTTGCTGTCCCTTGTATCTGCAGGATATGCAGGATATGCTCCAAGACATACAGTGGATACTTGAAACTGCAGATAACAGCAAACTCTATATTTTACATTGCAGGCAGTGGTATCTAGTGGCCAGATCTTATAATACACCATAGATACATTACACCAGGCACCCCATCTTCCACCATCCTCCTCAGCCCACCCAGTTTTGTGCCAATTGTGTCAACAGTACCATCCAGCCATCTCATTCTCTGCCACCCCCTTCTTCTTTTGCCCTCCACCTTTCCTAAAGGCTTTCTCAAGTGAGTCTTCTGTTCTCCTTTGATGTCCAAAGCACTATAGCTTTATCTTCACTATTTGACCTTTCAAGGTCAATACCTCCATACTTTTTCCTAATCACATCATTTGGTCTTGCTGTTGGCTTATATGATAATCATTACACTGATCCTTTGGGTCATCTGCTGGGCATGTCCAAGTGACATCACTGATAAGCAGGCATGTGCTAGCCCACAGGGATACAGGGACACATCCCCATGTGCCCTAATGACTGGCTCCCACTATCCCCCAAGGCAGGCAGAATTATTTCACCAGGTGACATAATTCACCCAGGTGCAAGATTTCCACCCAGGGCCAGATTTACATGAAAAGAGGCCCTAGGCTATTCCACTTATGTGGCCCTTTCACCTCCCATTTTTAAGTTTGTAAATTACATGAGAGATAATAAAATACATCATTACTGTGATATATTTCAATATGTTAAATGAAACAATTTGCTAACAATTTGAATATAGGCCCCTCTTGATCTGTCACTACAGAGTGCCAGAAGAATTATGGACAGAGATGTGGGACATCATGCAGGAGGCAGCAAGGAAAACCATACCAAAAGAAAAGAAGCGTAAGAAAGCTAAGTGGTTGTCCGATGAGGCTCTTAAAATAGCAGAGGACAGAAGGAATGCAAAATGCCAAGGAGAAAGGAAAAAATACAGTCATTTGAATTCAACTGAACAACAACATACTGCAAAAAGGTCTCCAAATATCCCAAAATCTATTTTGTTTTAGTATCCCCCTTTTTATATTTAAATCCCATGTGAGTTTTTCATTAAGTGCCATATCCCAAACATCACTATACCATTTACCCAATTCTAAATTCAAAGCACCTTTCCAATTTCTGGCAACCTGTTGTCTTGCCATTGATAAATATTTGTATAAAGAAGCAACTTAAATGCCATCAAAAGGAGAGGGTAAGAGGGTGATCATGATGGAAGAGAAAGGTGTGAGAGAAGGGGAACTTTGTGGTATGAGAACACTTCATAAACATCTTCCCAGAAAGATGGGACAAACTTTGGTGTGGTCACACCCTAAGAGAGTCAAATGTGAGATGGACAGCGAAAGAGGGATCCAGGGAATTTCAGGAAGTACAGGAAGTAGGTTTCTTAAGGATCCATTCACTCACCTCACACACTGCAATTCTGTTCAGAAGGTTCCAGCAAATTAATTATTACAAGAGTTCTACATTTCGAACTGACTTATGGCATCATAGTTTGATTCAGCTATTCATTGTTCCTTTGGATCACTCCAGAACGGACTCAGTCTTTTGGATGACTTCTTGAGTTTAAGACTCTAACATCTCACCTGAAGGGTTCTCTTCTACTCCATTCTGAGGTGAAGAAGAAATTGAAGTGTAATATTTCATCAAGAATAATCTATTTTTTTCCTGGGCATATTGCCACCTCAAATCAGACTCACCTAACTGAGGAGAGTTGTCAGTATCCATCCAGATTGCTTTATGTGTACTGTTTCCTTCACCATAATTTATGCTAACAGTATGTGGTGATGTGCACAGTGTGAATTTATGTTTGGGTTCTTTTGGGGAGACCTACTTTTGATTTTGTAAATTTTGTGCACCAGTTGTTTCATTTTACATGAAAAATAAAGCTCTTTTCAGGGTTTTCTGCATTTTCTTTTTATATTTCCTGACATTCTGTAAGCCCCAATGAATCCTTAAAAATCGGAACCAAAAAAAGCAAAAACAAATAAAGGATAGGCAACAGAGAATTAATATACCCTGATAGCAGGCAATAGAATATAAGAAATAAAAATCATAAAATAAAACCTCCATCAAAGTATACAGAATAGAGACAGTAAAATAAGCAAATTACAATTTAAAAGAATAATCAGAGAAAGGAGAGAGAGAGAGAGATTTAAAAAACCCATATCCCCTTCTTTCAAAAAGCAAGAAAAGTTCAGCAGGCAGCAGCAGAAATAATATAGGAAAGGAAAATATATCCCCCAACCACCCAAAAACTATCCAAATAATTCCAAACTAAATGCCCACCCACTGTAAAAACAAAAAACCCTCAAACAGGCACACTGGCAAAGATAGACTGCCTGGCATCATAAAGGATAATTCAATGAAATTGGGGAAGGGCGAACATCACTTTAAAAAGGCAACAAGGAAAGAATCCAAGATGGATGCATAAGCAGAAAGGTATGAAAAGCCTGCAAAGCAAACAAAATCAAAATAGACTGGGTTTCAGTACTTCCAGCCTCCACCTGCATGTTCTGATTGGCTGCTGAAAACTCTAATTGGCAATAGTCTTTGTGATACTATTGGATGAAAAATTTATCAGGTGATTGGACGTAGAAAGGATGAAAGAAAGGATGAATGAAAGAGGGAAAGAAAAAGAACATAACACTTTAATGTACCCCATTTTATTAATGCAAATCATATGTGTTTTAGAGACTGTTCTGGAAATTGGTGAAGGAATAGAAAAACAAGCATAAGAACATTTTTTTTTCACCTTTCATGTTAATGTGAAATTCCTGTCCCTGTTAATGTGATTGTTCGGTCACTTTAAAATCTCTAGCAAAATATAGTGTACGTTCTTACTGTGAAATATACAGGTTGTTCTGTTGGTCCTATTTGTGTCACTTCCACATTTGTTCCTTCAGTAAGTCTTACTTCCATTTTAATATGCATTTTTAATTATTTAAATATTTAAATATGTGTAAATATCTAAATATTTACATATATTTAAGTATATGTTTAAATAGTTCTCAAGCTGACTTCTCTTAAAATTAACATTTGCAAATACATATTTTTCTTAAGAACAGAGGCATTAAGAGATTTGCTTTGCTAAGAACTATATGTGAGTTATTTGGGAAATACAAAATTTGGGGGGATAACATTATTTTGGAAAGTATCAGTCAAATCAGTCAATATTTTTTGTATTCATGAAGACAAAATCCTTAAACATGGTTGGCTCCTCCTGGTTTACGTATTGGTGTCATCAACCTTCAGGTAATGCAGTAATATACATTTGTCTGTCTGTCAAAAGATAAGGATATACAAAGTTTAGCCTAATACCTGACATGTTCTGGAAGTACAGTTGTACTTTGCTTAAAGAGCACAATGCGTTCCACAGGATTGCTCTTTAAGTGAGTTTGCTCTTTAAGCAAAACACCATTGTAAGCGACCAATTGTGACTTCTGGTGTGTGTGGGGGATTGTGAACCCCGATTTATTTGTTAAGGGAGTTTTTGGTTGGTTTTATTTGTTAAGCAAAGTGAACATTCAGAGAAAATTCTGCTCTTTAAGCGAGTTACTCTTTAAGCGATGCGCTCTTTATGCGAGGTTTGACTGTACCACTTTTGTGACTTTTCCATGACACACACTTTACCCTAGAACAGGGATTCTCAACCTGCCTCCACCACACCAGGAAGTGCCAAGTGGTGGGGGAAGGGCAAAATGGCCGTCCGGCACCCAAAGCTATCTGAGGGAGCATAACCCAGCCCCCGGCTTTAAAAAATTGAGACCTCCTGCCCTAGAAAATGTGTTTGACAGTCTGCAATGGCAGCTGACACAACTATGGTGAAACAAGGTTAGCCAAAAGGACAAAAATACCTTTGGCCATTTTCAGCCATGCCAGTTCTAGGTTCTTAAATGAAATAATGGGCTCGCTTTGGCTTCAGTTTGAGTTCTTCAGTTGATGAATGGAGTACTGTACTTAGAATTTGTTGGGTCAAGACATTGTCTGACACCAACAGTGTAGATTTGACTATTTGTGACCACTGTTTCTTTGGGCTTTGAAGCTTTGCAATGTCAGATCAACCCTCTGCTTTTTAAAAAAACCTGCTTAGCTTCTTCTTCAATCAAGAGACAAGGTAGTGTATGCAGTTATCAACTATTGCTCTCTTTGGAAATACAGTAATACCTCAAATAACATTAGTATCGAATAACACTAAAATCGCATAACATTAAGGAATCTGGGGGGAAGAATTGCATCGGATAACATTAAGATCCTATGGGATGCTTCGAATAACAACCGCTAAAGCCTGTGTGGTTACAATGTATCTCTATGGATCCCATAGGATTTTAACATGCATCAGATAACACTAAAAATCATATAACACCAAGACTTGTGGAACCAGGTTTTAGTGTTATATGAGGTTTTATTGTATATCAATTTCCCTAGGCCCAGTATAAAAACTAAAGTTAACCTCTAAATGTCTTGGGATGTGAGTGTCTTAAGGTTCACCATCTGTGAATCTGCCTGAACTTTGAGATCTTTTGAGGCTATATATCCTGTCACCTGTAGAACCTTCTAGAAGGGACAAGGTCTTTTCTGTGGTGACACCAAGACAGCAGGATGCCCTGTCAAAATATTACTTTGAAATATTTCCTCTGAAAAGTATTCTACTGCACTTGCATTTTCATAGAGAGCTGAAAGTTATTTATTCCTAGTAGGGTTTCCAATCCATTAAAATTGATCTCTTCTTCTTCTGCCTTGCTTTTAATTAGAGTTTTAATTTGTAGTTTGATTTTGTATTTTTAGTCTTTAATTTACTGACTAGCTCACTTACTTTAAGATTTTAAAAAAAGAGGAGAAAGGCTGAGAAAGAGGGGTAGAGGACAGTAGCGTAGCATGGGGGGACAGGGGGTGGGTCACCCTGGGTGGCACTTGGGTGTATGGGTGTTCTTGGACTACAATTCCCAGAAGCCCTAGAGGGAGCGGGAGCCAGGGTCTTAGGCCCCACCTAGGGGGTGGCAAATTTGGCTTAAACTCCAGGCAGCTGAATCACACGCTATGCTACTGGTGGAGGAGAGAGCACGAAATATGTTCTGTTTCGATATCCCAGCTACAACTCAGTGAAAAAAATCAGTGTGGTATTATTTTCTGCTCTTTCTCTGCCTAGGGGGGCTTGTCACACAAAAGCTCAGCCATGATGTAACGGCTTCCTTGCGCACATACAGTTTGTTCTTACAAAATCATTGCCCAGAGGCAAATAGCCAAACTGTCACATGATGCTTCACAATTTACATGTTGCCCTGCAGTAATTTGAATATATTCACATAATTAACCTGGGTTAAACACAAACATTGCAGCACAGGCCGTTTCTCTCATACAGGAATTAGTTTATGCAGAGTTTGTGTCACTAAACCAGCAGATTACTCCCTAAGGTAGTTTCCGTACAGAAATGTGTGTGCATGTATCTGTGGTTTTAATTTCAGAACAACATCCTAGCTGTCTTGCAGCTCCAGGGCCTAATTTGATCCAGAGATGCTCTCAAAGAAAGGTTTGAGGGGTTTTTAGATAGGAGGGAGGGGAGTGTTTGCTGCTTTAGGTGGGTGTTGTTCTGCTTAAATTTGCAGAGTATCCTTTTTGCATCAGTTGGGCTGCTCAGAAATATCTAAGGATGCTCCTAATAACCTTTATACACTGCAGCAGATTATCAGGTCTCCAAGTCTGACCTGAAATGTAGGAGTAAGTCCTCCTTTTCAGGTCTAAGCACTGAAAAGGAAAATTGCTGGTTGTTTTATGTTGGAGGTTTTTTGTTATAAGATCAGCCTCTTGACTAACTCCCTACCCCCTGGCATAACTAGTACAATTTAGGTGAACATCAGTTAGTGTCTTCTACCAGATGCTGCCTCTCTTCCACCAGCCTCACCATCTCCCTCCAGGGCTCTACCCCTTGATGTCCAAGCCTCACAGGATTTAAGAACTCTAATTTTGGGACATACTCTGCATTCCAGTTTCAAAAATAGAAGTGAGACAGTGTTTCTTAAAAAGAGAAAAATAATCTGATGTATCTGGACCAGTGGTGGCAAACCTATGGCACACATGCCAGAGGTGGCACATGGAGCCCTCTCTGTGGGCCCCTGTGCAGTCACCCCAGCACAGAGTTCACCCTCCCCTCTGCCCAGCAGCCCAATGGAAGTGCTTCCTCCCTCCTCCAGCATAGAGTTCATCCCACCCATCTGCCCAGCAGCCCAATGGGAGTGTTTCCTTCCTCTCGTGTTGCTGTGTTGGCATTTTGTGATAAATAAGTGGGTTTTGGCTTGCGGTTTGGGAATTCGGTCTCTAAAAGGTTTGCCATCACTAATCTAGACAGTTTGATGAATTGGATCATATTTCCATGCCCAAATTCTTCTGACTAAAGCCTAGCCTAGCTGCCTTGCTGTACAAGGTGATGAATACTGAGCTGAGTCTGGTTTATAAACCACCATTAAACAAGAGCAGACCAAGAAATAGCCAGTACAGGAATGGTACTGAAGACTTTAAACAAGCCACCAAGATTTCCTGCATTTCCTTTGGTAAATCATTGCTTTGCACTCTTACTCGGCACTCTGTACTGGTGATAAATACCCACTCCCTAGGGGGGGGGGACTAGCTAACTAGATAGCTCACTGAGTTTATATCTTGCTGAGGCCAGGAGTTCGATTCTCACTGTATTTCTGCATAGGAGAGGTGACCTGCGTAACCTCCAGAGCACTTCTAGAAGAAGGTAATAGTGAACTGTCTCTGAGTACTCTGTACCTAGAAGACTCTGGTTACTGTAAGCCAGAAGTGATTTGATAGCATGTAGTAATTATTATTAGAGTATACATGAAGTGGAGCAGGACTACAAGGCACCTGCTAGGCATGCCCTCATGGTACCCATTTGATTGGTGCCATTGTGAAAAGGATACTGTACTCCTCCATGTGACAAGGAATAATTGAGCTATCTTTATGCAGGACTCCTTTCATGTCCATGTGAAATGTGCAGCTCATGGAATAGAGACATTTGCTCATTTGCTGTCTCATAGTTCAGAGTGTGACAGTAGATGTTCACCACCACCACAAACCCTGGTATATTTTAAGGTGTGAGAGAGAGTATGGGTGTGGATTGGACTAAATAAGGCTCAAAGGTGTTTCTTGAAAGTACACTGTGGCAGTGATGGCAAACTTTCGGGGAGAGAAGGGTGGCAGGCATCACACATGCTGATGATGTCGTATGGGTGCATGCACACTCACGTGATGTCACTGGCATGCTTCAAGCTGCACACACATGTGTGCATGTGCATACTCACCATCCCCACACACACACGGCAAACCACCCCCAGACAAGCCCCTGCTGCCAGCACCCCTGACAAGTGCTGTGTGGCCATGCTGGGTGCTGGGACAGCCTTCCCATCACCCAATGGGCCTTCCCACCTTCCAACAGGCCTTCCCACCCCCAGACAGGCATCACCCCCCCCCCACCACAAGTGCTCCCAAACTTTACCTCTCCCAGCCATAGCCAGACATACTGGATTTCATCCTCCCCTCTTGCCTCTCCTTTGGCAGAGAGAGAGGGGTGGTGGGGAAGTGGTGCCTCTAGGCTGCATGGGGGGGGGGGCTTTCCCTGGATGGTGCACATACCAGGAGAAAGGCTTCTGCATGCCACTTCAGGCACACGTGCCATAGGTTCGCCACCACTGCACTATGGCATTTAAATTGATCTCTCCATTCAAACACAAAAGTTGCTCCAGTTCTCAAAAATACAAAACCTATGTCCAAGTGGTCTATTACTTTAAAAAAAATATATATATATTTTTGGAAGAGGCATAGGGCTGATTTGATATAATAGTAACAAAGTGCTATGTTTACTTGGTATGGCACGGAGTAAGTAACTGAAGAAAATAAAACAGACAGCAGTAGAGGAGGGGTCATTCACCCTCAATGTCAAACTAGGAAAGGCAGGAAAATCCAGTGGTGATGAGCTGAAGTGGAACCCAGGGTAGGGTGGGGACACAAAATAGGTGGAAGAGCTCCTGGCTTGCCCTGGGCTTTGGTGTGTACATTGTTACTGCCTCCATTGCTGTGTTGCTTAAATCTCTTTCCTCTCTCTCTCTATCTCTGCAAAGATATGGTTGAGCCCATTATTCCCACCTCCAGCAGTGGTGGAGACAGCCTCAGCATCTCCATAGGCTGCTAGCAGCTTGTTAGCTTGCAAGGTGCTTGCTCTCAGTACTTTCAGCTCTTTAGTTCTGCCAGGAGGAGGAGGAGGGAGAAGAAAGAGAAAGCGAGTCAAGCTTAAGTGTATGGTGAGTTGACAAGCTGCTAGTGACTGACTGAAGTACCCACTCTTCCCTCTCCCAATGACCATCACTGTCACCAACACCCCAACTTCTTCACTCCTGCAGTTGGCCATTGCCACATCCTTCTTCTCCAGCAGCAGCATCCTCCCCACTCCTTCAAGCCTTAGTACAGTAAAACCCCATAATTACAAAAAAAGTTTGCTTAAATCGGTTTTTTATGTAACTCAGAGCAAACCCATAGGAAAAATTACTTTTTTATGTAACTCGAAGCAAACCCGTAAGGAAAATGATTTTTTTAAAATGTAAATTGAAGCAAACCCATAGGAAAAAAGAATCTTTATGTAACTTGAAGAAAACCCATAGGAAATCGTGTAAATCAGGACATGTTTTAACACAAAATCCAGTGATGGGTTGTTACTGGTTTGGACAAGTTCACCCGAACTGGTAGCACCCATCAGGAGGGGGTCGCCAGGGGTGGTAAACCCCCGGGCGACTGGTTCGGTCACCTCTCCGGCCTCCCTCCGGAAGTGTATTTCCAGGCAGCCAAAATGACTGCCTGGAACTCCACATGCATCAAACATCCATTTGACGTATGCACAGTTCTATTTTTTAGTGCGCATGCATCAAATAGAGATTTGATGCATACACACACACAAAATAGAACTGCACATGCATCAAATGGAGGTTTGACGCATGCACAGTTCTGGGCAAACATTTTTATATATTTTTATTTTTTGGCTCCACCCACAACATTATGACATCATGACATTGGCTCCACCCATGATGTCATGACATCATGATGTCGGCTCCACCCACAAAATAATGACATCATGGTGGGGTAGCAAAAAATTTGACAGCCCACCACTGACAAAATCATTATCGAATGTTATGTAACTCAAGGTACAGTAAAACCTCATATAACACTAAAACCTGGTTCCACAAGTCTTGGTGTTATATGATTTTTAGTGTTATCTGATGCATATTAAAATCCTATGGGATCCATAGAGATACATTGTAACCACACAGGCTTTAGCGGTTGTTATCTGAAGCATCCCATAGGATCGTTATCTGATGCAATTCTTCCCCCCAGATTCCTTAATGTTATGCGATTTTAGTGTTATTTGATACTAATGTTATATGAGGTATTACTTGTATATGTAAGTCAGGGTTTTACAGTATAGCATTTATTTGTCATAGTGCTAAACAAACTAATTTAAAAAGAAAGAAAGAAAGAGCAGAGACAGTCAAAGGGGGCTTGTTCCCACAGTACATTGCCTTGCCACACCCCTGTTGAAGACATAACCTTACTGCTTTGACTCCCTGCCAATGATTACACATGCTAAAAGCCAACATGAAACTTTGTACTCCCTTTAAATCCAGAAACATAGAAGGCTACAATGGTTTAAAAATAAAGGTAGAAATAAGCATGAAGAAAAAATGAGATGATTTGCAATTATTGCCTATTATGAAGTTACCGCAAAACAGATTAAACTTAACATCCCAACAATGTGTGTGTACATTGTAATGTGGATAACTTTTTTATGCGTATATGTGAGGGGGGAAAGGGTGAATTATTATCTGCTAAGATTGTATTCTGAAACTCTTTTTGAGTTCTATGGGAAGAAGTAAACAGACTTCAGTGAGATCCAGCTGACCAATTGTGCAATACCTTGTTGTCAGGTACTTTGGATTTTACCCAGTATAAAGCTGTTTTATATATTCCTTTATACGTTCAAATATGTAGGCTGGATGGACCTTTAGGTATTCAAAGTAATATTAGTTGTTTCCCTTACAGTACTGATACGAAGGTTAGAAATATAGTCACTATTTTGGACACACAGGAGCCAATTTGTCCATGACTTACATGCACAAATACATTTCATTAACTTCAGATGGAAGTCGCATGAGTCTCTAGCCATAGATTTTTAGTCCAAAAGGGCAATAGACTTGACAAATAGAAAGTATTCCTCTTTTATACCACTGTGTTTTGAATGCAGAATCCAATCTGGTTTAAAGTTACAAAGAGTATTCCGACCAAAAGCCAAGAAACTATAATGGAAAATCCCAAATTGCACATTTGAAAAGGCCCAAGTTGTGCCCACACACTGCTGTTCACATTGCCAACTCTCCTCCTTCTTGCCCACCCCCCAAAATCAATTTAAAAAAACAACAACCTCAAAACTCCCAAATCAAAATATCTATCTTTAGAGAAAAGAGAGGAGTTGTAAAGGCTTTTCCTCAGAGAACTGGCTCTTCTTGCCATGGATCTAGGATATCTACAGATTTGATGATCTTTGGAAGAAACTGAGAACACAGACAAATAAATGCTCTGTGGGTTTTTTTTTTTAGGCCATCTTGACTAGGGGTAATGAAATGAATGTGATGATGACTAGAACAAAATTGGCTAGAGCCCATTTGAAAGTCTACTTCATCCCAGTGATGCCGATGAAGAAATTATTCTTCTTTGGCATAATTACAACTGCAATTATCAAAAAGAGCTTTCCTAGGAGTTCACAGTCTGTTAAATTCTGACCCACGAGAAGAAAATGTAGGGGCCCGGAAATCAATTTGAACAAGACATGGTGAATAAATTGCTTGTTTCTATCGTGACTTGAATGTCATAATGGGTACAAGACTGGTGGATCCAACTTTGGCTCCTTCCTTTCCAATTAGTATAGATATTTTAACATTTGTACAGTCCATGAGTGGGGGCAGAATCCAGGGAACGGTGAGGACTCACATGGGTGAGTCTGAAATTTCTGATTTCTAAAACATTGAAGGGAAGATGGAGTGAGTGAATTCAGGCTCACTCAAAATAGGTTGTAATTCTAAAAATTAGGCTGATTGGGACTATGTGGCCCTTGGCCAATTGTAACAGACAGCCACTTGTGGCCAACTAGATAGTAGTGAAAACACTAAATATTATAATTAAGAAGTGAATTATAAATGTTTATTTACCTCTGAAATCGCCCTGGGTCCCTTTTGGGAGGAGGGTGATAAACATAAATAAATAAATAAATAAATAAATAAATAAATAAATAAATAAATAAATAGATAGATAGATAGATAGATAGATAAATAAATAATAAAAGCAGTCCGGACAATTCACATAGCTGTGCCTATTCATCTTTCATTTACTGAATCACATGTACCAAATTACCGAATCGTCTTATACAAAATCACTTAAATGCATGTTACTGCGACTGCTGATTAATAAAACACAGAACCACACTAGCAAGAACTATTCTCTAGTCACCTCTGACGAACACACACACACACACACACACACACACACACACACACACACACACACACACACACACACACACACACACACACACACACTCGTACATCAAACATGGCTCATTGATGCAGCTACATATTAACCCATGTACAGGCTTTTAATACGCCCGCCTAGATCGGGACTCCTTGCTCATGATCACACATGCTCTGGTCACCTCCAGATTATTGCAATGCGCTCTACATGGGGCTGCCTGGGTGGTGATGGGGTGGTGATGGAGTGTAGGCGGTATGCACATGCCTCGCCTCTGCTTTGGGAGCTGCACTGATTGCCGGTTTGCCTCTGGGTGCAATTCAAGGTGCTGGTTATCACCTTTAAAGCCCTATATGGTAGTGGGCCAGGATACTTAAGAGACCGCATCATCCCAAGAACATCTGTCCATCCCACCAGAGCGGACCGGAGAGGCTCTCTAGTTGTTCCATCGGCCAGGGAGGCACATCTCTCTGGCACTAGAAGGAGGGCCTTCTCTGTGTCCACTATGGAACCTCTTGCCTATGGAGCTATGTCTACAGATGGACTTGCTGTCTTTTAGGAAGAACCTAAAAACATGGCTGGCGGCACAGGTATGGGGTTCTGGTGGTACCATGACCCCAGCTCGCTGGCTTTTTTGAGCTCCCTCTCCCCCCTGGTCTTTTAATCTTTTAATCTTTTGTTTTTAAGTTTTTAAGTTTTTAATTATTATTGGGACCTGTTGATTTTTATACATTAAAAAAAAATTAAATTTTATAATTGTAATTTTGAAGTTTTTAACAATGGGTTTGGGTTGGATTGTATTATGCTTTTATGATGTTGTAAACCACCCTGGGTCACCTCAGCGAGAAGGGCAGTATAAAAATGTAAATAAATAAATAAATATGACTTTCAGCTATAACTTTAAATCCAGACGTCCTACAACATTTCTGATTACAAAATCGGAATAGGCGTACCCTATTACATAACAATCAAGTTATTTTCACCCAGTAGCAATTTTTTTGTTGTGTAGTGTAATTGGCAAGGGGACAACCAGTCCAGCACCCTCAACTGTTTGTGTGTACCGGCCCCCAATTTTAAAAGATTGAGAACCCCTGTGCTAGAGGGATCAAATAGTCAACCATGATTCATGATAGATAGATAGATAGATAAATAGATAGATAGATAGATAGATAGATAGATAGATAGATAGATAGATAGATAGATAGATAGATAGATAGATAGATAGATAGATAGATAATGGC
Organism: Furcifer pardalis; assembly: GCA_030440675.1. Lineage (NCBI taxonomy): Eukaryota > Metazoa > Chordata > Lepidosauria > Squamata > Chamaeleonidae > Furcifer > Furcifer pardalis. The sequence goes on from CP126891.1 coordinate 150,658,086, forward strand.
AGTGATAGCCAAAAAATACCCAGAAAGCCCCAAGCCAGCTCCCTCTCCCCATGTTCCTTATGATTCTATCTTGTCCTCCATGCCATTTAACATATGGGTTAAATGAAAGGGAGAGTTTGTCTAGAATATATTTGTCTTTCATACCACCAATACATTTGCTTTGGTGTATATTCCTGTTAACAGACCAGATAAGAGGGATGAGAGAGCGAGAGAGAGAAAGGTTAATTCTTCTGGTCAGCTACAAAATGGGAAAGAGATCTAAGCACTGTAGGATAAAGACAAATTTTCTTTGCTGATTCTTTTTTGCAACCTGCAAGTCCTCTGGCATCCAGTCCTTGACTTTGGAAGCCCAGAGTGCAGTGATAACCAGAATAGGTGATGGCCCCCAAGTGGATTACATCCTACTTGAATCCATCTTGATGGAGGGCAGTAGCTTCATCAATACTAGCCTGGGGCTGATGAGGACTTTGTATGCCAAAAGGGCTCAGGACCAGAAAGAGAATGACATAGTTGGACTATGTGGCCTTGGAAAAAGGAACGAGATAGGAAATCAACTTGTACAGTTCTACAGAGAGGGTCTAGTGATCACCAACACATGGTTTAAGCTGCCACCCAGATGACTTTACACTTGGAAGTCGCCTGCTGATAACCCAAACAATATTGTCAGAAATTAAATAGACTTTGCTCTTATAAACAGAAGGTTTCATAACAGCATCTTGTCAGCAAAGACATATCCTGGAGCAGATATTTCATCAGACAACAACCCACTAATATGTTGTCTTCACCTAAAATTGTGTAAAATTGTAACTAAAACAATGAAAATGGTTTTGATGTCACTGTCCTTATGGACAAAGAATGTAGAACAGTGGAGAAAGAGATAATGAGAGAGGAGTTAGACAAAATGAGAAAAGATCAAGAAGCAATATGTGTAGAAGAGAAATGGGGGATAATAAAAGAAATAACCCAGAAGGTTAGACAGAAACACCTTTTCAAATCAAACCATAAGAATAAGAAATGGATGACAGATGACATATTTAATTTAATGTAAATAAGAAGGACCTATAAGAATCATGACAAGGAAAATAATAATGATATTATTTTTTTCTTGATTCCTTGATTGAGCAGACTATCAAGGGATAAGTTCCTGCTGGTCACAACTCGTTTTTCATTCGTTTTATTGTCATGCTCTTCTCCAGGTTTGACCAAAACTTTTCATGATTGGGTCTTCTCATCTTTTGGGGTGACTGCCCAGGGGTCTTGTGAAGGGGTCTTTGTCATAATGATCTACAGTGGATGATTAGTGGGGAAAATAAGTGCTGCAAAGGAAGCTTATATGGCTGAAAGATGCACTGAGATAGAAGAATATCAAAATAAGCATGATTTTTTAAACACACATCAAAATGTCAGGGAACTTATTGGCAGAAGACAACAGAAGACACATCCATTGTTAAATGACAAAGCTGAGACATGAGATTAAGATACACTACTCCTCTTTAGGAATTAACACTTACATCAGAAGAATTTATAGTTATCATGGTGGCATGGGCAGCAACCTGAATTGAAAGATGACACTGGGTGGGGGGTGGGGATCTCTCATAGAGAAGAGCTGTGACACTCAAGCTAACTCTATTAGTACTGTGCAGAAGAAAGCAATGGTAAATAACTTCTGAATTATTTATTATTATTATTATTATTTAGACTTGTATGCCACTCTACTCAGTAAAGACTGACTCAGAGCAGCTCACAGCATTCACAAATAACAATATTACAGTGCAAACCAAAATACACTAGCATAATTCAAAACAATTAAATACAGTAAATACTATACAGATCAATACACCTACAATATTATAGTGTAATCAAAATACAATAAATAAATATTATCACAGCACAATCCTCAATATACAATAAACAATTCAACAGTGTACAATATACAATACAGGAAAGACCAAACAACAAGTAAACCCTATTAATTTCAAATATGGTTGTAAAGAAGTCCTACATTTATACTGTACTTTGAATGTCCTATGATTAGACAATCAAAAATGAAATAAAAGGTAGTGCTGGAAGATTAGATTCCTAGGTCAGAAGGCATACAATCAGAAAGTACATAATAACCAACTGAATCCATTCACATGAAGACAGTTCTTCCAATACTGTTTACTCTAGCAACTGGCAAAATGATTGGTTGATGTATGTATGTATGTATGTATGTATGTATGTATGTATGTATGTATGTATGTATGTATGTATGTATGTTGTGAAGCATATGTTACACAGGGGACCTCTTCCAACTGTCAGCTACTGTAACTTATAACAATGAGCCCCACACGTACTCTAAAATTCCTGAGTGTGAAGCTATCCCATAAACCATGCTGTCTGCAATAATCTGATTATATGGTTGCATATTGTTTAACTCTGTGCTGCTTATCATTCAAAAACAGCAATCCTACCTTGAATAAGAGTAAAATCTGGTTTAATCCAGATTGTATATACCAGAAATTTGCTGTGTCCCAAGTGTTTTATTTCTCCAGTGTTATAAATTTGCATATAAAATGCATACTGTATTTCAATCAGAAAAGTGCAGAGTTACCAGGTCTTGCATGAATGGTCTTGCAGGCAGCCTTTCTTCATAATGTTTATTCTACTGTATTGGGAAAGATGAGCAGTCCAAGGGCACGCACAAAAGAAGGGAATGGTAATCCACTTCCGAATATATCTTATGAAATCTAGCAAGACTCACTAAAATTTGGAATCAAATTGACAGCACAGTAGCTATTATTATATCAGATAAAGCTCTCGTACTTACTGTCTCTTAATATCACTAAAATACCATGAGTGGGATATTTGAGTGGCTACAGACATGGTGTAGTGGTTTTACAGAGCTAGACTAGGGTTCAGATGACGTGGGTTCTGTCACACCCTAAACTCTATATATGTCCCACCACTCTCTTTAACTTCTCACATGAACAAATGCCCATAATTTCCTGTAATATAATTTCATGTCAGAAATTATTCTGGGTTGAAAACGGTTTTTGAGGGAGAAGCTCTGCTCAGGGGACACCCAAATCAGGATCCTTTTATGTCCCCAACAGTTGAGACAGAGACAGACATTCAATCCATCAGGCAGAACCTGGGTCCTGAATGGCCGACTTGTGGGCCTTCCAGCTAACAAGGTGAGCTTCTTAACCACAGAGCCTCCACAGCCCCATATTTTGTCAATGAAGGTACTTTTAGCTATGATTCCCATTTCCCCCTATGTATCATGGCTTTTGGGACACTGTACAGCATTAGCTTGAATTTAACAAAGTCATGTTTATTGTTGTATTAGTAACCCTAATCTAATTATTATCCATCATCCTGCTTTTTCCAGTTCAGTCCTCTCAGATCTTCTCTCCTTTCTTCCTTCCCCCCTCCTGTCTCCCTTACTAGCCAATACCACTTGTTCTTACATCCATTATTCCCCTCCCATATTACTCTCCTTCTATAAGATGAGCAAGTCTCTCACCATGCTTAAATAAATCAACACATTTAACACAGGATGGAAAGCAGCAGGAAAAGTGGAGGATCAACCAAACATGAGTTGAATTGATTCTGTAAGGGAAGCCACAGGCTTGAGTTAGCAATTGCTGAGCATGGCTGTTTAGGACAGTACATTTTTGAGATCTCTCATTCATAGGGCTATTTTATGTCAGAGATGACTTGGCGACAGGTAACAACAGCAGCAGCAGCAGCAGCACATAGAGGCATCCAGTGGTGTGCTGTCAAAATTTTTGCTACCCCACCGTGGGCAGAGCCGACATCATGGGCACAGCCAACATCATGACGTTCTCTACCCCCCTGGTGATCCCCTCCTGAAAGCTGCTACCAGTTCGGGGGAACCGGTCCCAACTGGTAGCAGCCCATCACTGGAGGCATCGCAGGCTCAAATCCCTATTCATACATGAAACTCCCTACATAACCCCGGGCTATTCATTTTCTCTTAACTCATCCTTTGCCACAGGTGTCTCATGAGGATAAAAGTAGAGGAGAGACAGCCAAGTACACCGTCTTCAGCTCATTAGAGGTGAGGCAGAATAGGACTCTTAACAAATAAGCAATACATTGTTGCTAGTGGAAAGGAACAGAATTTGATCTTGTTGGATTGTGACTTGATCATTGTACTTTGAAGGACTTGCATCTTAAAAAGGAAAGAAGGCAAAATTTACTTAGTTTGCTGTGTAATATAAACCAATGTAAGAGCAACACTAGATCAGAGCAAAGTCTGTCTAGTTCACTGCTACATTCCCACACTAGCCAAGTACAGTGGTACCTCATACAATGATTTTAATCCATTCCACAGGACTCGTTGTATGAAACAATTGCTATACAATACATGCATTGCAAAGCGATTTTCCCTATGGGATGCTTCGTACAACAATTATTATTTTTTGCTAAGTGATTTTCCCATTGAAAAATTGTTATACACTAGTACCCCGAATAACGTTATGACTTGGTTCCACAAGTCCCGTCATTATCCGGTTTTTAACGTTGTGCGATACATTGAACACACAATGTTAAAAAAAGCCCTGTTTCCCTGGAGGCTGCAGGAAGCGAGAACGTCGGGATTTGAATCCTGACATTTTGGCTTGCTGCTGCCTCCAGGGAGGTGGGGGAACTTTGGAAACAGCTTGGAGCGGGTCTCCCCACCTCCCTGGACCCAGCAGGGGGGTCAGAGCCCCCAAAATTGGTTAAAAAAAATCCGTTTTTTTTACCAATTTTGGGGTTTCTGACCCCCCCCCCCCCGGGTCCAGGGAGGTGGGCAGACCTGATCCAAGCTGTTTCTGGACTTCCCCGATGTCCTGAGCCAGTGCAGCAAGCCAGAATGTCAGAGTTCGAATCCCGACATTCTGGCTTGCTGCACTGGCTCAGGACGTCGGGGAAGCCCAGAAACACCTTGGATCGGGTCCCCACACCTCCCTGGACCCAGCGGGGGGGGGGGTCAGAAACCCCAAAATTGGTAAAAAAAATGGACTTTTTTTTACAAATTTTGGGGTCTCTGACCCCCCCCTGGCCGGGTCCAGGGAGGTGTGGGGGCCCACTCCAAGCTGTTTCCAAAGTTCTCCCACCTCCCTGGAGGCTGCAGCAAGGCAAAATGTCAGGATTCGAATCCCGACATTCTGGCTTGCTGCAGCATAAAAGAGGGTGGGGGAAGTTCAAAATTAGCGCGCATCAGCTCTAGGGAGGTCGGGATACCCGATGCGCGCTAATTTTGAACTTCCCCCACCCTCTTTTAGGCTGCAGCAAGCCAGAATGTCGGGATTCGAATCCTGACATTTTGCCTTGCTGCAGCCTCCAGGGAGGTGGGAGAACTTTGGAAACAGCTTGGATCGGGTCCCCACACCTCCCTGGACCCGGCGGGGGGGGGGGGTCAGAGACCCCAAAATTGGTAAAAAAAAAAACCGTCCATTTTTTTTTACCAATTTTGGGGTTTCTGACCCCCCCCCCGGCTGGGTCCAGGGAGGTGTGGGGACCCGATCCAAGGTGTTTCTGGGCTTCCCCGACGTCCTGAGCCAGTGCAGCAAGCCAGAATGTCGGGATTCGAACCCTGACATTCTGGCTTGCTGCACTGGCTGAGGACGTCGGGGAAGCCCAGTAACAGCTGTAGATCGGGTCCCCTGCCTGCTCCAGAGAGATCAGAGGACCCAATCTACAGCTGCAGGGTGGCTGGGGAAGCTGACGGGGACTCCCTGTCGGCTTCCCTAACCACCCGCCCTTGCCTCCGCAGTTGTGGGGTGGCTGGGTAAGCCGATGGGGGAGCCCCCCATCAACTTTCCAGCCTCCCCACCCCTGCCTCCGTAGCTGCAGGGTGGCTGGGAAGCTGAACGGAGAACCCCGTTCAGCTTTCCACCCACCCTGCTGCTAAGAACGACTGTATCGGATAACGTTAAAAATCGCGTTATTCTATACAAGATTTTTCCAAAAATCTTGTAACGTTATACGGTTTTAGCGCTATATGATACTCACGTTATACGGGGTATTACTGTACGATTTTTTCCATAGGGAAAATTGTTATGCGGGATACCATTCCCCCCCCCAAAAAAAACATAATTGTTATGCGATTTGTTTGCTATACAGGGCAATTGTTGTATGAGGTTCCACTTTTATTTTCTCCTGAACTTCTCACCACTCCATTTCTGTGATGGCATCATTCTGTGTATGCCTCCACATTCTCTCACTTGCCTTTTTCTAGGGTAAACAAACTCAGATTTTGTAAGCTCTACAGGGGAGCTGACCCAGTTTCTTTATCATCTTTGGTGGCCATTTTCTGCAGCTTCCTTAACTATACAATATCGTTTTTGTGGGTGGTGATTAGGACTAAACACAGTATTCCACACTTAGTACAATCTGAATTTGATCCAGTCCTAATCTGATCACGTTTGTCTAAATTAAACCCAATTTTAATCTTCCTAATCTTTACCTGTCACATTAGCTTTTCAATCCTTGTTTTAAATAAATGAATCCCCCCCGCTTATAATTAGAAATCAGATGAATTAGCATGCCAAATAAACCTTTTAGCAATGAGGGGGCAACTGCAAAGCCTGTAGCTTCTTAGGCAGAGTGCATAACTAATGATTAACTGATGAACATGGAAAAATCTCAGCATTAACTAAGATTATTGTGTTAGCACAAATCATTAAATTATGGGCACTTAGCCATTTCAAGCACCCCTCTCCTGACAAAAGGTAAAGAAATTAAAAGTAATAAATCATTAGTAAGCTTTGTTCAAGATCACTCTCGGTAGTTGGTCAAGTTCTCTGTTCATGATCATCCTCTAGTCCAGAGAATGATTTATGTCACTAGTCTTATATTACTTTGGGCAGCATGGTATGGGTATTCACTACAATTCTGTTGTGGAGTCAGACATTTTGCCTTACCTAACTTACAGCATGATGTGGCCCTCAAGGACACCCTATCCAGAGATGAATGTAGGCTACTATTCTCTCCTTTCCACCAGGTTTCTCTTATACCCATTCTAACTATGTTTCCTCTTAAAACGAAGCATGCTGGTCCACCGCTTTCATTTTAATGCTTCATATGTCTTTTGGTGCATGCATTCCCCCCCCCTTGATCTCTTTGACTGCCTATCATGTTTCATTATAACTTATTTCTACCCCATACTTCTTTAGACACTAAGAAAGATTTTCACTTTAATTCCTTAGGAAAGATTCAACTTGAACACAGAATTTCCCACATCCATTGAGTTCCCCCTAAGGGTTCAACTTAAAAGGTGTTCTGGAGGCCTTTTCATGTTAAGCACTAGCAATTTAATGCCTCCCTGGTTCAAGCTGGTGTTATCTCTTTTGTAGAAGCTTGGGTTAGCTAGCCTAAACCTCCCCTACCCATGCCCAAGAAATCTAAATCCATCTATCTATGCAGTTCCTTTTAATTTGTTGGTTGGTTTGCCCGGAGAACTGTGTGAAAGGTGGGGAAAGGCTGGTTGACCCATCCTCCATGTCCAGTTGTTAAACTCACCTTTTTCCAGTGATAACCTCACTACTTAAACTGATGTGGTTCATCACTGACAGCCTTGTCACATTTGTGAACTAGGTTGCCTTATAAAACCATCTCCCTTTTGTGAGCCTGGTGATTCCACCCAACTGCTGCTGTGCCCGATTAGATTTGAAGGCTTCACTCCAGAAGAATGAGGGAGGGTTTGGGTTGACATCTATTCACTAGTGGCCTCTAATAGACAGAATTAGGCCAGAGCCCCCGAGGAACAAGGATTTTTATCTAGGGAGAAAATGATAGGGAAATGATATGGAGGCAGGAGGCCTAAAACAGGGCAACTGACAGATCTGCATGGGTGAAGCCTGACTTCAATGAGATGAATAACCTGCATGTTGATACCTGAATACATTTTCCCTTATGTAGAATTTAAGACTGTACTTTGTTTTTCTGCAAATCAGAGTATATAAGTTATTCTACCACTTCTGGGCCATCTTTTGAGCCCCATGTTTTATAATCTTTGCCTGGTGGAGATTTCTGGAGAACTAGAAAGCTTGCATTCCTGGTAACTTCTTAGGGATTTAATAAAGCCATTGCCTAAGCCAAAACTTTGTTAAAATGAATGAATGGAAATACAGTATGTTCTTCATGTTGAAGAGAAGGAACATTAGAAAGATTTTGTGCCAATTACTGAGACCTAGAGGTAGGAATGAAAACTATTTGTCTTGCTACCAGCTGGAGTGAAGAATCTCACAGTGCTTTAATGCTCCTAAGTCAGCACAAAATTTTTATCCTGAGACAGCTTCAATTTATGAAAATTAAAGAGTACTAGTGCCATCATCAAACTTGTCCAGTTACATTGGTTGTTATCATATTTGCCTGATGTGGTTGGGCAACAGTTACTGTGTCTATATTTGATTGCTAATTGGCTTTAGTGGAACATGATGGGGGTGGCCTTTGGTCCACACAAAACTTCACATTTGAGCGTTAACTGGCATGGAAAGAAATGTGGATTCCCTGGCACTATCCAAAGAGCCAGTGACTATGATCTGTCCATCCATAAGGCCAGATCTAATTAGTAACTTGTTGAACCTTCTCAATGCATATCATGGTGACCAATAAGTCCTAGAGCAGCAATGGTAAACTTTGGCACTCCAGCTGTTCTTGAATTTCAGTTCCAAGAAGCCGAAGTCCCTGTGAATCCACACGGATGGGTTTACTGGCACTCCAGCTGTTCTTGGACTTCAATTCCAAGAAGCCCAAGTCCCTGTGAATCCACACGGATGGGTTTACTGGCACTCCAGCTGTTCTTGGACTTCAATTCCAAGAAGCCCAAGTCCCTGTGAATCCACACGGATGGGTTTACTGGCACTCCAGCTGTTCTTGGACTTCAATTCCAAGAAGCCCAAGTCCCTGTGAATCCACACGGATGGGTTTACTGGCACTCCAGCTGTTCTTGGACTTCAATTTCAAGAAGCCCAAGTCCCTGTGAATCCACACGGATGGGTTTACTGGCACTCCATCTGCCCAAGTCTCTGTGACACAGTATTTCCCTCTATTACTGCATACACATGGTAAACCCATTCATGTGGATTCACAGGGACTTGGGCTTTTGGGAACTGAAGTCCAAGAACAGTTGGAGTGTCAAGGTTCACCATCACTGTCCTAGAGTGTCTCTGACAAGCATCCTACCTTTGGCATGAATGGTGAAGCTTCCCAGCAGTAAAGGCCTAGAAACCAACGTATCCCTAACTATCACAGCCTACATAAAAGAGAAACTTTGGTGATATGGTAACAGAATCCTGTTCCATCCTGATTTGCTCCATATGAGATATAAATGTAGTGGTGTAGGCCATAACACTAAAGCTAGAGTTAGTACTCTGAAGTGAATTTTATATTCTGTTGCCTTTTTTTAGTTCATAAATATAAATTACATTTTTTTAAAAGGAGCAATGTGGTTCCTATTAATTTGAGGTTTCCAATTAATACACATACAGTATACAATAATATGTCAACATCTATGAATTCAGTATTTCAGATTCAAAGCTTCACAGCAGGTTGTCTGCCTGCACATGACAGTTCGTCGGTTTCTCTCTTCCACCCAGTAACAGCATCTGTTGTCCTCAGACATAAGACCCCCAAATCCCAGGCTTTCTAGTTGTTGTTGTTCAGTCGCACAGTCGATTCCGACCCTCTGCGACCCCATGGACCACCGTCCGCCAGGCACTCCTATCCTCCACCATCCCCCTCAACTCGCTCAGCTCTGCACCCACCGTCTCCACAACACCATCTAGCCATCTCATCCTGGGCCTTCCCAGGATGTTTCTAGAGAAACACACAATGAGATTTTTTAAAAAAAAATATATTGGGCCAGACACAAGATGAACATTTCCTCCTTGGGATGTGTTTTCCCCCCTCTTTCTCTCATTCATAAGTTTTGCGTCACAGCTCTTCTTTTTCTGTTCAAAATACTGATACAATAGAGTTTACAATCCTGAAATACATCTTCTTAATTCACCAACTGCAACCTTAAATGATGAGTTATATGAGAATTGTTTACCGTGGATGTAATCTCACCGCTACGACCACCACAGCTGTATCGCGGCCAGCCACTCCACAGATAAATGTACTGTATATTTGTTTCTAATTGAATTATGTACAAGGGATAAGGACTTTCCCCATTGTTTTGTACTGTATATCCTTGATTGTTTTGCATCTCTTTGATTGTACTGTATTTTTATTCTTATTTTTATGATGATTTGTTGACCACATTGATTGTATTATATTGTTATATTTATATGGTGTTTTTTATGTATATTTCATACTGTAACATTGTTAGCCGCTCTGAGTTGCTTCGGCAAGGAGAGCGGCATATAAATTTGAATTTAATAATAATAAAATAATAATAATAATTCCCACCCAACCCCTGGAGTGAAGAGATGAGACACAGTAACTGGAGAAAGCCATGGGCCACACTTATTTAAAATTAACCTTAATCTGCAGGGGGACCTGGTAGTGCTATACTTGGATCACGAACAAGTGAAGCTAATCCACCCCTCTCAGGTCCGGATGAGCAAATCCTTGCCCATATGTAGTGCTGATCCTCGCAGCCAGCCAGGGAGCCAACCCAGAGGACATTGCCAAGACAGTCCACATGAACCAATGTTTGTCGTACCCCTAAGATGCCTCATGGTGAGCCACAGCATCCCCAACCAATTTGCACGAATCTGGCCAGGCAAGCCGAGCTACCTCATCAAAAGATGCCCTAATTAGAATTGCAGTATCACACCACCCCAGTATTTCATTTTAGCACAACACATGTATACTGCCTAATGCCAATGATGTTGGGAAATTTAACAATCTCACATGCTTTCTAACAATGGGTATGAATAGAGGAAGGGCTTTCAGAAGCTAAGATGTCTGTTTCTTACCATTAATCATTTAACAGAGTCTCCCCCACCTCTGACATTTGAGGCCTCTTCTTCCTGTCTGTTTTTGCTTCCCTTGTTCTTTGTTAGTTGCTGCTACTATGTTCCTGACCATGATTCATGTGGTCAGGTTGCATCTCACCAGCCACATGACTAAGATATCATTTCTTTTCTTTTGCAGTACTTTTATTCTTTCCTTGTAACTACTCATCAGAACCATAAGTCTCCCACCCCTCTGCCCAGCAGCCTAATGGGAGTGTTTCCTCCCTCCCCTGTTGCCGTGTTGGCACTTTGAGATAAATAAGTAGGTTTTGGCTTGCAGTTTGGGCACTCAGTCTCTAAAAGGTTCGCCATCACTGCTTTAGCCCAGCATTTCTGTAAGCAGATGATACTATCAGTGATGACACACTTGCAACAATGTGACTATAGTCACTATATAGAGAAATGAAAAAGGATTTGGGGGAAGAACACCTAAAATATGATTTGGATTTTTCAAACTCATACTTTGGAATCATACCTTCAGGAAAGTGGCCATGCAGATTGTGTCAAGCCCATTTCATGTTGGCAGAAGGCAATGTAAAATGCACTGCTTTCATGTCAGTGATAACCAAAGTATCTATAAATTAAAGATGTGCCTTTGATTCAAGTTAAGCTCTGTGTCCCACCTCAATTAGGTCCCCTTTAGACTGCTCCAGATGTTCCCTACAATAATATGGTTTCTCTGAATCTAACAGAGCCAAAGATGAATCCAACCAGACTTTAATACAGTTGTACCTCCCTGAAAGAGCATAATGTGTTCTACAGGATTGCTATTTAAGTGAGTTTGCTCTTTAAGCGAAACAACATTGTAAGTGACCAATTGTGACTTCAGGTGGGGGGATTGTGAATCCCGATTTATTTGTTAAGCGAGTTTTTGGTTGGTTTTATTTGTTAAGCGAAGCAAACATTCAGAGAAAATTCTGCTCTTTAAGCGAGTTACTCTCTAAGTGAGGCACTCTTTATGTGAGGTTTGACTGTACATGCTTTGGATTTCAGAAGGACAGAAAACCATCCTACTTAATTCCTTCATCCTCCAGAAAAGAAACAGCACAGCTTGAATGAGTATGCCTTATTTTATGAGGACCTCTCTGACAGCTTGCTCTGCAGCATAGCAAGAATGGGACAGCGAGATGACTAAGCTATTCTTCCAGCTATTCTTCACCACATTTCATTATTTTAATCCAAATTGGCAGTCTCATGTAGCAAAGACTAATTGATTCATTGGAACTATTCTAGCTTGAGGCTATCAATTGGCTTTAGGCCTTTAACTTGTTATGAAGCATTATATCTCCCTAACTTGTGTTCACCTTCTAAAACTTTGCAGATTTCTTCCATAATGCCTGCTATTTTCATGAAACTTTTCTTAAATAGTGGGGGAGGAGGAAAATGAGTGTTAACAAATTTTAGGGCTACACTGGCAGCCAGTGTAGTCTTAGACTGAAACTTAGAAGACTTTGGTTCAAACTCCCACTCAGTTAGGGAGGCAGTGACACTGGTAAACCACTTCTTGAACAAATCACATACCTCAAAACCACTACTGAGGTTGCTTCAAGTCTGAGGCATTTAGCCACAACGAACAGAAATCACTATATCTTTCCTATGCTGTCAGTCATTTTCAGAATAATAACATATATTGATAATTATGACTTTTTTCTTTTCTTTCCCTAAAAATTCATAGTGGAAAGTCTGATCTTCCTACAAATATTCACCTGAAACTTTGCAAGCTTGATCCCCAGAAAAGGGCAATGAACCCTGTGAATTTCAACTAGTCCCATTAAGAAATTTAACAGGTGCTTTCCTTTCTAAGGGTCCGTAGTGGCTTGGTGGTTAAGACACTGAGGTTGATGACCAGAATGTTGGCAAGTCAGCAGTGAGAGACTTGAGTGCTGCACAACAGAATGAGCACCCATCACCTGTCCCAGCTCCTGCCAACCTAGCAGTGTGAAAGCAAGAAATTGCAAGTAGATAAATAGGTGTTGCTTTGAGGGGAAAGGTAACACTGTTCCATGCCCTCTGGCATCTAGTCATACCTGCCACATGATTAAAAAAAACACCTGCAGACACAGACTCTTTCACTGAAATTGGAGATGAATACTGACTCCTTATATACCTCATGAGCAATCTGTACATGAATCAAGAAGCAACAGTTAGGACAGAATACGGAAGAACAGAATGGTATGGGATAGGAAAAGGAGTAAGACTAGGCTGCATTTTGTCACCCTGCTTATTCATCTTATACACAGAACACATAATTCACAATGCAGGGATGGAGGAATCACAATTTGGGATCAAAATTGCTGGGAGAAACATCAACAACTTGAGATATGCAGATGATACCACCCTAATGGCAGAAAGTGAGGAGGACTTTAAAAAGCTCCTGATTAGGTTGAAAAAAGAGAGTGAAAAAACTGGCTTGAGACTCAATATATATAAAAAAACAAAGATCATGGGAACAGGCCCTATCAGTCCCTGGAAAATAGATGGGGAAGAAGTAGAAGCAGTGACAGATTTTACTTTCCTAGGATCTAAGCTCACTGCAGATGGTGATTGCAGCCATGAAATAAAAAGGCAACTGATTCTTGGGAGGCAAGCGATGAGAAACCTGGAGAACATAGTGAAAAGTTGAGACCACATTGCAAACAAAAATTCATCTAGTCAAAGCAATGGTATTCCCAGTGGCAATGTATGGTTCTGAGAGCTTGACCATAAGGAAAGCAGAGCGCAGAATAGATGCCTTTGAGATGTGGTGCTGGAGGAGAGTTTTTATATATATATATATAATTTTTATTTATAGGTTTGTATAAAGAGTTTTGAGAGTCCCCTGGACAGCGAGGAGAACAAATAGATCAATCTTAGAAGAAATTAACCCTGACTGCTCCTTAGAAGGACAAATAGTAAAGATGAAGCTGAAGTACTTCGGACATCAAATGAGAAGAGAGGATTCACTTGAGAAAACCTTGATGTTTGGAAAGGTCGAGGGCAAAAGAAGAAGGTGACAGCCAAAAATGAGATGGGTAGACACAATGGGCACAGAGCTGAGCGAGTTGAGGAGGATGGTGGAGGACAGAAGTGCCTGGCGGACAGTGGTCCATGGGATCGCAGATGGTCGGAATCGACTGTGTGACTGAACAACACAAAAAAAGACCCCTAGAGTTGGAGATGACTGGCTTTTGAGCAAGGGCAACCTTTACCTTTTAATTCCTTTCTTAACAGAATAAATGCTAAAGGTACACAGCATAACACTCTCTGTAAAATTTGTCATACTTTGGTAGATGTAATACAAAATTCTATGCATCTATCAGCCTATAATTTGACAAGTGTATACGCTCCACAAAGACGGCTATGTCTGAGCATGTCAGCCAGTTGTGACAGGGGGATACTAAAAGTTAAAGCCATTTTTTTTTAATCCCAGTGATAGTCAATGGAGGCACAAACCTTTAGTTTTCTGAGTCTTAACTCAGGGCCAAAACAAACAGGCAGCTTCACAATTGGAGGTAATAATGCATTAATCCCTCTAGAGATGGCACACTAATCCTTCCAGAGAAGGATCTTCAAAGCGGCCACGTTTGCAAAATCAATATGGAAACAGCGGCCTTTGTTTCCTCCCAGAGACCAATTGCCAGACAAAAAACAAGATAATTGGCTGCTTCAAAACTTGTGGAAGCCTTTAGAAGAAAATCAGGCATGCTTTACTGAGAAAGCCAGGTCAACTTCCACTTGTGAAGTTGCTTATTGGCTTGTTTTGGCCCTACGATTCAGGACACACTTCTGCATGCCTGAAGACTGGCTCCGAATCAGCCTGAGTAGAAGCAAGTCATTTCCTTCAAGCTTGAGGCTGTGGTGACTCAGTGGTTAAGCCTTGTTAGTTGGAAGGCTGGCAAGTCAGCAGCTGGAGACCCGGGTACTGCATGATGGATTGCGCGCCCATCCCTGGGCAGCTCTTGGGGCATTCCCTGAGTGGAGTTTCTTCCACAAAAATCCTTTCAACCCAAAATAATTTCTGAATAATAATAATAATAATAATAATAATAATAATAATAATAATAATAATAATAATAATAATAATAATAATAATAATAATAATAATAATAATAATAATAATAGCAGCCATAACAACAGTTATTTATTAGTTATAGCGACTCAGGGTGGCTTACAAACAATATATTACAATATTTTGATGGGAGCTGAGGGGAGGAGGCATGTTTGTCAGTTAATGCATACTTAAGTGATTCTATGAAATTTACCTCTATTCTAGTTTCCATTTTTAAAAATCAAGTTCTGTGATGACTAGGCCTTTTTTAGTGGAGGGCGGTGGGCTTCTTTCTTCAAAATACAAGTAAAACTTTCCATTTGCAGGAATGCCTTTGGAACATGCAAGCAACGGATATGTTCATGTTATAGTATTGGCTGAAAAATAATGTCTATATTATTTTAAAAATTTTGTATTCCCGAATGAATTCATTTTGTTTTATTGTAAAATACTATTTGGAGTGAGTGTGATAAATGGACTGAAATCCATTAGTAAGTCACAACTAGAGTAGGCCATCAAATCAATGGAACTAGCAGAGAGTTGACTCAGAAAAGCCCCACTGATTCAATCGGCCTAATCTAGTTACAATTTACAACTGAATTTCCGCTACTGCCTTGTATTTTGATTTAAAATTTTCTGATTAAACTGCGAAGGGTGCTTAATGTCAGGCAGAAAACTGGAGCTCTATAATGTAAAAGGGATGTGGTGCATAGAGAACAAAATAAAATAGAATAACATGCTTGGATGGTTGATATTTATTCCTGTGGAAAATATAATAGGCTATAAGCAGGAGAAGACCATGATAGAAGCAAGCATGACATCACTTACCAAGCCTAGACAAAAGAGTGTCTAGACTACTTCTTCCTCCTGAATGCTGTTTCAGGATTTGAACTCAAACTCATAACTCAAGCGAAAGACCTTGGGAAAGTGAAGAAATCTCTAGGTATGTGACTTAAGTGTTAAAGCAAAAGAAATTGACAAAAAACTCAATTGGTTAAGACACCTGAATTCACTGGCTGGAAAGTCAGAGTTCGATTCTTGGATACTGCATGATGGAGTGAGCTCCTGTCTCTGCCCCAGCTCCTGCCAGCCTAGCAGTTCGAAAGCAAGAAATTGCAAGTAGTGTAGATAAATAGGGACCACTTCGATGGGAAGGCAAACAGCATTCCATGCATTCAGGTGTTGAGGCGTGCCTTCCACATGTCCACAGAAACGTCTGCAGACACAGACAACGCTGGCTCTTTGGCTATAAACAGAGATGAGCACTGAACCCTGACTGGCAAGGGCAAAGATAAAAACACTATTTTAGAACAGCCTTCTAGTTTTATCTTTAATATTATATTAATTACCTTAAACACCAACTCCCAGAATTATACATTCATTTCACATTCCCACCACATATGAAAATAAGTACTTATATCCTGGCCACATCTCCAACATAATATAGAGTATTTAGAGTCCATACGGTTTAATTTCACCAGCGTAAAAATACCACCTCCAAATTAGTTTATAAATTCTTAAAGACATACTTTTCAAAATGCTTTTACCCTAAACATGCTTCCACTCCTCGTTTTCATTTTTGAAATAGTTTTTAGGAATTCTTTCAGGCGTTAGGATTACTAATGCTAGCAAACATTAATAGGGAAACCCTGAAATGAAATAACTCAAAAGAGGCAATCAATTACATGTTAGTTAGATAGATAGATAGATAGATAGATAGATAGATAGATAGATAGATAGATAGATAGATAGATAGATAGATAGATAGATAGATAGATAGATAGATAGATAGAATTAACTGGTATGTGAAAAACAGAAAAATAAGAGGTATCATTCCTGCCTCACCCCCCCCCCAAAAAAAAAAAAACACATCCCATAAGGTAAAATAAAAATGATTTTTTTTTTTTTTTGCTGTGTACATTTCTACTAGGGCTGGAATTTTTGGAATTAAGGAACTCCCAATCCTATAATTTGGCCGGAACCAACTCTCTCAGGCCAAATTAAGGGACTGGGAGATCTCAAATTGACAGGAGGCAGAGGAGCCTTCTTACCTCCATGCCGTTCCTGCAAAACATTTCAAACCAAGACAAGTGCCTTGCTGCACGATTGGAGTGGTGATGTTTCCCTTCAAAGAAAGAACAAGTTCTAAAGGAGGCATCTTCCATTAAAGGCCAATGTTATTTTAGACTGCATTAACAAAAGTATAGTTTCCAAAACGTATGAACTCCCTGTATTCGGCAGTAATCAGTCCACATCTAGAATACTATGTCTAGTTTTGGACACCACACTTTAAGAAGGATGCCAACTGGTTCAAACAAGTTTGGAGGATGGCAACAAGTCCTTAGGGGACTGGAAACCATAATCTAAGAGGAAAAACTGAAGTAACTAGCATGTTTAGCCTTGGGGGGGGGGGGAAGGAGGGGGAATATGATAGCACTTTTCATATATTTGAAGAATAGTCATAAAGAGGAGTTTCAGGGCCTATTCTTGATCATACCAAAGTGCAGAACAAGAGGTTGAAACTGTAGGAAACCAGATACAGTAATACCTTGGATAACGTTTACCTCGGATAACGCTAAAATCACATAACGTTAAGTAATCTGGGGAGGAGAATTGGATCGAATAACGTTAAGGTCCTATGGGATGGATCGGATAACAACCGCTAAAACTTGTGCGGTTACAATGTATCTCTATGGAGCTTTAACGTTATCCGATCCATCCCATAGGATTTTAACATGGATCGGATAACACTAAAAATCGGATAACATCAAGACTTGTGGAACCAAGTCTTAGCGTTATCCGAGGTATTACTGTATAGGCTGAATATCAGAGCGCTGGCTCTTTGGCTGTAAACAGAGATGAGCATTGAACCCTAGAGTCAGATATGACTGACGTTCGAGCAAAGGCGACCTTTACCTTTACTAGATGAATAGGAGTTCACTTTTTGAATAATAAGAATTATATGTCAATGAGAGAAGACATCAGGATTTTAGAGAAGTTTAGGTGGGGCATGGCCAAAAAAAACAAGTTTGGGAACTACTTCTCTAATGCCTGTCTGAGAACTGGCAGGTCTCCCCCCCCCCCCCAGCTGCTCTCATGCTTTCCTCCAAGTGGCCTCTTGCTGATGCACATGCCTATTGATTTGTCTTGTTTTGCTGCTCCCTCCTGTGCTTCATAAATGTCAACTTTTTTTCTCTTACACAGAAATTTTGTGGTAATGACTCTTTGTGCCACTTCTAAATCCCCAATTACATAAGGAGCAGCAGTACAAAGCCATCACCCTTTGGTGGAAATCTCTGCATAATCCCTTTTCCAGAGACGCAGACTGCTAGTGACATGCTTCTAACTCTTTGTTTGTTCCTTTGGATCAAATCTAACTGATTGCCGTGACTAATTAACTTTTGCTTTCCTCAGGCCTCTGTTGTCTTAATTAATTTTACAAATACTTCATTCCAAGCTCCCAGCCAAAAGACACTGCAAGTGCAAAGCATGAGCAGGAAGTGCTATCTTGTGCTGGGGCTTGGGAGGGGGCTTTATCTCTTCCCGTTGAGGGGAAGTGTAACAGCCTCAGCAGAGGTGGAGCTGACTACTTGTCCACAACCCCTGAACTAGCTGACCAGGTAAATCTCCCCTCTTACCTTGAGGAGGATACTAAAGCAAAGGGAGGTTCAATAATTGGCCTCCACAGCTTCCCTTTGAATGCAAGGAGCAGCTTCAGAGAGGTGGTTTTTATGAAAAAACACATCTGGAAGAGAAAATGTTTAAAATCCCTTCCCTGCCACCCTCCCATTCAGTGCTGGGCATGGGCCGGTTCGGACTGGTTCTCTAGAACCTGTAGCAACAATTCTGGGTGGTCTCCGGGGGGGGGGGGGTTAGTAACTTTCCCAGGAGACCACCTGGGACTGCTACTTTTTTTTAGGCGACCGGTTTGGTCGCCTCTCCATCCAGGTGCTTGCTTTGCAGAGGGGGGAGAGAAGCCCTCCTCCCCTCCCCTCCGCAAAGCAAGTGCCTGGATGCCAGTGCTCCAGGCGTTTGCCTTGCAGAGGGGGGAAAGGAAGCCCTCACCCATCTGCAAGACAAGCACCTGATGCGCTGGCATCCAGGTGCTTGCTTTGCAGGGGGGGAGGGCTTCTCTCCCACCCTCTGCAAGGCCGATGCCTGGAGCGCTGGGCTGCCTCCTTTAAGATGGGGCTGGCTGGGGGTATCAGGCACCTCCAGCCAGCCTGTACTGTATTTTTTTTAAACTTTGGCTCCACCCATGTCATTGGCTCCACCCATGATGTCATGACATTGGCTCCACCCATGATATCATGACATTGGCTCCGCCCATGATGTCAGCTCCGCCCACAGTGTGGTAGTAAAATTTTTGGCTGCCCATCACTGCTCCCATTTCATGGTTCAAAGACTGCCCAGGCTTCGTCACAGTTTCTGATTCCAAGCAAAAGCAGTGCCCATTTCATTTAACTCACACTGCTCAGTTTCTAGACAAAGTAGTTATCAGACATGGAAGCCACAACTCTGAATATTGTGTGGCCTTGATGCTGGGAAAGGTGGAGGGCAAAAGAAGAAGGGGGAGGCCCAAAATGAGATGGCTAGATGGTATTGTGGATGCAGTTGGCACAGAGCTGGGTGGGCCGAGGAGGATGGTGGAGGACAGGAGTGCCTGGAGGACAATGGTCCATAGGGTCGCAAAGAGTCGGAATCGACTGTACAACTGGAAAAACAACAAAGCTATGGTCAGCTATGATTGTGTAGGTTACGGTCAGCTATGTGAACATTTTGTTAATTATTTTATTTGCCTCCATTTTTAATGACAAGAAAGGTATAATGATGATGATGATGATGATGATGATGATGATGATGATGATGATGATGATGATGATGATGTAGCTTATGCCACACCTAATTTGGACCCAATAGTGAGAAACAAATTAAGATGCATGTTTGTTTCATTCTACATGTACGTGTAAGTCTGAAAGCATGAGAGTGAAAAGTCTTGCTGTCCTTGTTTGATACGTGCAGGATGAAAGTATTAAACCCTATCTTCCCCAGTCTTCAAATTTGTTACTTTACTTCCATGAGTTCTGCTTTCCCTGACCTTGCAGAGAGCTCCAAGGACCCATGTCATCTTTCTCCACGAACTTCTACTCTTGCTCATGTGACCAAATTGACCTATGTCTGATAAAGGGCACTAATAGCTTCAGAAAGTGACAGCTGAATGCAGGTCCCTGCTCCGTGTTGTCACTGCAGGAAGTGCATCTAATGTGTGCTTGGGGAAACTGAAGGCATGCTGAAGCTGAAACAACTGCTTACTTTCCTATACAAATGAATCACATAGGGGAATATTGCCCAGGAGCACAGCACCTAGTACTGCTAGCAGCATGGCAGTGTTGGTCCTGCAGCATTGTTTTCAGTAAGAGTGTATTCGTTAGGAAAATAGGAAGGAAGTATGTGTTTGTAGTCTTTTTTGGCTTTTGAAAAAACATTAATTCCCCAAGTATTAAACAGTTAATGAGCAATAGTGAACAATTTCTGCCTAATAGATTGTCCTTGTATCAGACAATGGATGATAGCCACCTTCCCTTTACACACCAATGGTAACAGCCTATGTCAGTGATGGCGAACCTTGGTTGGCACTCCAGCTGTTCTTGAACTTTAATTCACGGAAGCCTTGATCAGCAGGAGTGCTGACTTGAGCTTCTGGTAATTGAAGTCCAAGAGCAGCTGGAGTGCCAAGGTTCTCCACCAGAGGCCTATGGCATGGATTCAGTCTTATGCACTGTTCAGTGTTCCCAAATCACATAACTGCAGATTCCCTTGCATAGCAATCACACTGATGAACGTTGCTGCATGGCACTGCACAATGACACACATGATATCCTTGTTTGACATAAACACTCCAGCCCACTGTATAGATTTGTTCATGCAAATGATGCCATATCAGCTTAGCCAGACAACCATTTCCTAGATTTCTACAAACAGTGTGGTAGAAAATATTTATAGTCAAGCTACTGGGAGCACCTAATGTCATCTGACACTCGTAGTTTCTTCTGATGTCAATATGCTGTATCTCCGTAATTACCATCTGGATAGTTATTAAGGGTTCAAAGCTGGTCACTCCAGCTTCTAATAATGCCAACCAGTAACCTATCTCTTCTAATCCCGCAGAGTCCCGATTCCCGCCATTATGCATAACACACTGTGTCATCCGAATTGAAAATAATGAGAGAAGTAATTTCCCTTAAACCAGAAAGATGGGAGTAGCACAGTCATTTCTCTTGAACATTACTGTCTCATTTCCCTTTAATCAACTTTGCACAAAATCATCTATTTTCTTTCAACATATTTTCAAAGCCTCATCTGTTTTTCTGTCTTTACCATCTTACTTCCCATAAGAGAGCTGGAAGAAGATGGTCCAATGCTACAGTGATATATCATAATATATGTCAGGTAAAGCTGGTTACTTGAATTGTACAATTATCTTGGATTCTACAATTCCGGTTGTAGAATTACCCAAGATAACACTTGCCCCTTTGGCTTTCAGACACCGTTTACACAAATCTTTCCCCTCTTTCTTCATTGCCCTTCATTTAATCTTACCCTTTTGACATACTCCGTTTTTTTCTTCTTCTATTGGTATAAAACTTTACAGTTGTTGAGTCTGAACTTATTTTTATTCTTCATTTTAGCTTCAATTTATCAAAAGTACATTTAATGCTAATCTTGTCTCCCAGGGTTTACTCCTACCCCTTTCATTTTTCCTATCCAAAAATTTTATACTCATGCTCAAATCATTAATATAAATGTCAAGCAGGTCTAGACCCAGGATTGCCTTGATGCAGTCTTCTTCTTTGACACTGATCCAGCCATAATTATTCTCTAAGTGTGAATTATAAAAAAAAAATGTGTACCCAGAGTTATGGCAATATCTCCTTGAGTTTACTTATGAGACTGTTGTAAGAAACTGTGTCAAGAGCCTTGCTAAAGCCAAGGTACATTATATGAAAACAGAGAGTGATTGTCGCTCTTATCACATGCTTCATCGAGCTTCCCAGCTTTCTTGAATTTCTTTAGCTCATTGTTGATGTTGTTCAGTCACACAGTCAAGTCCGACTCTTTGCGGCCCCATGTACACCAGGCTCCTCTATCATCTCCCATCCCCCGTAGTCCACCCAGATCTATGCCCACCGTGTCAATGATGCCATCTAGCCATCTCATCCTCTGCCATCCCCTTCTCCTTTTGCCTTTCCCAGCATCAGGGCCTTCTCCATTGAATCCTCTCTTCTCATTTGGTGGCCAAGTACTGAAACTCAAGCTCAAGTACTTGGCCACCAAATGAGAAGACTCAATGGAGAAGTACTTGAGCTTCAGCTTCAGTATTTGTCCTTCCAAGGAACAGTCAGGATTTATTTCCTTCAGGATTGACTGATTTGATCTCATTTAGTCCAGGGGATTCTCAAGAGTCTTCTCCAGCACCACAATTCAAAGGTGTCTATTCTTCTGCACTCAGCCTTCCTTATGGTCCAACCATACATTACTACTGGGAATACCATTGGTTTGACTGTGTGGACTTTTGTTGGCAGGGTAATGCCTCTACTTTTTATTATGCTGACTAGGTTTGCCATAGCATACCTCCCAAAATGTAAGCTTCTTTTTATTTCATGGCTGCAGTCACCATCTGCAGTGAGCTTAGATACCAAGAAGGTGAAGTATGTCACTGCTTCTATTTCCTCCCCTTAAGGGCTGCAGTGGCTCAGTGGTTAAGAAGCTCACCTTGTTAGCTGGAAAGCTGGCAAGTTGACAGTTCAAGACTCAGGTACTGCATGACGGATTGAGCGCTTGTCTCTGTCCCAGCTCTTGGGGACATCAAAGGAGCCTCATTTGGGTGTTCTCTATGCAGAGTTTCTTCTGCAAAAATCTTTTCAACCCAGAATAATTTCTGACACAAAATTATTGTTATTGTTACATTTCTATTTGCCAGGGAGTGATGGGGCAAGATGACATGATCTTAGTTTTTTTGATGTTGAGGTTCAGGCCATCTTTCACATTCTCCTCTTTCACCCTCATCAAAAGGCTCTTTAGGTCTTCTTCACTTTCTGCCATTAGGGTAGAATCATCTGATATTTCTGCCAGCAGTTTAAATCCCAGCCTGTGCTTCTTCCAGCCCTGCATTACTCATGATATAACCTGCATATAAATTAAATAAGCAGGGTGACAATATACAGCCTTGCCGTACTCCTTTTCCTATTGTAAACCAATCAGTTGTTCCGTATCCTGTCCTAACTGCTGCTTCTTGACCCACATACATATTTCTCATAAGACAGGTAAAGTGGTGTGGTACTCCCATATTTTTAAGTATTTCCCACAGTTTATTCTGGGCCACACAATCAAAGGCTTTGGTGTAGTAAATGAAGCAGAAGTACCGGTAGACATTTTATGGTACTCCTTTGTTTTCTTCTTGATCCAGTGAATGTTGGCAATTTGGTCTCTAGTTCCCCTGCCTCTTCGGAATCTAGCTTGTGCTTCTAGAAGTTCTTGATCCATGTACAGTAATACCTCAGATAACATTAGCATCGGATAACACTAAAATCGCATAACATTAAGCAATCTTGGGGGGGGGGAGAGAATTGCATCGGATAACATTAAGATCCTATGGGATGCATCGGATAACAACCGCTAAAGCCTGCGTGGTTACAATGTATCTCTATGGATCCCATAGGATTTTAACATGCATCGGATAACACTAAAAATTGGATAACACCAAGATTTGTGGAACCAGGTTTTAGCGTTATCCGAGGTTTTACTGTACTGCCAAAACCTAGTTTGTAAGATCTTAAGCATGACCTTGCTAGTGTGTGAGATGAGTGCAATTGTATGATAATTTGGCATTGCCCTTCTTCGGAATTGGGATGTAGACTGACCTTTTCCAATCTTGTGGCCACTGTTGCATTTTCCAAATCTGCTGGCATTCTGGGTGCAACACTGTAATGGCATCTTCTTTTAGGGCTTTAAATAGCTCAATTATATACTAACAAAATGTCTGTCATTATGTTATGTTTTTGTAAAGACTTCAGTGGAGTATAATGTTCTTCACTATTCTGCCCACAACACCATATCAAGGTCACTTATGGTGGTTACCTCAAGTGTTGGAGTGCTAAGATCACTTTCAGTACCACCACCACCACCATCCTAGTCTAGTTGTCTTCTGCTTCTTTAGAGAGAAGCTGCTGATTTGGTGCCTCCTCTTCTTCTTCCATTTCCCTCTTCCCACCCTTCATCCCACCAGAGTGGTGGTGCCCCCTCCTGCCCCCCTTTTCCTTCATTTCTTTTCCAGAAAAGAGGAAGGCGCCATCTAGAATATCCCTACTTCATAACATCCCAAACAGTTCTGCACCTCTAATTCTAGCCATTGCCACGGCTCCTGCTCTGCATAATATAACTCAGTGGTGCCCAAACTAAGGCCCAGGGCCTTAGTGACCAGCTCCCTGAACCACATGATTGGCCCATGGCCCAAAAAGTTTGGGCACCCCTGATGTAACTGAATCATCTAGTCTGAAAAGATTTTGAGTCATCAACCGTGCCCTATCAAAATACAGCTATGTGAGAAAGGACAAAGTTCATGCATGTGTTTTTTTTGAGAGCCACTTTCTCTATATATCAATGGTTCCCAATGTGGGGCCCAGGCCCCACAGGGGGACTTCTGGCCACATTTTAAATGGTGCCTTTTTCATTATCTTTCTACCCACCTAAATGTGTTTTAGTACTTTCAAAATGGTGATTCCAAATCAGAGGGAGAGAGAAGAATGTAAACAATATGTGCCTCATGGAATTGAAGAAATGAAACTTATTGTGTGAGTGACATGTCTTGCTGTAAGATTGTTGGTTGGAATCCCTAAGGGGGAGGACCAAAGGTGGACCCTGAGGGGGGAGGCATAACCCAGACACACACACTCAGTCATTTTCTGGAATGCTGTGCTCTTACTCTGCAAAATATAGAGGCTTGAGAAAGGAGGGGGCCTATGGGCTTTCCCTTAACAAGCATCTTGCTTTACTTCTATTTGAAATGTTTCCTGATCTTGGACCATTGACCGTAGTAGTATGAGCTCAGTAAAATAGCGTAAAGTCTCCTGAACGGAGAGGAGTAGCAAGAGTGTAGTAGATCTGTTGCCTCGAGTACTCTACTGCCCAAACCAAACACCTCATAGTCACCTCAAGGATAGCATGCCCTGGCCTTTGCAGAGAAAAAGGAGGCAGATGGGATTGAGTCAAACAGCAGAGGAGTGGGCTGCTATTGCATCTATCTTCCTTTACTCTGTATCAACAGTAGTAATTGTATTTTAAACAAATACCCTGTTTTTACAAATGATGTTATAAGAGCACTCTCTTCAAGAACTGCAGGCCACAGAGCAGAGAAACAGGTTATTCCCCAAAATAATTCCCTATGGTGACCCACAAAGCTGACCAATCCAGACCAAGTCCTCAGAGACTGAATACAGCCTGGGCAAAGCTCACAGGATCTATCAATACCAATCATAAGAAGAATAAAAGCTCTTTTCATGTCGGTTCTGCTTCTGAGCTCTGTCCCTGGGCTCTCCCACCCCAGATGCTGCTTCCTATACCCACCTTGTTTTTAACACCAAAAGATTTCCAGTGATATGTGTTTTTAAAAAAATCCAACCTGCATAAAATCCTTTCCCTGGTATTCTGATGAACATTTGTTGAATATTCAATATTTGGTTATCAGGATCAGACACATAATGGCATTCATTAATTAGCATCTGCATTCAATATCTGATGTTCCATGACTGCTGACAGCATTTGACAGTTTACAGACTATGTTATTTATGAGCTACATTTTTAATCCTGCCCTTCTTCCGAAGAGCTACAGGTAGCATTATCTCCCTAAAAGCTAGGTAAGGTAAGATCTGACTAATCCAAGGAAATGTATTTTTTTTTTACAAGCTGTGGAAAAAATAATTGTGCATGCACCTCTATGGTAGAAGAAATCGATGTTAACATCATAATTGGAGTGTGAGGAGCAACAGCTAATTGCAGTAGCAAAAGCAGTGGATGGAATAGGCTGAGGCCAGAACAAAGTAACAAGCAGTACATTCTACCAGAATTAGATCTAGTTTTTTTTCTCTCAGTACAATCTCATTATTTTCTCATCTCATCCTTAATTTCTCTCAGATATATCGTCATTTCCCCATTCTATCTCATTCTTTGATCTCTGTTCACTTATTATTATTATTATTTTCCTCAGTGGATATCACTAACAAGTTGTTTACAAAAACTGTTTAGCTAATTTATGGGAGGGGAGGGAGAATAGTAAAGTCTTCAACCTGGATTCTTTTTATTTGGTTTGTTTGTTTGCCTTTGACCTTGCCTTTAATCTCTCAAATCATCAGTCGCATAAATGATTTCTATTGTGCATACTTCTAGTAGCAGTTTGCATTATTTGTTTGTTGTTGCTACAAGCTGTTAAGTCTTTTCTGACTGTGAACCCTATGGATAGGCATCTCCAAAATGTTCTCCACAGTCCTGCTCAGCTCTTGCAAACCCAAACCAGGGTTTAGGGCAGGGGTGGCCGACCTTTTTATACCACGGGCCTGACCATGCTCCTGGGCAACTGAGTGGGCCAGACCACGCCCCCTGGAAGCGGAAGCAGCCGTATTTATAGCTGTCATAGATGTGCCCACTTCCGCATTTACAACAGCCGTGGGGGCATTTGCACATGTGCCAGCACGTTTTACAGCTGACGTAAACATGCCTGCTTCCACTTGTAGGTGTGGTGGAGGAGGTGACAGGCTGGATGGAATGGCATTGTGGGCTGGATCCGGCCCACGGGCCGTAGGTTGGGACTCCCTGCTGCTTCAGGGAGTCAATTCATTTTGTGTTTGCTCTTTCTCTTTTCCTGATGTGATCCATTTTTCACAGTATTATTGTCTTTTTCAGAAAACCTTTACTTTTCATGATGTGCCTGATGTTTGACAGCCTCAGTGTCATCATTTTTGCCTCCGAGACTGCTCAGGCTTGATTCATCCTAAAATCCACTTGTTCATCTTTCTGGTAGTCCAGGATATCTGCAGAGCTCCTCTCTAGCACTATATTCCAAATGAATGACTTTTGTTTTCTACCAGCTTTCTTTAGTGCAGGGGTCCCCAACCACTGGGCCATGGATTGGTGCCAGGCCACAGGGGGTGGCACTGGGAGCCACAGTGGAAGCCTTCTGCCCTCAGTGTGCTCCAGCGGGTCTGCCCAGTGGGGGTGGGCATGGGGGTGGGGTTTAGACGTGCAGCAGATGGGCAGGTGGACGGGCCCTTTCTCTACATTGCATAACTGTGGCAGGGTTTCACACACACACACACACACACACACACACACACACACACACACACACACACACACACACACACACACACACACACACACACACGTGTGTGTGTGTGTGCAGTGTGATGCCTCACTGCCCGAGTTGGGCAGTGTGGCTGGTGGGTGGCTGGTCCCCTCCTTGTTTTTGGGCTGTAGTTGGGCTCTCCCCCACCTGTGCGCAGTGTGCACTTTGTTGTATTTTGCTGTGCACTTGAGGAGTCCTGTCCCACCACCCCCACTTGCCGGTCCATGGAAAGGTTCTTTGACATGAAGCCAGTCTGTGGTGGAGAAAAGGTTGTGGACCCCTACTAGTGCATAGCCTTCACTATTTCAATTTCTTCATTGTCACCATTAAAGTTTTACAGTTCTTCTGTAATCATGATCTTCGTCTTCTTAATGTTCAACTGCATTCCTGCTTTGGGCACTTTCTTCTCTCACTTTCACTAAAAGTAGTTTCAAGTTATTGCTGCTTTTCTGACAATAAGATAGTGTCATTTACATATCTTACATTATTGATGTTTCTTCATAAGAGGATAAAAAGCACCTTGTTTAATACCTTTGCCTATAGCAGGGGTGCCCAACCTTTTTTGGCCATGGACTAGTCATGTGGTTCAGTGGGCCAGTCACCTAGTTCACCGGGCTAGTCATGTAGTTACTCCCAATGGAAGCAGAAGTAAAATGAGCCCACACATGCACAAAATGCTGCCGTAAATGCACCTGTGGCTGTCATAAACTAGGGCGGCCAACCGTCCCGCGTTCTACGGGGCAATTCCATTTAGGGTGGGGGTAGTTCGACTTACCCTCCATTCGAAAATCCTCCCGACCTCTCCCGTTGCATCACAGACGCACCTGTTTCCCCTCTGCCCTGCGCAGAGACCCAATCTGGCTGCATTCTATTCTCTTGCCACTAGTCTATGCTGTTGCATAAATTTCTGACGCCAGATTGGGTCTCTGTGCAGGCGCGGTTCATTGGAGCCTTTTCGGCTCCGTTTCCCTTTAACTGCCTGCAGGGCAGAGGGGAAACAGGTGCGTCCGTGACGCAACGGGAGAGGTCGGGAGGATTTTCGAACGGAGGGTAAGTCGAACTACCCCCTCCCTAAATGGAATTGCCCCGTGGAATGCGGGACGGTTGGCCGCCCTATCATAAACACACACAGGCATGTTGTGCATGCACAGGCATGTTTCACTTCTGCTAACAGGAGTGGTGAGGAGGAGGAGGAGGAGAAGATGGTTTGGTACCGTAGGCCAGATTCAGCCTACAGGCCATAATGTGGGCACCCATGGCCTGTGGTAAACCATTTTGTCTCTCCATATTCTGTTTTAATAGCAGCTTCTTTTTCCACAATACAGATTACACATCAGGACAATCAGGTACTGAGGCACACCCATTTCTTTCAGAACAACCCTTAGTTTTTCATAATTTTCAGAGTTAAAGGCTTTGTTTTAGTTTATAAGTAGAGGCTGATCTTCATAAATTCTTCGGAGTGATCCAGCAACCAGCAGGTCTTAGCAATTTGATGTTTTCAAAATCTAGCTTGAACATTTCTTGCTCCATATGAGGCAACAGCCTTGTTGCAACATCATGAACATCACTTTGCTTGAATCCTATAGTTACTGCATTCCCTGATCTCCTCCCTTTGGGGACAGCAATGTATATTGAGTGTTGTCCATCAGTGGGGTATTGTTTTGTTTCTCTCTTTTCTGGTATCTTGTTGTAAACTTCTTAGCTCAACTGAAAAAGTATGTGAAGCAAGCATACAGACACCAACTGGACTGAAGGTGGAGAAAGGGGCAAAGTTGGCTGAAACTCCAGAGAGAGATCACAAGCTGAGGAAAAGAAAGGAACAAACTAGAAGTCGGAGGAGAGAGCAAATAGAGAATAAGAAAGATTCTTTAAGTACTGTAAACAATGTGTCCAGGATCAGTCCCACCAGCCAATACCAGATGAACTCCTCCTTTTTGTTGACTAAGGCCTTTGCCTTGCATTGACTGCCTGCCCTGAATGAGACCCCAAACAGCAATAGCTTGACCACCCTGGAGAGTTGTCATTTAAAGCCTTCTCTGGACAAGATATTCCATAGACTACTTAGAAGAGGGAAAATGGTGCAGGTGGAGTACGACAACTTCTGCATACTATAAGAATAACCGTTGCTGTTGCTGTTGCTGTTGCTGTTGCTGCTGCTGTTGCTGCTGCTGTTGTTGTTTTTGTTGTTGTTCAGTCGCACAGTCAATTCTGACCCTTGCAACCCCATGGACCTGCCAGGAACGTCTGTCCTCCACCATCCTCCTCAACCCACCCAGCTTTGTGCCCATTGAGTCTACAATACCATCTAGCCATCTCATTTTTGGCTGCCCCTTTCTTCTTTTGCCCTCCACCTTTCCTAGCACCAAGGCTTTCTCAAGTGAATCCTCTCTTTTCATTTGATGTCTAAAGTACTTTACTATTTGACCTTCTAAGGAGCAGTCAGGGTTGATTTCTTCTAAGATCGACCTATTTGTTCTCCTTGCTTTCCAGGGTACTCTCAACACTGTCCTCCAACACCACATCTCAAAGGCGTCTATTCTTCTGCATTCAGCTTTCCTAATGGTCCAGCTCTCACAACCATACATTACCACTGGGAATACCATTGCTTTGACTATGCAAATTTATGTTTGGAGGATGATGTCTCTACTTTTAACTATGTTCCCCAGGTTTCTCATCGCTTGTCTCCCAAGAATCAGTTGCCTTTTTATTTCATGGCTGCAATCACCATCTGCAGTGATCTTGGATCCTAAGAAAGTAAAGTCTGTCACTGTTTCTACTTCTTCCCCATCTATTTTTTGAAAAGATTTCTAGTTCTACCCTTTATGTTGTTTTCCTCTATTTCTTTGCACTGTTCATTAGGAAAGTTTCCTTATCTTTCCTTCCTTTTTTTTTGAAATTCTATTCAATTGATTTGATTCCCCCCTTTCTCCTTTGCCTTTTGTGTTCCTTCTTTCATCTGCTATTTTAAGATGCTCATCAGACAGCTACTTTGATTTCTTATTCTTCTTTTCTTTTGGTATGGTTTTCATTGCTGCCTCCTGTATGATGTCCCGCACCTCCATCCATAATTCTTCTCGCACTCTGTCTATTGAGTCCAAGCCATTAAATGTGTTCCACACCTCCACCGTGTATTCTTTAGGAATGTTGTCTAAGTCATACCTGTCTGGACTAATTGTTTTCCCTATTTTCTTTAGTCTAAGCTTGAACTTTGCAATCAGTAGGTTATGATCTGAGCCACAGTCTGCTATAGGTCTCATTTTTGCTGACTGTATGGACATTTTCCATCTTTGACTGCAGAGTATGTAATCAATCTGGTTTCAATGTTGGCCATCTGGTTATGTCCATGTGTAAAGTCTCCTCTTGTGTTGCTGGAAGAGGGTGTTTGCTATTATCAGTGCATTCTCTTGGCAGAACTCTATTACCCTTTACAGTGGTGGGATTCAAAAAAAATTACTACCTACTCTGTGGGCGTAGTATGGTGAACAGGAGCAAAGGCCTGTGTTGCACCCAAATTAGGACTACATTATTTCAAAACTTGGATGGACAGGGTCTGCCAGAATTTCAGCTACTGGTTCTTATGAACTGGTGTGAACCTGCTGAATCCCACCACTGAATCTTTGCCCTGCTTCATTCTGTGTTCCAAGACCAAACTTGCCTGTTATTCCATTTATTTTTTGATTTCCTGCTTTGGCATTCCAATCTCCTATCATAATGTGGACATCTTTTTGTGTGTGTGTCTGTTCTATGAGGTGTTGTAGGTCCTCACAGAACTGGTCAACTGTGGCTTCTTCTGCACCAGTGGTTGGTGCTTATATTTGGATTACAGTGATATTGAATGGTGTGCCTTGGATTCTGACTGAAATCATTATATCCTATTACTGCTTTTCTTACTCTTTTATTTACAATTATGGCTACTCCATTTCTTCTGATATTTTCTTGTCCACAGATATTATGCCATCAAGTCAACTCTGATTTATTGTAAATCTTTTCACAGTTTCCTAGATATAGAGTTCTCAGAAATGATTTATCACTCCCTTATTCTGTGGGGACCCCTGTGATTGTAAAACTTACCCAAGGATACACAAGCTCCCTTTTCTGCCATGAAACACACCTAGGAATTGAACCCCCAACCTCTGTCTCGCTGAACCATCCAGCTTTGCCTTCTATGCCTGGAAACAAACACAAAATCAAGATTACAGAGAAGGAGAAAGGAAGGAGCAACTTAGACTAATATATTTAAGAACTTCTTAGTTGAGACAGACTTTCCTATTTGCCTGTAAGCAGAGGTATAATTCAAGAAGCAAAATTCTGTTTCACTTTTGTTGTATTTCTCTGAATCCCATGTGTATTGATTTCTTTGTTTGCTGGGTATCAGATTGCAAGATGGGAGATGAAATTTATGCATTATTCTGAATGTATTTATTTACCCATTTTACATAATATACTGTATACATTTCCCCATTGTTTAAAGCATATTTGCACAGTCTTTTCAAACATGTGGGATTTAACATTCATATTTTATAAGGTGCATGTTGTTTTATATGTACTTTATTTCTCTGGAATGTTTTGTTAGGATTGCACATGTGCAAGTTCTTGAGGTAAAATAGGTTTTATTCTCACCATAAGACTTGTGAAGTTCAAAAAAAGTCTACTTTTGTTGAAAGTCTTGGCTCTAAAAGAATTATTTTCCATCTCTAGCATCAGGTGAATCATAGTGTCTACATAAAAATAATACTGAGGCACACTAGAGAGCTCTGTGTTATCATTTAGCTTCCACACGCTGATGGAGACGTGCCTACAGATACCCAAATCAAATGTTAGAGTTCAGGAATCCATAACTCAGTAACTGATTATTTATACAATCTTCCAGTCATCATCTGGGCAAAAAATTATAAGATCTCCCATATTCTCATAAGTTTCTAAGTATCGGAGAATAGCACAGCCCGACAAAGTACAACAGTTCACATTTGCCCTTTTTTACTCTTGGAAAATACCATACACTGTACTGTACCGTGAACTCTCCCTGGCAGACCATTGGAGAAGGTGTTGTAAAAATACAGAGAAAATTCTGACTCCTGTAAGACACACGACACTTCCTACTCCAGTTCTAGACATTACCCTTATCTCACTCTTTTGTCTCTCTGCTGTCAGAGCCACCTGATAAACATCACCAACTACAGTAAACCCTAGCATAAAGCTAGGTGCCTCACTTAGAGACTAACTCACTTAAAGACCAGAATTTTCTCTGAATGGTCACCTTGCTTAACACCTAAAACCAACTAAAAACTCACTTAACAATTAAATCAGGGTTCACAATTCCCCCCCCCACCAGAAGTCACAATTGGTCACTTGCAATGGTGTTTCGCTTAAAGAGCAAACTTGCTTAAAGAGCAATCCCATGGAACACATTATGCTCATTAAGCAAGGTACCAGGTTTGATTCAGATGTCAAACTGGCAACTTTGGAAAACAGCTCAGTTTAGCTCTGACCAATTTTGACTGAGGTCCAAATCTGAATTTAGATTAGACATCCAGAGTCCCATGTCTCCCCCAG
Organism: Furcifer pardalis; assembly: GCA_030440675.1. NCBI lineage: Eukaryota > Metazoa > Chordata > Lepidosauria > Squamata > Chamaeleonidae > Furcifer > Furcifer pardalis. Next base: position 150,691,021 of record CP126891.1, read on the forward strand.
GAAGGGCATCCCCCACCAGACACCACTGCTGGCAGGGGGATTTTTCTATCCCAATGGGTGTGCATTAAGTGGTGGTGGGGAAGAGTGAGAGTGAGGGAGTTAATAGTGGCTCCCTCCTCCCCCTCTCCCCAGTCTTACAGGGAATGCATGAATGGCCCTCCCACCTTCCCTCAGGTAGCAGTGTGAGACTAGCTGGTTGCTTCTGGGCTGGATTGAAATGTTTGCACTCACCCTAGATTGGTGGAGAGGTGGGTGATGTTTTCCCTATCCTACACTGTTGTGCCATGTAGGCTAATCCAGAGGGCCATACAAAATAGGTCGCAACTGGTGGGTGGTGTGGGTCTACTGTAGTTCAGTGAGCTCCCAGGGTATCTCAGGAGCATGTCACAAGGTGCTCCACATCTGGGATACCAGGATCTCAAGGTTCTGTGATGGGGGATGTACTGGTGGCACACTGATAGCACTGCCCAGCTCTAAACCCCTTCGCCCACCTGGCCGGAGGGGAAGAGGCAATAGCTGCAGAGGGATGGTAGCTGATAAGAACTGCACTGTTATCACCGCAAGACCTCCGTCCATTGCCCGCCTGGCTGGAGGGGAAGAGGCAACAGCTGTGGAGGACTGGCAGCTGTTATTATGTATCCATCGCCCGGCCAACCGGAGGAGGAGAGGCAACAGTTGCAGAGGGATGGCAGCTGATAAGAACTGCACCACCGTCACTGCCAGACCTCCGTCCATCACCTGCCCGGCTGGAGGGGAAGAGGCAACAGCTGCGGAGGGCCAGCAGCTGATAAGAACTGCACTGCTCCTGCAGCTGTTTTTGCAATGTCTTATGATGTATACTGATGTTTTATGATGCTATGATATTGTTAATGTATGTGCTGTTAATTTACTGTATTGTATTGTATTGTATTGTATTGTAATATTAGATGCGCTGTGGTTTCTGTAAGCCTGCCCTGAGTCGCGTTGTTGAGTAGGTGGCATACAAATCCAATAAATCAAATCAAATCAAAGTCCTGAGGCTTGGCGGGGTGATGGGGGTCAAGTCTGACCCAAATGGTGGCCAGGAATGGGCTGTCAAGAGACAGCACACTCTCAGGACTTTGGGACTCGCCTTGTGGGGAATTGGAGGAGGGGTAAGGAGGAAACCCCTGGCTCCATCCCAGGAACCCACACTACATAGGCCCCACTCGAGAAAGGAGGAGGAGTTGTTGACAGTTAAAGTTAACAGTTAATAAAGTTGTGGTCTTTAGTTAAACTCCAATCATGGTGTCCATGTCTCTGTTTGGGGATGGGGCGGCAAAGAGTCATATCATTCTCCTGTCCGGTAGATTTCTGGTGAAATCACTGCTATGCCATCAGACATGACTCTGCTGTCGATGAATAATGCTAGGAGGGCTTTTGCACAACTTTGTGCTGTGTGCCAGTTATGCCCGCTCCTAGATCAGGACTCCTAGATCCTAGATCAGGACTCCTTGCTCATGATCACACACGCTTTGGTCACGTCCGGACTTGATAATTGTAAGGAGCTCTACATGGAGCTGTCTTTGGTGACCGTTCGGAGGCTTCAACTGGTCCAGAATGTGGCTGCTTGGGTTGTGTGGGGTGTGGGTGTTATGCTCATGCCTCACCACTTCTCTGAGAGCTGCACTGGCTTCCCGTATGTCTCTGGGTGCAATTCAAGGTGCTGATTATCACTTGTTAAGCCCTACATGGAAGTGGGCCAGGATACTTAAGAGAACATGTGTCCGTCCACCAGAGCAGCCCGGAGAGGCTCTCTGGTCGTACCATCAGCTAGAGAGGCTCATGTCTCTAGCATGAGAAGGAGGGCCTTTTCTGTGTCTGCCCCAGCCCTATGGAACCTCCTGCCAAGTGAGTTGTGTCTCCAGACAGAGCTGCTGTCCTTTAGGAAGGGAGTGAAGACCTGGCTGGCAGGGCATATGTGGCGTACGAGCCAGATGGTCAGTTTGGCCAGTTGGCTCCTTTGAATGCCCCACCTCTCTCCCTGTTGTTTTGTAACTTTTTAAACTTTTTAACCTTTTAACTTTAATTTTAATTCTTATTGTAATTAATGTGTTTTTAATTATTTTTAATTGTAAGCCACTCTGAGTCCTTGGATAAGGGCAGGGTATAAATGTAAATAAATAAATAAATAAATAAATATCCACTCATTTGATGATAAAACCACATTCATCCATTTATTTCCATAACTGTGGATGGTCTTTTTATTACCCAAGACCTGAGTGGATGAGTTAGCTAAAGTAGACCTGACCCGCTTAGCTATTCTGAACAGCATCAGACCAGATCAGGTATTCTGTCTAGTGTCAGAAGGTTGAGAAAAATCACTATGATTCATGAAAGTTTCATTTTGTTTGCCAAGGCCTCTCGACTCTGGCCAAGCTTACTGGGCAAAAGAGACAGACTAGGGATGCTGCGGGTGGATCTCCTACTTTACTGTCTAATGCCTTCTTGACTGAATTAGCTAAAATGATCTTGTTTCTGGGAAACATCGACATTCACACTCACACAGGATTTCACAGCTTCCATGACAGCTTGTCTCAGTTTGTCAGTGGTCCAATACATAATAACAACTGCATGTCATCAAGTCATTTTTGACATATGTTGATCCTTCTCAGTGATTCCTAGGTAAGAGAAAACACAGAAGTGGTTTACAGTTCCCTTCTTCAGGGGACGTCCTGGGACTGCACTGCATGTCCATGAATATACAGGCTTATTCTTTTATTCTTATTCTTATTCTTATTCTTATTCTTATTCTTATTCTTATTCTTATTCTTATTCTTATTCTTATTCTTATTCTTATTCTTATTCTTATTCTTATTCTTATTCTTATTTCAAATTTATATTGCCACCCACTCACCGTAGCGACCCTTCTCCTAGGAGCCACATTGGGGAAACAAACTCACCTAAACCACTGAGTTATCCAGTCAGAACATGTCCTTGATCTGGCCTTTCTCTTAAAAATAAATGCAAAGTAGCAGTCCAATTTATATCCCTCCCCCATCCAACAGACACAGGAAACCAGGTATCCACTCCTCCCAAATGGCTCCATTGAAGTCACAGGCCTCTTCTCTGGTCAAGTCAAAGCAATACAGATTTCAGTATCCTCCATTAGGAAATTGGGGGGAGGGGGGATTTGGTTCATACACTAGGTATTTCAATTGTAGCCAATTCAAAGTCAATTTAAATATTGCCTAGTGGTTCAATCTGTAGTGACGCTGTTCCACTGTTAAAATGTCCATGCAGTTCAGGCGGCTATTCTTGGTATCCACAGATATAAAATGGACTGGTACTTTTCATTTATTTCTAAGAACAGAGCCTGGCAAAAACCATGCCACAAAAATGTGGACTTTCATTGATGATTTCCCTACCCTTGCCTGAAGAAGTGATCTTGAATCACAAAAGCTTGCAAATGTTTTTAATTTCAGTGATCCAAAAAAGTTATCACCTTCTTCTTCGACATTTGTTTTGTATATGGATCACACGGCTGATTTGTTTGTTTTATAGAATTAATGTGTTAAGATTAAATATATTACTTTGGTGGGAAGATGCTGAGAAAAGATTCTTAGAATCTAATGTTCTGAAAATAACATTTACAACATAATGTTTTATGTGTTAAAATTTTTAGTTTTGCCATGCTGTCTGTAGAGGGTTCCATACTCCTCTTCTCCAATCCATACTCCTCCTCTCTAAAAGAAAGCTTTTTCCCACACTGAAAACTAAGTTTATACAAGGTCCCCCAGACTTTGGCACTGTAAATGTATTTGAACTATAAAACACAAAAGCCTTTGCCACGAGCCATTGCTATTTCTCAAGGCTTCTGATTGTCATGTTCCAAGACCATCAGAAGACTCACAGTTGGGACCATTGTTTTATAAACAACTGACTATTACCTTCTAATTACATTTCAGTAACCTGACACTAGGAGCCATGGTGGCTTAGTGGTTAAGACACTGAGCTTGGTGACCATGTCACACAAACCAGCTGGCCCCCTCTGCTCTGGCCCTCCTTCTAAATTCCTTACGTGGGAGAAATAACACTTACTCTCCCCAGAACTAAACCAAAGCTCCCAGAGGGCGAGCTGGGTGGCAATCCAGCTAAAAAACCCTTAGCTGCTTCTCTTCCACAAGGAGGTTTAATCAGGTAGCATATTCAGAGGCTTGTGTGTGAATGCATTGGAACTTTTACCCTTTAGTCCAATAAAAAGACTGTGTAGAAGCAAACGTAGATTTATTGATCAGGTTTCTTAAAGCATAGTCCATAGAGAAAAAATGTAAATAAAGTTCAATAGCATAAGAATCAGTCCAAAGGCAAAACAAAGGCCTAGGAAATCATGGTGGCACCAAAAGGAAATATTCCCAGGCAAGTTAATCCAAAGGCATCCCAAAAAGAACTGAGATCTCCTTTCACCAAAATGGAGTACGTTGACCCATGTGGTGTCTTCTGATCCAATCAGAGGCACCCTAGCTCCTCTAGGAAAAGTTCCCATAACATAACTGTTTACATATGTGTAGAGACACTGTCTCTGGTATAGCCACAACAAAAGCCCTCTGCTAGCTAGAGATAAAGAATGAGTATACAGTGTACTGAAAACAAGCAGTCTTGTAACACAGAGAAGAAATGATTTTTGGAGGCCTAGTAAAACCAGGATTCCTCCATTTTGGGGGAACATGAAGAAATTAGGGTCTTCCCATGACAACCAGTATCACAAACTTGACCCTATCTGGGGGTTCAAGCAGCAGGGTATGAACATCTTGGCTGCTAGATATTTCTTTACTTCTGCAAACTTCCTCTAGCCTCACTGTCACCTCTCCTTCCTGAACCCAAGGCCTGTTATGCTTTCTCCGTTTAGACACAGGGAGTCTGCAGTTCTTTTGTTTGGTAGCATGTAAGGCAGAGAACAATTAGTACCTGTACATGCCTTTTAAGATAGACTTCAACACAGACAGTTAGTAAACTCAAAAAGATCTTTATTTTTCCATAAGCATTTTCATAGAAGCAAAGCATAATAGCATACCTTAGAATAGATAAGAGTCCAACAGAGTTTCAGATTTCCAAGATAAGATTGGCATGGCATTCAGTCCATTTTCATCCTAGCCCCGAAAGGCTCATTTCTCCTTTCCATCAGTGAGTGATCCCTGAGGAGAATAGGGGTCCATGCTAATACGAACTGGGTAGCTCAGCATTAGAGGACCGATTTCTATCTGAAATATTCCAGTTTATATAGGCAAAATGAGTAGTCTCCCTCCCACAAGAATTCAATGATCTCACCCTGATTACCTCATTTGGAACTTTCCACTAGGTTCCAGCAGGTTCTGGAAGCTGGTAGAAGCTTCTCTGACCACAAGAATGCATGAGGTCATTTGTAAGACATCTAACTGACCATCTCTATCTATCTGAGATAAGTAAAGCAAAAATGCAGTAGCCTCAGTTACTGGCTGTTCGATCTAAAATCATGACAACCAGAGAGCTGGCAGGTCAGCAGATCCAGGCACAAGCGCTGCATGACAAAGTGAGCTCCTGTCTCTGTCCCAGCTCCTGCTAACCTAGCAGTTCAAAAGCAAGAAATTGCAGGTAGGTTAGCTACCACTTTGATGGGAAAGGTAACAGCATTCCATGCACTCTGGAATCTACTCATGCCTTCCACATGACCATGGAAACATTTGCAGACACAGACAACACTTCCTCTTTGTCTGTAAAGCAAAGATGAGTACCGAATCCTAGAGTCAGATACAACTGGCTTTTGAGCAAGGGAGATATTTACCTTTTCCTAACCTGCTACTACAAGAAGATTTGACCAAAAGGACAGTCTTGGTAGGAACATGGGTTAGAGGAGTCATACAAAATCATTCCTGCTTCATCTTTGACAGAAGCTGTTCCTTCATGCTTTGCTCCATTTATTTATTTATTTATCTGATTTATATTGCCACCCAACTGCAAAGACTCTGGGCTGCTCACAGAAAATAAAACCAATATCACATTTTAAAAACCAATAGAAACCCCATTAAAAATGCTACCAAAAATTACCCCAACCCCTACAGATTAAAAGAGATTAAAAGAGGGAGAAAATGTACTTACTAAATCAGATAGCAGGCAGGGGTCACCACATTGCTGGTTCCCCACACCTGCTTTGCCAGCCAGGTTTTTAGCCCTTTCCTGAAGGGCAGCAACTCTGTCTGGAGACGCAACTCACTTGGCAGGAGGTTCCATAGGGCTGGAGCAGACACAGAGAAGGCCCTCCTTCTGGTGCTAGAGAGACAAGCCTCCCTAGAAGATGGCACAACGAGAGAGCCTCTCCAGCCTGCTCTGGTGGGATGGACAGATGTTTTCAGGGTGAGACGGTCTCTTAAGTATCCTGGGCCACTACCATGTAGGGCTTTAAATGTCAATACCAGCATCTTGAATTGCACCTGGAGACACACTGGCAGCCAGTGCAGCTCCTGAAGCAGTAGCGAGGCATGGCATTCAGTCCCCATCACCACCCAAGCAGCTGCATTCTGGACCAGTTGCAGCCTCCAAATGGTCATCATGGGCAGCCCCTTGTAGAGCGCATTGCAGTAGTCAAGTCTGGGGGTGACCAGAGCATGCGTGACCATGAGCAAAGAGTCTCAATCTAGGAGCTGGTGTAACTGGCATATAACACAAAGTTGTGCAAAAGGCCTCCTGGCCATGACTGTCACCTGCTCATCAAGCAGGAGTCGTGAGTCCAGGAAGACCCCCCAGATTATGCACTATTATTAACACTATTAACTAAGATACTTCTGTCTCAAAAGAACTGAAAGAAAGAACAGATGTCAAGGGTCTCTTCTCTTTCTCTCCCTTAATGTTGCATCCTAATTCCACTACCAGCACACATGGAACTGCAGTGCTTCAAATATTTCAGCTCTTGCTCATAATATTGAAGCATATGACCCTACCCCCCACCTTCCTGTCAAGGCAGGGGATATCAGCATTCACCTGCGTCTCATTCAGTGTGTCTCAGGATTTACTGGCCTCACAGAAAACCATTGATCTTCTCCAGCAAGAGATGAGTCAACTAATTTTGCATTGGCCCTCGATCTAAACCCTGAGAAACAACAAAGACGATATACAATTATGGTCAGGAAGCATGAGCAAGAAAAGGAAATATCGTGTCAATGCAGTTCCTTCCTAAAATAGCTAGGCATATTCTCTCCATAATGTGGCTCACATCTAACATAAGGGGGAAATAACCTCAAACATTTACAGGCATCTGGAATAACCAAAAGTGACCCCAACTATGAAAACCATCTAAAACTAATTTTCAAAACCGTCTTCATGGTCATTATACTTCATAGTTCTAAGTGCAATGGATTCTGGTTCCTACTTAAAGAAGTAATTTCACAGGTAACATTTCAGGCTGCTCATGAAGATGACAGAAAAGCCTGCTATTGGGAACCCCAGATTTGAGGAATTTAGCTACACAGATTAAAGGGGAAACCAAGATAATGACAGAAAAAGAAGTTGCAGTAAAACCCTGGGTTATGATTGTCTGGTTTATGTTCAACATGGTTTACGACAGCAAATTTAATTAAATCAATACTTTGGTTTACTTTTTTCCAGTTTACAACCTAAAATCATGCTATTTTAAACTCTTAATTGCCAGCTGACACCATTTTAGTGTTCAAAATGGCACCCGCCCATCCGACAGAAGTCGCAGTTCATCACTTACTGATGTGGAGGTGCTGACATCGGCGGCATTGGCATTTTTGTTGCTATTTCTGCACTGTCTGCCACCTCTACTGGCAGTGGGAGAGTCTGGGGACCTTAACCGCTCAGTTCTGACCTTCATCTGAGCTTCCTGGGCAGCACTATAGCCGGGAACCAGTGATGGGATGTAACAGGTTCTCACCAGTTCTCTAGAACCGGTAGTAACTTTCCCAAGTGTCCCAGAGAACCGGTAGCAGCTTTTGGGGGGAAACCACCTTCGGGACTTACCTTTTCACTGCGCATGTGCGCCAAGCACTTGGTGTGCATGCATGCTGTTCCAATTGCTGTTCCAATTGGAGAACCCTTAAGGAGGTACAGCTGTTTTACATTTACATTAAGGTATATTATCCTAGAGAACTGGTTAGGCAAAGACTTAGTACCTAACTTCTTTAACTGTTGAAAAGTTGAAAAGTGCCAAAATGAAGCCATCTTATGGAGAATTCATTATGTAGTTCCTTCCGTCTGACCTAGTGTAAGAAAGATTAGCCAGAATAAGCTTTAATGTATTTTTTATTTTATTTATTTATTTTTAAAATTTATTTATGGGTTTGGGTTGTGGGTGGGTTGAGGTGTTTGTGTGTGTGTGTGCGCGCGCGTGCATGCTTATTTTTATTTTATTTATTTATTTATGTTTATTATTATTTATTTATTATTTTTCTTTGGCCCAGCCATGTCATGACATCATGATTTTGGCTCCGCCCACGACATCATGACGTCATGACATTAGCTCCACCCACACTGTGATGACATCACGGTGGGGTAGTAAAATTTTTGACATCCCACCACTGCCGGGAACGCACACCTCCCCCAGGCGACGCCTGTGAGAAGCGTGTGTTTTTGGCTGTAGCATTGCTGAGGAAGCTTGGATGAAGGTGAGAACCGAGCAGTTAAGGTCCCCAGACCCTCCCGCTGCCGATAGGGGCAGAAAATGCCCCCCCCCCAGTGGCTGGACAAACCACTCAGGAGGAAGCAGCAGTGTGGAAAAGGTAGATAAATCACTTCATTGTTTTTGTGGTGGTGGTGGACAATCATGTCTGACATTTTTTGGCTTTTTCAGGTGGTTTTTGGAGAGAGAGATATATATTGGTCCGGTAGGGACTGTTTCCCCTTTGTGGGGGTGGGGGACAATCATGCCTGGCATTTTTTGGATGTTTTGGTTGGTTGGTTGGTTGGTTGGTGTTGCTGTTGCTGTTGCTGTTGCTGTTGTTAATCTGGCCAGGACCTTTTTAAAATTTTCAATGCATTCCTATGGGAAAACGTGCTTTGGTTTATGTTTGTTTCGTTTTACGAGAGAGGTTTTTGGAACAGACCTCTGTTGTAACCCAGGGTTTTGCTGTATATGGAAAAATGTTGAGTTCAAAGAATTGAAGATTATAGATAAGAATTCATTTTTACAAGAAATTAATTCCAAAAATTTAAAATAAAAGAACTCCAGAGTGCTGTGGAACACACTACCAGTGGAGCAGTGCCAGGCCCCATCCCTGGATATCTTCAAAAAACAATTAAAAACTTTCCTATTCAAGGAAGCTTTTCAGAATGTTATCCCCTTAGCAATAAATTATTCAGTCACTATTTTAGGATCCTCTGTGCCCATAGACACCAGTTGTTTTATTTTAGGATGCATTTATTTGGTTGGCTTGTTTTTAATTTGTTGTGTGTTTTATTGTGTTATTTGATAGTTATATGTACACCACCCAGAATAGGAACTTTCCCAAATGGGCAGTATAAAAATGCAATAAATAAATAAATAAATAAATAATATGTCCCATACAAAGCCTGCTTTTTTTTTTTTTTTTGGTCTAGCTCTTCTATCAGAGCCAGTGATGGGATGTCCCCGGTTCCATACGGTTCCCTGGAACCGTTAGGAACAATCTCGGAGGGTTCTCCGGGAGGTTAGTCAACTTTTGAGGCGTCCAGTTCCGGACGCCTCACTGAAAGAATTTTTTTTAAAAAAAAAATCGGAGCAAAAATGGCTCCAATTGACTGCGCATGCGCAGAAGCTCAATCTGATGTATTGCGCATGCGTCAGATTGAGTTTCTGCGCATGTGCAGTCAATTAGAGCCATTTTGGCTCCAATTTTAATTTTTTTTCTTTCGGCATCGGAGCTGCACCTTTTCAGGGCAGCTCCGCCGCCGCCACCGGCGGCGGCACCAGCCCTCAGTTCCTCAGCCAGCGCGCCTTCCAAAGACCCCTCCCCAGCCTGCCTGCCCCCCTTGGGCGGCCCTGCCCGGGCGCGGCGGCAGCATTGCTCACCGCGGTAGCGCTCCAGCCCCGGCCTGGGATGCCTCCTCCTTGAGCAGCTTGGAGATCCCATTAGCCGGACTGGGCTGGCTGGACCGGGCTCCTGTCGGGAGGAAGGACAGCATGGAAGGACTGGCTGAGCAGGAGCCTTTTCAGCCCGGCTGCGGCTATGGCGGTGGCTGTAGGCGGTGGCGCCTGCCGCGTTCGGAGGAGGAGGTAAGTGAGGGTTTTGTATTTGGGGTGGGCGGGCGAGTTATTTGTGTTTTGGGCGGGTGGTTGTATTTTTGTTTAATTTTTATTTTATTTATTTATTTATTTATTTTATTCAAGTTATTTACGGGTTTGTGATGGTTGGGTGGTTGAGTTGAGGTTGTGTGTGTGTGTGTTATTTTTTATTATTATTATTATTATTATTTTTAGCCCCCCCTACAACGTCATGACATCATGACGTCAGCTCTGCCCATGACGTCATGACGTCATGACATTGGCCACACCCATGATGTCAGTGACATCATGGCGTGGTAGTAGATTTTTTGTCATCCCATCACTGATCAGAGCTGCCCGCTAAAACTGTGTTTGTGATTACAAATTCTTTACTTTGCACGGATTCTCAAGCATCTCTCACTGCTCTTGTATTTCCTAAAGTTTCATTCAAACTGGAATGCTCACACATCATTTCTGTGGCATGAGTGCTTACCTTCTATATACTGATTTTGCTGCCTGAGGTAAAAAGATAAGATGCACAAAAGCTGGTTAGGCAATTGAATCTTTCCTTGGCACTGACAAGGGTTCCATGGTCTATGGTCTACACATCAACTGAGAACATGAAGTTAGCCTAAGAGATGTATGTTTCATGGCAATCTCATTCTCTACTGATGAAAGGAAATGACTGGGGGAGCTTGTAAGGAGCAGCCAAATGGGCTGTTGATGCAGCCTCCATACATCTGCTACCTGAGGTGTCTGCATCATTCTTTTGAATGAAAGGGCTAGTCTGTCTCTAGCTATCAAATGGCAATAAACCCAGTGGTGGGTTGTTGCTGGTTCGCCAGAACCGGTGGTAACAATCCCGGGTGGTCCTCGGGGGGGGGGGGAGAACCTACCCGGGATTGTTTTGTTTTGTTTTGTTTTGTTTTGTTTTGTTTTGTTTTGTTTTGTTTTGTTTTGTTTTGTTTTGTTTTGTTTTGTTTTGTTTTGTTTTGTGAGGCATCCGGTTCAGATGCCTCACCGGCAGCCCAATTTTTTTTAAAAAAAATTGGAGCCAAAATGGCTGGCAGGAACTGCACATGCATCAAACCTCCATTTGACGCATGCACACTAAAAAAATAGAAGTGTGCATGTGTCAAATGGAGGTTTCACGCATGCGCAGTTCCCGGCAGCCATTTTGGCTGCCCGGAAAGGGTGCAGGCAGTGCGGCTTGGTCCTGGATCCCCCCATCAGCCTCACTGATGCATCGGTGAGGCTGACGGGGGGTTCGTAGGGAAGCCGCACGCGCGGTTTGGTCCCGGCACCCCCTGTCAGCCTCACCAATGCTTCAGTGAGGCTGACGGGAGGTCGGCAGGGAAGCCACTGTTGCTTGCTGCTCCCTGACAACCCAGGGTTTGTGACAGGTTTGTGTTATGGGTGGGTGAGTGGGTGGGTTGATGTGGGTGGGTGAGTGAGTGTTTATTATTATTATTATTATTATTATTATTATTATTATTATTATTATTATTATTATTATTATTATTATTATTATTATTATTATTATTATTATTATTATTATTTACGTGGGCTCTGCCCATGACATCATGACATTGGCACCGCCCACGACATCATGATGTCATCATGACATCATGACATCATGACGTCATGATGTTGGCTCCGCCCACAACATTATGACATCATGATGTTAGCTCTGCTATCACGTCATGACATCACGGTGGGGTAGTAAAAAATTTGACAGCCCACCACTGAATAAACCCCTAAATTTGTGACAACTGGTGCAATTTGTCTCTTTCTCACTCAAGCAGGGACCCTCAGATTGTAGTAAGTCCCCAAACTAGTTAGTTATCTAACTTTTTAAAAAAAAATACACATTGCCACTTACCACTTACATTCTTCTTTCTAAAAAGTAACTAAAATAACTGCTTAGTTAATTTTAACAACACCCTCAACTACCTGGTTCTGGCCACACACAAAACACAGTCTCGTCTCTTCTGCCCCCTTATCCCTTCAACACACGCAGCAGGGCAAGAGGGAGCAGTGAGGGCCCCCAGCAGGCAACAGCACTTAAAACAGCAGGAAGTTTCTCTGAACAACAATCAGCTGGGTTTGTACACAGTTGTACGATGCAGTTTAGTAACCTAAATTTTAGTAAGCCTTTCTGTGCCATAAACCCAAAAAGCTGGATTTACAAGCAGTTTCAGACAAGGCTTTTAGCATAACAGTCGCTCCACAGGACATCATTCTTCAGGCAATTATGCACCTATGTCAGTATATTCTACGTCCCTCAACATGTACTATGGAAGTTAGCGTGCCAGTTCCCCCAAATGTTCTTGATGTTGCCCAATAATGGGTGAACGTTATCTGAAACATTTATTAATGGCACGTGGTGCTCCTGAGAGAAACAAAAGAAAGAAAAAATACAGTCATTCATAACCATCTCTTGCTTTCCCCCTGCTTTCTCTATCCTTTTTTTTTTTTTTTGAGGGGGGGTTGTTGGGGCTGGTTTTAAGCACAGAAAATCAGTTCAGGAAAAAAAGATGGAAAATGTGTGTGATTTATTTCAATCACTCCCATGAAGAAGCAACCATTTTGAAGGGCTCTTTCTTTTCAGCTGTTTTCCTTGCCCTGCACTATGGAGATATATTATCTTACAGCAGGAGTTCTCAACTTTTTTAACCAGGGGCCGGGTCACACTCCCTCAGAAAGCTTCAGGGGCCAGATGGTCATTTTGCCTTTCCACCAGCACATGGCACTTCCTGGTGTGGTGGAGGCGGTGGGGGTCCCAGATGAAATGGTGCCACAGGCCGCATCTGGCCCACAAGCTGCAGGTTGAGAATCCTTGTCCTACAGCATGAGATTTATTTTTTTATTTTTTTTGCTTTAGGCTTACAAAATTAACCAGAACTTTGTATGAAAGCTATAGAGGTTATGTAATGTGCAGTACTTTACCTGTGGCTATTTAACATTGAGTGATACCACTTCAGAGGAGTTTCCTGGTATTTTTCCACCAAAGAAGACCCAGGATGTAGACAGACTTCACGGCTGAAGAACCTGAGAGACTGGTCCGGCACGTCATCGAAAGAACAGTTCCAAGGAGTTAATAACAGGAAGACTATCATCATGATGATAGCCAATATCTGGAATGGATATGGCAGCTGCTGAAGGAGGAGGAGGAGGAGGAGGAGGAGGAGGAGGAAGGAAGGAAGGAAGGAAGGAAGGAAGGAAGAAGACCCACAATCGTCATAGGAGAAAAGTGGCAGCTTAATTGGAATTTAAAAATGCAACCTTACCGAAGCACAAAAGAGCCTGAGGTTGTCAGGGGTTACAGGATGTTTTTACTTTCCTTGCTAGGCCTCGATAGTGCTTTTGAGTTACTTACACAAGTCTTTTTTGGAAAAAAAAATCAGCAGGGGAGGAAGCTTTCACTTCCATTAAAACACACCAGCCTCTTTCTTGGGGTCTTTCTGTGGTGTCTCGCTTGTAATGGACTCACACTCAGCATGTGCTCCAGTGATGTTCTCCTCTAATATAAAGGCTGCATTTGTGTCTAACAATGTAAGTCGAATTGTCTCATGTGTATCATGACTGCACATAATTTCAGTGGGGTCTTACATCCAGGTAAATAAAGGGAAAACCAGGTGTCATTGTATTATAGCATACAGGTCATTTATCATTAACTTGCACTGGCTTTCTCAAATAAAGTGCTGTAATATCTTCGTAGTACAAAGTGAAAGCATATTTTGCTATCAGTACATAATCACAGACAGGAGAGTGGGAATGCTCACTGAACGCTGAAAGCATTTCCCTCTCTCACTAGTTCCCCAGCTTGTTGCTACTGCAATAATATGATGGCGTCTTGAAAAACACAATTTCTTCTTTCTTTTTTGTTAACAACAAACAAAATTAAAAAGAAGAAAGGTATAGCAATAATACAATAGCAAAAGCAAATTAGCAAAATTTATATACATCCCGTATGTAAATAAAATTGAGTAACACAAATAATATTTGCTAACACTCAAAAAGAAAAGAAGAAGAAGAGAAAAGAGAAAGGAGAAAAAGATTGTTACCTAAAAATTACTATGCATTTTAACATTAAAAAGTTTGTCTGCTGGTGGAGCCCCCCAAGAAACACAGAGATTTTAATTTCAGACAAAAACAAGACTGGTTTATTGACAAAAATTAGCATCTAAGCAACAGAGGGGACAAAAAGCTATATCTAACCCATTTTTGTCTGCTAGACAAATCTACATGATGGGCTCCCCTAAGAAATTTGATGGGAGAGCTGACTTGCCCTCCAAACGCAGGACCTGTTATACTTTTCTGCTAATCTTTAACGGCTATCCAATTACCTATTGCTACATTAAAGTTTATACAATAGAACAAAAGGCCAGCAGTGGGGTTTTCATTCATAAGTAAATAACTCAAACTTTAGTTACAATGGTTTGTTAGCAACTCAAATTCAAGATACAATGACAAGTTTTTATGCATATACAAAGTCTGGAAAATGGTAAGGGGAAAGGGGTGGGGGTATATGTCAATACATCAGTTAATGGTAGTGACATGGGTTTTTGGGCTTCTCCAATGAGCATGTCGTGCTGGATGCTGTGAACCAATCATGGATTTATTTATTTATTTATTTATTTATTTAATCAAACTTTTATGCCGCCCTCCTCACAAAGACCCAGGGCAGCTAACAAACTTTTAAAACACAGAAAAAACATGGTATTAAAAACAGTATTAAACAAGATTAAAAAGTTACAAAAATTAAAAGAGATTAAACAAATTACGCCTGAAGTGAGAACAGTTTTTGACCAATCAGTATTGGAAGTTCTTCAAGAAACTGGCTTTGGCTTTTTACTATGTGTTTGCTTCTCACAATAATCCATAGGCAAACAAATTAACTGTGTTAATGGCAGATCCCAGACACAAAGCACAAGATTCAGGCAGGAATCAAGGCTCTCCCTTGTGAAATCTCTGGGTGGTTCTCTTTCAGGAAATACCTTGGCAGGATGGAAGACAGCCAGGAGGTTATGTTAATTTGTTTCTGGGTGAGAAAGCATAATGTCCTTTGTTGGGGGGAAATGCCTTTGAGCATAGTCTTACTTTAAAAATATGGAACAGAGCATGTTAATAATCACGTATGGATACAGAGCAAAGGAAATACAGTAAAACCTCGGATAACGCTAAAACTTGGTTTCACAAGTCTTGGTGTTATCCGATTTTTAGTGTTATCAGATACATGTTAAAATCCTATGGGATGAATCGGATAACGTTAAAGCTCCATAGAGATACATTGTAACCGCACAGGCTTTAGCGGTTTTTATCTGATGCATCCCATCGGATCTTAACGTTATTCAATGCAATTCTCCCCCCCCCCAGATTACTTAACATTATGTGATTTTTAGCGTTATCCAAGGTAAACATTATCCAAGGTATTACTGTACTAAAAAGTAACTTTTATTGAACTTTTTGAAGCCCTAAATGATAGTGCAATCAAATTATTGCATTCTATAGGCCAACAGATTTGGGAAACACAACAATGGCCACAGGATTTGAAAAGATCAGTATACGTTCCAATCCCCAAAAGGGTAATGCCAAAGAATGTTCAAATTATCAAACAATTGCGCTCATCCCACACGCTAGCAAGGTGATGCTCAAGATAATACAGGATAGACTGCAGCACCACATGGAGAGAGAATTGCCAGAAGTACAGGCAGGGTTCAGAAGAGGCAGTGGGACTAGAGACCACATTGCCAACATACCTTGGATCATGGAAAAAACAAAGGAATATCAGAAACAAGTCTACTTCTGTTTCATTGATTACACTAAGGCCTTTGACTGTGTAGACCACAACAAAATGTGGCAAGTAATTAAAGAGATGGGAATACCAGAACACCTTATATACCTCATGAGAAATCTGTACATGAATCAAGAAGCAACAGTTAGGACAGAATACGGAATGACAGAGTGATTTGGAATAGGAAAAGGAGTAAGACAAGGCTGCATTTTGTCATCCTGCTTATTCAACTTATACACAGAGCACATAATGCGCAATGCAGGGATGGAGAATCACAATTTGGGATCAAAATTGCTGGGAGAAACATCAACAATTTGAGATATGCAGATGATACCACCCTAATGGCAGAAAGTGAGGAGGACTTTTAAAAGCTCCTGATTAGGCTGAAAGAAGAAAGTGAAAAAGCTGTCTTGAGACTCAATATAAAGAAAACAAAGATAATGGCAACAGGCTCTATTAGTCCCTGGAAAATAGATGGGGAAGAAGTAGAAGCAGTGACAGATTTTACTTTCCTAGGATCAAAGCTCACTGCAGATGGTGATTGCAGCCATGAAATAAAAAGGCGACTGATTCTTGGGAGGCAAGCAATGAGAAACCTGGGGAGCATAGTGAAAAGTAGAGACATCACATTGCAAACAAAAATTTGTATAGTCAAAGCAATGGTATTTCCAGTGGCAATGTATGGTTGTGAGAGCTGGACCATTAGGAAAGCAGAGTGCAGAAGAATAGATGCCTTTGAGATGTGGTGTTGGAGGAGAGTTTTGAGAGTCCCCTGGACATGGAGGAGAACAAGTAGGTCAATCTTAGAAGAAATTAACCCTGACTGCTCCTTAGAAGGTCAAATAGTAAAGATGAAGCTAAAGTACTTTGGACATCAAATGAGAAGAGAGGATTCGCTTGAGAAAGCCTTGATGCTGGGAAGGGTGGAGGGCAAAAGAAGGAGGGGGCGGCCAAAAATGAGATGGCTAGATGGTATTGTAGAGACAATGGGCACAGAGTTGAGTGAGTTGAGGAGGATGGTGGAGGACAGAAGTGCCTGGCATACAATGGTCCATAGGGTCGCAAAGGGTCGGAATCAACTGTGAGACTGAAGAACATAAAGGGCAATTTAAGAGCCCCATTCATGATTTGCAGGACATCAAGAATTTCAGTTCCCTGCCCAGTTTTGTTAATAGATAATCTATCACTGACTCCTAAGGCAATTTACACCCATGCCTCAAAGTAAACAGGATTCCAGGACAGTCTGGCTGTATTGATGAATAGGGCTTCATGTTTGCCCATATGGTCTGAGAGGAAATCAAGAACTTAATTGAACAGTTTAAAGTACATTCAAACATCCTAGGTATAACAGCAGTTTAAAATCTTTATAAAGAAAAATTATTTATACTAAACAAAATCTAGTTTATCAAAAAAAAAAGGAAGAGAAGGGGGGGAAAAGAAAAAAGTGAAAAACAACACACAATCAAAAACAAAAAATCTAACTACCTTAAAGGAACTTCCTTCAATACCCCAGAGTATTAACTTCCATTTCTATTTCAACCTTTTTCTTTTTTTCTTTCTTTTTTTTTTTTTTGCATCAATCCTAATACAGTTGTACCTCGCTTAAAGAGCATAATGTGTTCCACCGGTTTACTCTTTAAGCGAGTTTGCTCTTTAAGTGAAACACCATTGTAAGTGACCAATTGTGACTTCTGGGGGGGGGAACTGTGAACCCTGATTTATTTGCTAAGCGAGTTTTTGGTTGGTTTTACTTGTTAAGCGAAGCTGACATTCAGAGAAAATTCTGCTGTTTAAGCGAGTTACTCTTTAAGTGAGGCACTCTTTATACAAGGTTTGACTGTACTGTAGTTGTGTTTCTTATTGTATCCTTTCCAATTTAAATGTCTAAAACTGACCCTCATATAACCTTCATTGTAATGTTCCCATGTGTATTTTTCCAGTATTGTATGAGGGGTTCCAAAACTTCCCAGAAACTTCCAGTGGTTCTTTTTCTTCTTCTTCTTCAAGTCAGTCGACAGTATATCATGACCTTTCCAATGTTTTGCATAAACAATTCTTGCAGCCATGCACATTATCCTTAAGAGTTCTCCATATTTCTCATCAACCTCTTTCTTTTCACATGAACCTAATAAAAATAGTTCTGGGTAAAAATCAATTTTGACTTTCCATATTGCTTAAACCATTTCTTAATATATCATTGGATTTCTGAGGGTAGCGTTAACTATCTTTCTTCTCTCAATTGTTTGATTATCAGGCAGATGTCGATGTAATTTATTTGAAACAAAGGGTGGAAGGTTGAAAAGCAAATGATAGAATACCTCAGATACGCATTACCTCTTTGGACTGCCTCTTGGTTTTTAAATGATTTTTTTAAAGGAAGCTACAATTTCTTAAACAGATTAGCATTGCCAAATACAGGTACTGTACCTGGTCTACTCTGGAGCAACATTCAAGTTTCCAGTCTTCTTTAGATCAAGAAGTGATACCGTCCTGGTTTTAAAAAAACATTTGCAAAGATAAATAGGCAGAAAGACTAAGCTCAATTGTGTGTTATATGCAAAGTGTGTTTCTATTAACTCTTGCTACTTTCTTCCAATTGGTCCTATGGAAGAACTTATTTTAGAGCCAGATACTGCGACCTGTATGCAAATTTTAAAAAACAAATTTAAATGCTACCATCCATCCTGAACTGATTGCCAAATTCTTAAATGAAGAGGAGAAATGAACTGGATTATAAGAAGCAAAGAGATGGGTTTTAACTCCCTGTTTTATCTTCAGTACCCTTTTCAGTATTTATTGAATATTGTATGTTGATACACTAAGTGGTAAAAATGCTCCTTTTAAGAAATTGTAGCATTACTGTGAAATCACCTGTGGTTTTATAGCATTTTTAACATCAGTGATTGTAATGTAAGATGAGTTGCTTACATTCACACGTATTGGGTTAAGTGTTCTTAATATGAAACGAGAGTGTCCTTCAGATCTTGTTGTTCTTTTCTCTTAAAAATAATAGCAGCAATGCTATAGAGTATTTTTAAAGCCTAATATTTAGGACTTTGGCAGTGAATAACTGTAGGTTTTTAGTGCTTGTCTATTTTATGCAAGAAACAGGTTAAAGAGTCACAGCCTAAGAGAAAATGTCATCCTGTTTAGAATAGACTCAGTACATAAACATGTCCATAGAATCAATCTTCTACCTCTAATCACAGAAGTTCCTAATTCATTTTCTCCTTTTTAATTGCTTTGGAATCTTGCCATGAAGTGACCCACACACTATGATCTCGGAGCCATCAGCCACAGCACACATGAAGCACAACATGCAGGATTTAATACCAGGACTGCAGTGGAATGCCACAGCCTTGAGGATATGAACAAGGTGTGCCTTCACAGCCAGTCCATCTGGGATGGCCTCTTTCACCTCCATGACCGTTGGGAATTCCTCCTCCGCTCATTTTGCCGTCAGGTTAGTTAAGCGCCACCTGGCACTCGCTGTATGGTCAACTCCATTACCGTAGCAGGATGTCTGGGCAGACAGAAAAAATGGTAAATGTTAGTTTGTAAAATAGGAATATCAATTCTAAGACAAACAGAAGAAGCCTAATGTGTGAGGCAATAAGTAAACATTTTACTGGAATTGCTCATAACGTAACATTGCTGCTTTCCCCTTTTGTTAATGATCTCAGAATCCTCAAGAGGTAAAACTCTTAAGATATATGCTATTAAGACATACCTACATCATTTAAATGATTTTCAGTAATATTGTTAGATCTCTGATAGCACTAACTCAGTAGCGTAGCATGGGAGGGCAGGGGGGCGGATGGCCCCGGGCAGCGCTTTTCAGGAGGTGACAAAATGTCCTCACCACTTTGGCCTCCCTTTCCCTGGGCTTAGGGAGCCGGACTTCCCAGGCAGAAGGCGCCCCTTTTTCTGTGCCGGTGGCTGGCCTGCACCCTTTCACCTCCCGCCAGCTGTGGCTGTCCCTGCTCTGCCTCTGCCTCTGCCTCTGCCTCTGCCTCTGCCTCTGCCTCTGCCTCTGCCTCTGCCTCTGCCTCTGCCGCCGCCGCCACCAACAGGTGTCAACTGGGACTTTGCGGAAGCTGGTGGAGTGAGCAAGGTAACAGGCAGTAGGGCGGGTTTGCCTGAGCCTAGCCCGGAAACACAGGTAGGCAGACCCAACTTGGGGGCCACCAAGTTGAGAACCACACCGGGAGTGGCAGTAGGGCAGGAAGGTCGGCAGCGGTGGGAGTGGTGCTCTGATTGTCTCCTGTGTCCTCCTCCACCTCTTCTGCCTCCTCCTCCTCCTGCCGTTGCCGCCGCCAACTCTGGAGCCAGTATCCTGCTCCCTGGCACGTTTGGCGCAGGCAGCCCAGAGTTGGATGTGCCCTTGCTGCTATGCCGCACCATGCACCTTGTCCTGGCTGCATCCCCAGTGCCAGAGGTGTAGTGGGCACCCGGGCTTGTCCTCAGGTGTTGGTGCTGATCTATAAAACCTTGAACAGTTCTGGAGCACCCAGATGCTTAAACAATGAAAAGTCACACCTAGAGTTGTGAGGAAAGCAAGGAGCAGATTGAGAACATTCTCAAGCCATAGCCCCTACCCTCTGGAATGATCTGCTTTTTGTTGTTGCTTAGTCACACAGTTGATTCTGACCCTTTGCGACCCCATGGACCATTGCCTGCCAGGCACCTCTGTCCTCCACCATCCTCGTCAAACCACCCAGCTCGGTGCCCATTGCACCTACAATACCATCTAGCCATCTCATTTTTGGCTGACCTGTTTTTCTTTTGCCCTCTACCTTTCCCAGTGAATCTTCTCTTCTTATTTGATGTTCAAAGTACTTTAGTTTCATCTTTACTATTTGTCCTTCTAAGGAGCAGTCAGGGTTGATTTCTTCTAAGATTGACCTATTTGTTCTCCTCCCTGTCCAGGGGACTCTCAAAACTCTCCTCCAACACCACATCTCAAAGGCATCTATTCTTCTGTGCTCAGCTTTCCTAATGGTCCAGCTCTCACAACCATACATTGCAACCGGGAATACCATTGTTTTGACTATGCCAATTTTGGTTTGCAAGGTGAATTCTCTACTTTTCACTATGATTTCCAGTATCAACTGGTAATAAGATCAGCCTCACCACTGGTAACATTTGTAAGTCTCTGAAGATTTACTTATTTCAGCAGGCTTGCCTCAGCTATTAATATCTCTTGGGCTGCAATATGATTTGCCTTGAAGTTGGACAATGTGCTGTTTTAGTTTCCCAATGGTTATTTTTTTAAATTCTAATTAGATAGAGATTGTGTTTAATTGATGGGTCTATTATCTATAATGCAATGGATTTATGTTTTGTTATGTAGATTAATGCATGTAGATTTTTTGATAAATTACTTCCATATTGTTTGCTATGCTTTATTTCCTGTTTTGTTTGTTTTTATTATTGTGATGTGTTATGTGAGAAAGAAAGGAAGGAAGGAAGGAAGGAAGGAAAGAAGGAAGGACATTCCAGTCCTTGAGAGTTTTGGGTGAAAACCTGAAATCTGGAAGTAGCCCCAGGCTGAGCCTTTGTAGCATCGGAGGGCAACATAGGGAGCAGTCCTGGAACTGTTTCTGGGCCAGTTGCAATTCCAACCGCTGAGTACAAGGAGGGAAATGGGTAAAAATAACCTCAGTCACCCAGTAGTTTGACAATTCAGAATCAAAAGGGATAGTGGTGTTATTTCAGGATGGTTAGAAAGCTGGCAAAATTGCCTAGCAGTCATAACCATTGACACTATTCCTGCTAGGGCTTGTATCTCATGCAGCCAACCTACAGCACAGATGATTGTGGAGGTGGGAGGTCAATCTCTATGACCCATAGAAGGTTCACTGTCAGCCCATGAAGAGTTTTTCCCCTGCCCTGCTGCCACCAGAGCTTGTGCAACAAGAAGGCTCATGAGCTGTTACACTGCCACTCCACTCTCTACCTTGTTCCAAATGCCATGTTGGGTCCAGTTGCACCCACCCTTCTGCTGTCTTCCCAGTCCCCGCCCCATACAGTACTTCTGTTTTCTTTTGGGTGATGGTGTGTGTGTGTGTGTGTTAATTTTTTGTGCCCTGGGATCACTCAAAAGGGAGAGTGTGGATTCCAAGCTACAACAGAGTCCATGCTTCTCCAATTTTTCAAGATGATAACCTAGAGTTAGTCAGATTTTCTTTTTTAGGGGGGGGGGGACCTGAGTGTGGATTTTCCTATGATTTTTGATTAGAAACTTGCTTTTTGGATTTATCTGTATCTTGATACTAACAGATGAACTGTAACCTTTTCAATATGCTTCAAGAACAATAAACATCTTTTTTTCAATAAATTGTGTGATTATTGAAAGAGAATAAGATCAAGAGTTAAGCCTGGCTCACGCCATATGCTACCACAACTTTAAATTAATTCTCTCCATAGTCAAGGTCTGGGATCTCAGTTAATGAGAGGAAATTTAGGTTGCTGGATGGTGTTTACAGGATGGCCTTCCGACTGCTAGCCACTCAGAGTCACAGAAAATCCAAGTTGGGCCTGTTGGTGCCAGGAAACTCAAGGGGAACACGGGGAGGTCTGTTGGTGAGACTGCTAGGTCAGTCTGGAACAGTCACAAAGCCTAAGTCAATTCCCCAAAGCACTGATCAGCCAATGTACTGACTTATGCTCAGTGATGGGCTGCTACCGGTTTGGACCGGTTCACCCGAACCGGTAGCGGCCATCTGGAGGGTATCACTGGGGTGGTGGTAAATTGAAATCCCCCTGTGCGGCCTGTACTCCACATTGGGAACCACTAGTTTAAACTATTGACTGTTAAAGACTGTTGAGTGCTATCTGCTTAGATTTCATGTCATGAAGTGAAGACTGTTAAGCTCATTTTGGAACCAAGAGATTTAAATAGAAGAAACCATATCTTTACCATTTAAAGTAAATGATTTTATATGTAACTCATACCTGTAACTTTGTCTTAAGACAGATGAGTACATATTCATAAGGTGATACCCTAAACCAGTGTTTCCCAATCTTTGGTTTTTGAACTTCAATTCCCAGAAGTCTAAGTCAATTCTCGAAAGCACTGAGCAGCTAATGTACTGATTTAGGCTTCTGGGAATTAAAGTCCCCTCTGGGGCTTCTGCCAAAACATTGTGAACCACTGCTATAAGCCAAGGGTCCTGACACATTCTCCTTCCAGAGACCCCTTGGCATTGCATGATATTGCAGAGGTAGAGCCCATCACAAAATGGCAGGACATAGAGATGGATGGAGTTTGGCACTGTCAGATGACAATTATTAAAATAATAAAATGTTGATCGCTAACCCTTCACCCTTGAAAATCACTTAATTCTTTGCCACTGTCATTTTCCTTTTATACATCTGAGTTGGGTTGGGCAATTTTCACCAAGTTTTGCCAATCCTGCAAAACCCCTCTGAGATTTCTGGCAGATTGTTTGTAAACCGTGCTACACACATCTTTTGTAAATCTTGCTACTTGCATCTCTTCCTCCTTTTGAAAGGATGTTTGTAAACCTTGCAATTCTTGAGCAAGGTATGTGTGGGACACACACTTCGAAATCTGTATTACTCATACATATACAGATCTGAAGAGGGTAGGGGGAAGTGTTATAAAAGAAAAGCCATGACAGCTAGCCTTGAGTCTCACTGTTGGGAGAAAGGTGGCACAGAAATGCAATAAATAAATACATAAATAAATAATAAGGAGCTGTCCATCACTGAAAACATACTAGCTCAGTAGAGTGCAATTGAATATGAAGCTTCTTTTTTCTATCTTTGTCTCGTGGTAGAACCATTGTATTCAGGTACAACTACCACTGAAAATGTATTAGAATCTATCCAGTTCCAACCCAGTGCTGAAACTAGAACAAACAGTAGCACAGCATATTGTATTATATTCACACTTCTCAAATAATGCGCCTGTCAAGGATGTGATCTTTGATTTCTACAGGCTTCTCAGATTTTGGAGACTGAGAAATCAGTTATATGGGAGATTATCCTGCTCTGTATCCCTTTTTGGGATCACAGTTTAAAAATATCAACTGGTCGGGGGCAGGGGGCAGGGGAGACTATTGTTTATTTGGAACAATTAAGAATTGTTCAAGAGAGACAAGTTTTCTTGCTGCACAATCGCCTAAATTGGAGCAGGGTCAATTTGCCAATATCCGAAACTGGCTTAACAAGTGAGTCTCTTCTGGATATCGGCAAATTGGAAATTCTTCAAGTGTTGCTTTAAAAATAGCATATATTAAAGAAAAACTGGTGCTGTGATTTCTCAGTGCTTTGGTTATTTTTTAATATTTTCTCTGGATCCTACATATTTTCTGGAGAACTCTTTTTTCAACCCAGCCCATTCTATGCCCAAATTTCCCCTGCAGTATTATTTTTAAATAATTCAGCAGCACACCATATACTTCTAAGACCCTGATGCAGCAATGGAGTGGACCTCAACAACATGATTTCTGCCTGTTGAAATTGCAATCACCTTTCTTGTTGGCTCACTACTGACCCAGTAGACAACAATTTCTCTGCAGCAGGACAATGCTCACTCATTTCCCTTTAAGTAACTCTTCAGAGCAGTGACAAGGATGTGAGAAGTTGGTGGGTGATATAGTCCCCTATTTACTTCTGTAGCTAGCCAAAACCACTTAGAAACACATGACACTTTAGAACAGATTTGTTTGTTGAGAAGAGCCCTCAGCCTCAGTTTTACCTAGAAAAAGAAACATTGTTTTCCTTCTAACAGTCAGGCACTTTATACAGTAAAACCCCGGATAACGTTATGACTTGATTCCACAAGTCATGACGTTATCTGATTTTTAGCGTTGTCCAATTCCTGACTTCAGAGACAAACTACTTGGTTTGTCCCTGAAGTCAAACAGACCCTAGGCTAGCGGTTTGGCCCTGAAGTCATCACTGCACTTGGGGAGGGGGGATATACCCACCCCACCCCACAAGCACAGCAATGGATCACTGTACTTGTGGGGTGGCGTGGGTATATCCCCCCTCCCCAAGCAAAGTAAGCACTTGCAATGCAGGAAGGTTGGGAGAGAATGAGGCGTGAGATCGCAATGCATTGACCCTGTCAGTTTGACTTCAGGGACATACCAAGCAGTTTGTACCTGAAGTCATTGCTGCTCTTGGGGAGG
This sequence comes from Furcifer pardalis, assembly GCA_030440675.1. Lineage (NCBI taxonomy): Eukaryota > Metazoa > Chordata > Lepidosauria > Squamata > Chamaeleonidae > Furcifer > Furcifer pardalis. Next base: position 150,716,171 of record CP126891.1, read on the forward strand.
GGGGATATACCCACCCCCACAAGTGCAGCAATGGATCTCTGTGCTTGTGAGGTGGGGTGGGTATCAGTGGCGTCGCGCAGAGTTCAGCCGCCGGGGGCGAAGAACAAATTCGCTCCCCCCCCGCTCGCCGCTGCTTCCCCCCCCCCGGACCCAGGCAGAAGGCGGCCCCCCTGCTGACGTGCCGCCTGCCCCTGGCTCTGCCTCCGTTGCGAGTTCGATCCTGGTGGGATACCAGATTGCCTAATAGCCATTCATCCTTCCGAGGGCGGTTAAATGAGTACCCAAGCCAATGGGACGGAGGCGAGCAGCGCTCGCCAGCAAAAGGGTCGCCCTCCGCCTCGGAAGTCCTGCACGCGCGCGCGCGCGCTGCCCACCTCCTCCCCCCCAGCCACCCAGCCAGCTTGCCGTCAGACGGGGCGCTCGTCGGGGGTGGGTGGCGCCGTAGCGGGGAGCCCCTGGCTGCTGGCTGGGTGGCTGGGCGGGAGGGAGGAGGTGGGCAGCGCGCGTGCAGGACTTCCCAGGTGGAGGGCGACCTTTTTGCTGGCGAGCGCTGCTCACCTCCGTCCCATTGGCTTGGGTACTCATTTAACCGGCCTCGGTCGCCAGAAAAAGGGTCGCCCTCCACCTGGGAAGTCCTGCACGCGCTCTGCCCACCTCCTCCCTCCCGCCCAGCCACCCAGCCAGCAGCCAGGGGCTCCCCGCTACGGCGCCACTCACCCCCGACGAGCGTCCCGTCTGACAGCAAGCTGGCTGGGTGGCTGGGGGGGAGGAGGTGGGCAGCGCGCGCGCGCGCGCGTGCAGGACTTCCCAGGCGGAGGGCGACCCTTTTGCTGGCGAGCGCTGCTCACCTCCGTCCCATTGGCTTGGGTACTCATTTAACCGCCCTCGGAAGGATGAATGGCTATTAGGCAATCTGGTATCCCACCAGGATCGAACTCGCAACGGAGGCGGAGCCAGGGGCAGGCGGCGGAAAGCCCCCGACGGCCAGCCAGGCGGACGGAGGCGAGCAGCGCTCGCCAGCAAAAGGGCCGCCCTCCGCCTGGGAAGTCCTGCTTCCTTCCTAAGCCCAGGCAGAGGGAGGAGGCCAAAGTGGTGAGGACATTTTGCCGCCCCCTGAAAGCCGCTGCCCGGGGCATCCCCCCCCCACCCCCCCCACGCTACGCCACTGGTGGGTATATCCCCCCTCCCCAAGTGCAGCAAGCGCTTGGAATGCAGGAAGGTTGGGAGGGAAAGATGTGTGAGATCACGCCTCTTTTCCTCCCAACCTTCCTGCATTCCAAGCTATCACTGTGCTTGGGGAGGGGTGAATATACCCACCCTACCCCACAAGTGCAGAGATCTATCACTGCGCTTGTGAGGTGGGGTGGGTATATTCCCCCTCTCCCCAAGAACAGCGATCTCCGGATCGCTGTGAATGTAGAAGGGGTGAAGGAATCCTGAATGCGCACACTGGGGATTCCCTCACTCCTTCTTCATTCACAGCGATCCAGTGATCTCTGCGCTTGGGTGTGTGTGGATATACCCAACTCACCCCCCAAGCACTGCGATCCATCAACTCCAGTAGGGTCGGGAAAAGGTGTGCGCCTTTTCCCCGACCCTACTGCAGTCGCAGAGATCGCTGTGGGTGGGGGGTGGATTGGGCTACCCAAGCCACCCACCATCCTCAACGATCCCTCGTCTGCAGGTGGGGGGTGATTTGGGTAGAGGTTCTATGCAAACCACTCCCCACCCGCAGACGATTGCCTCGGATAAGGCTAAAGAATCGTTATCCGATGCAAGTTTTTTTCCAAAAAATTTGCATCGTTATCCGATTCTAGCATTATCCGATGCAATCGTTATCCAGGGTGTTACTTACCTTTAATCTTCATAATCTTTCCATCTCTGTTCTTTTCAGGTTAAAGAAATGCCTTTCAGGAAGGGTGTACAAACATGGCTGGTGGGGCAGGTATGAGGTACTGGCCACATGATGACCCCAGCCTGTTGGTTGATCTGACTCCCCCCTCTATCTTAATTTTAAACTTAGTTTTTTTAAAAAAAAATCTCTTAATTTTCTTATTTTTTTAATTTGTTGAATTCTTTTACATCTTTTTAATCTAAAATTTTATGGAAGGGTCATGGCCATTGGATAGATTTTATTATTGTTGGATTACTGTATTTTTAATGTATCTGCCATACCTTGTCAAGCCACCCTGAGTCACTCTGCAAGTAGGGTGACTTACAAATGTGAAAATAAATAAATAAATAAATACCGAAGAACAACAGAGAAAGTCAAATAGATTCAAGCTACAAGAAAAAGGCACAGTATATGTCTAATATGGCTCTTTTTGTTTCTTTGTTTGCTATTAATTTATTTAATAATAATCATGTGCCTCATCATGTGCCACTATGTTAGTTCTGACTTATGACAACCTTGTTCATGATTTTCCAGGTGCCGAATGTTCAGAAGTGGTTTACCATTCCCTTATACAGTAATACCTCGGATAATGCTAAGACTTGGTTCCACAAGTCTTGATGTTATCCGATTTTTAGTGTTATCCGATCCATGTTAAAATCCTACGGGATGGATCGGATAACGTTAAAGCTCCATAGAGATACATTGTAACTGCACAGGCTTTAGCGGTTGTTATCCGATCCATCCCATAGGACCTTAACGTTATTCGAGCCAATGCTCCTCTCTAGATTACTTAACGTTATGTGATTTTAGTGTTATCCGAGGTAAATGTTATCCGAGGTATTACTGTACTTCAAAACTCTGGTTAACATGGAACATCATCATTGCTTTGGTCACCTCCAGACTTGATTACTGTAATGTGCTCTACATGGGGCTGCCCTTGGTGATCATTCAGAGGCTGCAGCAGGTACAGAATGCAGCTGCTTGGGAAGTGATGGGTTGCAGGCATTATGCTTGTGCCTCACCACTGCTTCGAGAGCTGAACTGGTTGCCAGTATGTCTCCGGGTACAATTCAAGGTGCTGGTCATTACCTTTAAAGCCCTACATGGTAGTGGGCCAGGATACTAAAGAGACCGCGTCACCCCAAGAACATCTGTCCATCCCACAATGGTGGATCGGAGAGGCTTTCTTATCATTCCATCAACTAGAGAGGCGCATCTTTCTAATACCAGTAGGAGGACCTTCTCTGTGTCCGCCCCGGCCATTTGGAACCTCCTGCAAACTGAGTTATGCCTACAGACAGAGCTACTGCCCTTTCATAAGGGCCTAAAAATCTGGCTGGCAGCACAGGCATGGCGCTCAAGTAATACAAGGTCACATGTTGGGTGGCTGATCTGATGGGATAGCTACCCCTTTCTTGCTCTTTTAAACCTTTTAAACCTTTTTAACTTTTAAATCTCTGAGAGGTTTTTTTTGGTAAATTTATAGTTGTGGATGTGGGTTTTTTTTTAAAGTTGATTTTGAACCTTGGGGTTCGGTTTCTGGGTTTCTGGGGGTGTGGTGGGATTGTTTGGTTTGGTTTGCACTCATTTGTGTAGTCTTTTTCCTTTTTGTGAGCTGCCTATGGTCGGGTATGCCTGATTGGGGCGGGATAATAAATATAAATAAATAAATAAATTGAGATATGCAGATGATACCACCTAAAGAAGCACCTGATTAGGTTGAAAGAAGAAAGTGAAAAAGCTGGCTTGAGACTCAATATCAAGAAAACCAAGATAATGGCAACAGGCCCTATCAGTCCCTGGAAAATAGATGGGGAAGAAGTAGAAGCAGTGACAGATTTTACTTTCTTAGGATCAAAGCTCACTGCAGATGGTGATTGCAGCCATGAAATAAAAAGGTGACTGATTCTTGGGAGGCAAGCGATGAGAAACCTGGAGCATAGTGAAACGTTGAGACATCACATTGCAAACAAAAATTCATCTAGTCAAAACAATGGTACTGTATTCCCTGTGGCAATGTATGGTTGTGAGAGCTGGACCATTAGGAATGCTGAGAGCAGAAGAATAGAGGCCTTTGAGATGTGGTGTTGGAGGAGAGTTTTGAGAGACCCCTGGACAGCAAGGAGAACAAATAGGTCAATCTTAGAAGACATCAACCCTGACATCTCCTTAGAAGGTCAAATTGTAAAGATGAAGCTAAAGTACTTGGGACATCAAATGAGAAGAGAGGATTCACTTGAGAAAGCCTTGATGCTATTAAATTCTGCCTTTCCATTTAACATGTAAGATTTTTTTAAAAAACAGACAGCATTTATAAGGGTAGGGCATAATTAACAGCATCAAAGTGGCCATGTAGGGGAAATGTAACTGTTTACACTTCAGGCACGTCTCTATTTGGAAGCTGGTGCTGGTTTTCACATGCGAGAAGCTGCTCATGAGGAATTTCTCTCTCCCCTTTTCTAAAAGAACTTGGAAAAGTCTGGGTTTTATACAACTTCTTGGTTATACTGCAGTCCAAAAATATATTTTTCAGTGCATGCAGAGAACGAACGAACGAACGAACGAACGAACGAACGAACGAACGAACGAACGAACGAACGAACGAACGAACGAACGAACGAACGAACGAACGAACGAACGAACGAACGAACGAACGAACGAACGAACGAACGAACGAACATACACAGTGCTTCTTGTGAGAGTTGAACCATATTTAGTGAGAAACTGTGTGCCTTAAGAATCTTGTTCTATATCCTCATTATTGAAATTATCTTCATTTTTATTCCTGCTATATAATGGATATTACTTTTATCACCTCTTGGTTGATGGTGGGATTTGAGAATTTCACCCGAATGAAACATTTTTAAACAATTACATTTTGCTTGCCTTTCAGTGCATAGTCATTTCAATTAGGCTGCAATCCCATCTAAATTTACCTTATAAGCCCCATTTAATGCTATGGGACTTACTTCTAACTAAGGTAACATACACACACAAAATTGTAATACAGTTGTACCTCGCTCAAAGAGCATATATATTTTTATATTGTATTGCATTACTGAGACTGTCATGTATATGTAACCAGAATTGTATTTTTGCAACCTTGTTTTGCAGTGTGGTTTTGTTTTATTGCACTGCTGTATCGTAGTGTTATATTTATTGTATTATACTGTATGACCTTTGATTATGCTACATGTTATATTACTTTTGATTGTGTTATATGTATGGTTTCTGTAAACTGCCCTGAGTCGGTTGTACCGAGTAGAGCGGTATATAAATCGAATAAATAAATAAATAAATAAATAAATAAATAAATAAATAAATAAATAAATAAATAATAATAATAATAATAATAATAATAATAATAATAATAATAATAATAATAATAATAATAATAATAATAATAATAATAATAATGCGTTCCACAGGATTTCTCTTTAAGCGAGTTTGCTGTTTAAGCGAAACACCATTGTAAGTGACCAATTGTGGGGGGGATTGCGAACCCCAATTTATTTGTTAAGCGAGTTTTTGGTTGGTTTTATTTGTTAAGCGAAGCAAACATTCAGGGAAAATTCTGCTCTTTAAGCGAGTTACTCTTTAAGTGAGGCACTCTTTATGCGAGGTTTGACTGTACTCGCAACACTGAGTGAAATCCCCCTTTGGTTTTGGCTTTCATAAGGAATAATGTACTCCTGATCCCAATTCATTTGTTCACGGGTTCACTTCTTAGATGCTAGATCTGAGGAATATTTACATGGAAACTCCTATTACTGTTGGGACTATTTTCATAGTAATGCTTTTATGCTTTGTGATATCAAGTCTACAGAGAGCAGAGGTTACATAATCGTCCTCGCTCCACTGAAGTTAATTTTAGTATGTTCTCTTGTGCCTGTGTCATATAATTGGGGTGTTGACTTTATAGAAGTAACTTTTCTAGAAATCCAAAAGTCAGCTGCTTCCACAACAAAGTTTTTCAGGAAAAGAGGGAGGGGCATAACAAATGTGCAACATGTTACATTCTGATCAAGCTGACACTGATTCTCTACTTTAACAATATTTATACAGTATTTTAGCAGATAAAATTATGCAATTTATTTATGAAATTTGCAAGGCAATTCTGTATCTATTCTCTCAGCAGTCACTCTTCTTTACCTGGCAGATTGATATCCCAGTGGCACATCCATACATTGCATACAAAATGTCACAGGTAAAATGGCCACATCCCTTCACTCTGATACCAACCTCAAGCCTCCCTTTGCCTTGTCTTTAATCATCTTCATTTATACCCAGTGATGGGATGTAACAGGTTCTCACCAGTTCTCCAGAACCGGTAGTAACTTTCCCCAGTGTCCCAGAGAACCTGTAGCAACTTTTGGGGGGAACCACCTTCGGAGCTTACCTTTTCACTGGTTCCCCCAGTGCTTGGCACATATCCACGGCCTCCTTGCTGTCCTCCCAAACGGGGAGGAGGAAGAAAAGCTGCTAGCCTGAAGCTCCCTATAGCCTGAAGCTCCCTATTTTTATTATTTTGTATTTTTTTTCTTTGGCCCCGCCCATGACATCATGATGTTAGCTCCACCAACACTGTGATGACATCACGGTGGAGTAGTAAAAATTTTGACATCCCACCACTGTTTATACCCTTTCTTTTTCTTTCACTGCCAACAACTTTCAGCTGCCCGCATGTGTGTTTGTTTTCTCCTTTCCTTCAGGCCCTTATAACATTCTCCCCGTAGTCAGCCCACAGGTACTGAATTCAGCACCATTCAGCTTTAAAATAATTAGTAAGGTTTTTAAAATTAAAATAACAGTGTTCTTCTTCCGTGTCTAAGTCAGATGTAAAACTTCCAAAATGAAGACATCTTTTGGTGAATTCATTCTGCAATTCCTTTCACCTGACCGTGTGTGAAAAAGATTAGCCAGCAACACAAGGTTGTCGTTACTAGGGTATACCCGAATGTGGTTCGAAAATGCCACAATCTTCAAGGAGGATCTAGGTTTTAAGTTAATTCGGCACCTTTCTTTGCTCAATCTTTTACATCTTTCTTCCCTCTATCTCTCTCAAACTGCTCTCTCTCTCTCCCCAACCTGTTTATCAGACCTTCAAACTGTTCTGTTTCAAACACCTACTGCCCTTCCTTAGCTTGTTTCTCTCCCAGCCCATCAGAATCATTCCTACCAAAATCCAAAGCTTCTCCATCCCTCCATCTCATTGTATACATACCAACCACATGCATTTCAAACCATTTACCATCAACTCTATTTAAATATAACCAGTCACAGTGACCAAAGCTATGACATCATTTACCTCCCAGCTAACGACTGCAACCTCTAAAGTATACAGGTTTTGTGCAAGCAAAACTCACACTATAACTAGAGAGCAAGCACTACTGACTGCTGTGACTTATATTATGCAGGGTAGAGGTGCTACAATTTAAGAGAGAGGTGGAAATGTCAATTACAAAGGCAGGTCTGGTCAACAGATGCAGATGCAGGCTACATTATTCTAGTGTCCCCAAACTAAATCAGAGCTCACCTGAAAAATGGGAAACAGAAATTCAGAACTTCTCAAGAAACAAGGGTTCTCGTTTCTCATGACAATGGCAACATTCTTCAGATGCATACATGCGCATTGGATTTTACTGTTGCAGGTGTCTGCAACCCCAGCATTGCAATGAGGTTATTTACATGCACCTCTTTAACTAATGTGTATAGACTGTCTTTCTCATATTTTATAATTGGAATGAGCAACAGCTATCCAGCACAATGTAGTGGATAGAATGATGGAGTAGGATTACAGTAGACTTGACTTTGAATCCCTACTCACTGTGGGAGAGGTACTAGTAAAATCATTTCTAAAATCAGTTCTAAAATAATCTGCATAGCTCAGCAGTTTAAGTCTCTGGTTCTGGAGCCAGAGATAGGGAGTTGGATTCCCCACTATTCATCCCACGAGAAGAGCCAGCCTGTGTAGGTCATGGGCAAGCTGCATAGTCCCAGAATACTCCTTGAACAAGAGAATGGTAAACCATTTCTGTGTATTCTCTACCTGGAAACTGCCAGAAAAGCCACCATAAGTCAGAATTGGCTTGACAGCATGCAAATTATTATTGTTAAATATCTTATTTACATTTAAAACCTATCAATAGCACTATAACTCAAATGTGACTTGATGACACATATCACGTACAAGTACAGCCTCATCTTTAATAGCATTTAACCCATGTGAAAAGAGACAATATTTCATACATTGGTTTTTTTTTTCCCCCAGCATTCCACAAAAGTTTTCCTGGATATAGGGAATAAAGAACAATTCCCAGAAAAGTAGTGGCAAGGTTAATTTCCATCTAGACTTTAATCCACCCAAGATCTGGATGCCTCCCCTACCCACATCTCTTGTGCAACATCCTTAGTAAAGGTAAAGGTCACCCTTTCTCGAAAGCCAGTCGTGTCCGACACTAGGGTCCAGTGCTCATCTCTGTTTATAGCCAAAGAGCCAGCACTGTCTGAGTTTGCAGATGTTTCTGTGGAGATGTGGCAGGCATGTCTAGACACCAAAAGTGTACAGAATGCTATTTACCTTCCCACTGAAGTGGCATCTATTTATCCACTTGCAATTTCTTGCTTTCAAACAGAAGCGTAGCGTGCCTTGGCGGGGCCCCGTATAAAAATTTGTTTGGGGGCCCTTAGGAAGGGTAAAGATTTCTCACAAAAGAAAAAAAATTGCATAAAATTAAAAGAAATATTTATTCATCATAATTATCTATCAATAAACACTGCTCACCGTCCATGGTTTATCATCGTATCATCGTATCGTATGTACATCGATTATTGTAGGATTCCCCCGTTGAAGTAAATGACTTAAATGGGGAAATTCCGCAGCCCGCGATGACCGATGTAGGGTGTTGCCAACTTTTGAACACACGCTTTACGCGGGAAAAAAAGAAATTGCTTTTTTTGACTTTTGTCATTTGTGAAATTAAAAAAAATTGGGAAGTTTTTATTAATTTTTGCTTACACACGTTGGGGGCCCCCGTGGCCCGGGGCCCCCGTATAATTGATACGGCAGATACGGCGGTAGCTACGCCCCTGCTTTCAAACAGCTAGTTTGGCAGGAGCTGGGACAGTAACTCTTATATTTGAAAACAAAATCTCCTCCTTGATTTTCACAGAGACCTTCTAAGATCTGAGCACTACTTCTGTAATGATAACACTAGAGTGTTGTTGCGTGTCATCAAGTTTTAACCAACATGATAGCGATCCTAACAGAGCTTTCAAGGCTAGCTAGCTGTTTAAGGAGTGGTTTTTACTAGTGCCACATAGCCAGTGCATTTCCATGTCCAAGCAGGGATTCAAACTGCAGTTTCTTCAGTCCTAGTCCACTAATCTGTTCACTTCACCCACTGGGTATATGATCTATGACTCTGCCTGCCACTCCTCTCCCCTTTTCCTCTCACTTTGATCTTGCTTCCACATGCCTCCTTGCTCTCCTTCCTTTGACTCCTGCTACTGGATGCCTCTTCCTTCTCCCTGTATGCACTGTTCGAAAGTGGCACACCTGCTCAGTTCCAGTCTTCCCTAAGTGGCTGATGATCACAGCAATCCAGCCATGTAGTTGATGACCCTCCTCACTTTCTTATTTATTTCCTCCTCTTTCCCACATTTCCTTCTCTCTCCCATAAGCAAAGCACATATTTACAAATCTTTGCATTGCTTTTGTTTTCCCTTTTGGGTCCCACACAGCCCTACATTTTTGCTAGGGCTTAGGATAGATGAGTCTATGTCCCTTTGACATCCATCCATTCATATGTCTGTTCTATCAATGCCCCCACAATCCTGTCTTATTTCTTTAATAGCAGCACATTTGCATTTTCATATGTATCCCTCCCATATATGCTTTTTCTAAAGATATTCCTTTAATATATACATTTTCTCTACATCCCGTTTCTTAATAAGTAGGTTTTTGTAAGTAATTGTGGAGATGAGAAACATATTTTAAAAATTCAGAGAAGTGCAAAATCTGAAGGATATCTGTGCTCTGCTTAGCATATTATGCCAGGAAGTGAGATTTGAGTCACTTCCTTTCAATATGCTAGAACTTGGTCCCCACATCATGTTAAATAAACCTCTACCTGGGCTGAACCACTTCACTGTTAAAGAAGTTGCTCGCATAACTGAATACAAAAATATATTGCTATATATGTTTGTGTATCTGTGCGCATGAATGGTACAGGAGCATTTTGCTTGTTTCAACTTTCTTTTCACTGTCCATGGAAGGAAGGGTTGTTTGTGCTTTATTGTTTAGCCTGCCTCTCTCCCTCCAGCCCTGCATGGTTTGAGTTCAAAGTACACGGACTGGCATCTGCTGTGCTCTTTCCTTGCTCTCAGCATCTCTCTGGGGAATTATTACTCCACGCCCTGGGTGAAAGCAGGGGAAATATGTGCTGATCTGACATTTCAGTTTTACATAATGCCATTAAAATATGATAAGAATGCCATTAACATTAATAATCCTTTTCATTGTATCATTTAGGGAGCAAAACAAGCTATTAAGTATTACGGAGTCATTGGTGCTTTGATGGCTTTAGGGAGAGAAAAATATTTGGATGCATTTGTCTCCATGTTTCCTCCCCAGAAGAAAACATTATCTCTGTAAATGATGCACTGCCTTCCTGCTGCGTCAAGGAGCCTGGCATGGCCCAGGGGGACACCCCTCTGACTTCGTGGCTCAGTGGAGGGAGAGGAACGGCATAATAGGGAATGGTGCTGGGTGGAGGCCTGAGGAGATGGTAGGCGAAGACCTAAGGGTGCCTACTTAAAACCAGAAAGAGAAAGCAGCAGGCCTATCACACAAATTAAGGATGTTAAGATACAATTAACAAGATTAAATGGGAAAATGCCACCCAGTTTATCAAGTAGTTTTAAGAGCTTTCGCATTTACTGAAGGCAGGGCCGTAGCCAGGATTCAAGGGTGTTTGTTTTTTGTTTTTGTTTTTTGTGGGGGGGAGAGCAAATATTTCTTCAGGAGGGGCAACAGTGACACACACACACACACACACACACACACACACACACAATATTACCACCCACTCGCCGAGGCGACTCAGGGTGGTTTACAGTAAAAAAAAAGCAACAGTACAGTAACAATCATAAAATACAACGTCACAAAACAACCAAAGCAGAACACAGACTAACTCCCCTCTGGCCGTTGATGGGGGCCTGGAGGTGGGGGTGAGGTCCTCAGCGGTCTGCCAGGCCATGGCATCTTCTCCCTCAGGCCATTAGTATGGGCCCAGAGGAGGGGGCAAGGTCCTCAGCCGCCTGCCAGGCCATGACATCTTCTCCCTCAGGCCATTGGTGTGGGCCCAGAGGAGGGGGCAAGGTCCTCAGCCACCTGCCAGGCCATGGCATCTTCTCCCTCAGGCCATTGGTGTGGACCCAGAGGAGGGGGCAAGGTCCTCAGCCACCTGCCAGGCGATGGCATCTTTTCCCTCCGGCCATTGCTGAGCCCAGAGGAGGGGTCGATGTTTGTAGAATTGTGCCATATCAGTTAGGAAAATATATTTTTTAAAATGTTAGATAAGAAGAAAATAGAGGAGGGTCCCCCCCCCCCATCAATCCTTTTAGTGCCCATAGCTCTGTTTGGCAGTGGATGAATCAACCACGTTGACTATTGAATGGAAAGATCAAGAGAACTCCCAATCATGCCAAATAAACTTCAGCCCTAGCACTGTTCCAGGAAGGAGTGGGTCATTTTGGGAAAATGGCAGGAAATGCCACTATTACTGACAACAAATGTGGTTCCTGGATAACAGAGAGGACCAAAATGTACCAAATGAGAATCAAATTAGTGAACTATATGCCCACCTGATCTTCATCTTAGATGTTAATTTATGTTTCTCTTGCATCCATTAGTTTCATAAAACAAGCAGCAAAGAAAACGAAGAGTAGTGAAGGCTTGCAACTTTGCTGCTAAGGATAAAACATATCCCGATAGGAAATCTTTCGCACAGTAATCACCAGCCAATGCCCATGAATGTGGCCATAAAACTCAGACAGACATCTGTTTAACTTACTGTTCTCTTTCCTTGTAACTGACCCATTAATGAATAGTGAACCACTGATATATTTATTTTTACCTTTGTGTGTCTTTTTTAAATTCCCTCCATCATTATTCAATTAAAAACATTATGAAAATTCCCTTTTTTGATTAAAAAAAATGTCCTATCCTATCCATTTGATTCTTCATGCTGTTTCTATAGAAACCAAAAGCAGCAGGTAGAGATGATGCGAGGCTGCTCTATATAACCAGTTCACTTTTCTGCCCTCCCTGCCAAGACAATGCGGGAGAAACATTTAGTTCATTTATTATATGATTGCTAAGACCTTTAGAACGTTTTCTCTTAGAATTCTTAGATAAAAATTGGATACACAAACTTAGATACTTTATTATAATAATAGCTTGGCTTCATGTTTGGCATAGCCCTGGAAAATTTCCTAGATGCCTGGCATCAATTACTGAGTTCTGAATATCTGTATTTCTTTCATTTTTTATATATATATAAAAAAATATAAATATAAATATATATATTTACTATAGTTTTATAACTATTAAATGTTTTTAATTCAGAAAACGTTATATTGAGGACTTTCTGTTCTTTAACCAACTATAAAAGAAGCCAAGAAGAAGAAGAAAAGCCTTTGGGAGGGAGTTAGTTTGTTTAAAAAAGAAAGTCGGAGAGCCAAATGTTTAATTTGTATCAGGTCAGCCATCTAGTCCTTGAAATCTAGCAGTGTAAAGTTTGGCTTCTAAGAACATGGAGCAGGAGTTTTAATTACATTTGATTTCTATACTGCCTTTATATACTGCTCATGGTCAGTTAAAGCAGGGGTGGCCAAACTTTTTATGCGGTGGGCCTGACCACGCCCGTGAACAGCTGAGCGGGCTGGACCATGCCCCCCGGAAGTAGAAGCATTTACGGCAGCCGCATTTGCACATGCATGGGCATGTTTTATGGCTGATGTAAATGTGCCTGCTTCCACTTCCAGGTGCAGCAGAAGGGGCGATGGGCTGAATGGAATGGTGTCATGGGCTGGGTCTGGACCGCAGGTCGTAGGTTGGGAACCCCTGAGATAAAGCAACATAATAGGCACAATTAAAAATACCACAGAGCAGCAGCAGCAGCAGCAGCAGCAGCAGCAGCAGCAATAATAATAATAATAATAATAATAATAATAATAATAATAATAATAATAATAATAATAATAATAATAATAATAATAATAATAATAATAATAATAATAATAATAATAATAATAATAATAATAATAATAATAATAATAATAATAAACAATTTAAAAAACTTAAAAAACAAATGCTTTGAATTCATCAAATGCTTCATTCTTAAAGCCCTCATTTGTCTAAAGCAGGGATCAGCAAACTTGGCTCTCCAGGTGTTCTTGGACTTCAGTTCCCAGAAGCCCAAGTCAAGGAAGCTCTTTGTCTACTAATAGAAGGACAAGAGAAAGAAGGGTAATCTGGCCAACTGGGGCAATGCATGCCATAACCTAAGAGCAACCACTAGAACGGCCTCCACTCACATTATCAACCAAATAAATCTGAGAGCAATGGGACCAAGCGGAGAGCCTCTCCAGAAGATCTTAAAAGCCAAGGAGGCTCCTATGCAGAAATATTGTCCTTCAGAGGGACCCAAATCATGTAGGGCTTCATGGGTTATAACCATGAATTGGTCCCAAAATGGACTAACAGCTTGTAAAGCTATTGTAATAGTATTTTAAACTTACTTAAGTTTCCCAACACTCTTCCAAAGTAATTCCTCATAGAGCAAAGAGCACTAATCCAAACAAGATGTAACTAAGACATGTGTCATCATGGTCAGATCAAATAGCCCAAGGAATGGGTACAGCTGACACACCAGCTTTAATTATGCAGATATACCACCTCTGTACCCAGGCGCATATGAGCATACCCAAGCTGTAGACCTGGCTTTTCAGAGGGAGTAGTCTCAGTCAGAAGCGTAGTGTGGATTTCAGTCGCCCAGGGCATAAGCCAAATTTGCCAGCCCCTGGAGGACACAGGCGCCCACTCCTGCTAGGGCTTCTGGGAATTGTAGTCAAAGAACTCCCATACACCAAAAAGTGCCGCCTGGGGCAAGTGCCCCCCCCCCGGGGGCACGCGACGCTACTGGTCTCAGTCTCATTTGGATGTTAAATAGCATGTGGAGCAGAAGGGAAGCTTTGGGATCCTCAACCTAATGGGTGGATCTGTACCATGAAAGTAGAAGGATATCATCTGGGATTCTTCCCTCATCACTTTCTGATCTTAGCTCCCCAGGAATGATTGACACCACTGTAAAATAGTACCTCTGAGCCCCATTCCAGAGACAGTTGAGAAGGACCCATTTTGATACCACAGTCAATGCTGCCAAAAGGTCCAGAAAAACCAACGGGGACAGACTCTCCCTGTCCAATCCCCAGTGTAGGCCATCCATCAAGGCTGTCTCCATCACACTGTGGGGTCTGAAGCCCAATTCAAATGGGTCTAGGTAATCCACTTCACCCAGGAACCACAGGGGGATGGATTTTCACATTTCACATTTGATCCAATATCTTCACCCAAAACTGAATGTTGGCTGCCAACCACAAATTATCCTAAACAGTGGGATAGGGAAGGGGAAAGAACAAAGATTTTATTAATCCCTCTTCAAGGCATGCTGGTATCCTGACCTGCTACTAGGCACCATTCACTACTCCTTTAGCCACTCAGACATATGGTGGCATTAACCTTTCCAGGGGTCCTGTCCACATTCACAAATTGCAAAAATCAAAACATCTCCATTTGCATAGGTGCAATAATAATAATAATAATAATAATAATAATAATAATAATAATAATAATAATAATAATAATAATAATAATAATAATAATAATAATAATAATAATAATAATAATAATAATAATAAGTAGGAGTAGGAGTAGGAGTAGTAAAGGTAAAGGTTTCCCTTGCTCGAAAGCCAGTCGTATCTGACTCTAGGGGTCAGTACTCGTCTCTGTTTCTAAGCCGAAGAGCCAGTGCTGTCTGCTTCTGCAGACGTTTCCATGGTCATGTGTCAGGCATGACACTGTTACCTTCCCACCGAAGTGGTCCCTATTTATTATTATTATTATTATTATTATTATTATTATTATTATTATTATTATTATTATTATTATTATTATTATTATTATTATTATGTGTCAGAAATTATTCTGGGTTGAAAGGATTTTTCCGGGAGAAACTCCACTCAGGGAAAGCCCAAATGAGGCTCCTTTGATGTCCCCAAGAGCTGGGACAGAGACAGGCACTCAATCCATCATGCAGTACCCAGGTTTCGAACTGCCAACTTGCCAGCCTTCCAGCTAACAAGGTGAGCTTCTTAACCACTGAGCCACCGCATCCCCTTATAGGTGCCGTAGGACAATCAGATTGAAGTTATATCCACAGTGTGTGCATCCACTGCAGCATCCTAGTGAGTCAGTCTGTAAACTTCTCTGCAACATATTCAGAGCAGACTATCAAATAGGGATGGGAGAAGAGTTCTTGGTAGTCAAGATCACAGATTATCATGCCCTTTGGGTAAGACAGGGAATCTTTTTCCCCCTTGTCAGGCAATTTATACTGAAATAAAGTTTAAAATGCAGGCAACAAAGGAGAACAATATATACAGCATCAAGGTAAAAAAGAAAACTTGCTGAACACAGTTCTTAGTATATTATAGGAAATCCTGCAGGACAATTGTAGTAGAACAGCCTAAACAGAAAGTCATTAAATATTGAGAGAACTGGTTGTATAAATTACAGTACATGGAAACCAAGATTCCAGAGGAATCAAAGTCAGAAAAAATATATACAGTAGATATCTTCATTTGCTTGGTTTATAAACAGAAGCTGGAAGGCCTTCCCTTGCAGAGGTTATGGTGCTATAACATCTACACATTTTCCTCAGAAATTTGATATTCCACCCAGCACATATTATATTTCCCCACAAATTTTGATTAAGCCAGATAACTAGGAGTGAGAAAAAGGGTAGTCACATACTATCAAACTCCCACAAGTTCTCATGCTTTCCTGAAAGTTGCCAGAGGACTTCCTTCATGATTATCTTCTGCCTGTGGGCAGAAATATACGAGATGGGCAGCTTTACGATTAGAAGTGATGCTGCCTTGAGCAGTAAAGAGATGTGGTAATCTCTCTGTCATTTTACAGCTCCGAAAGTTGCAAATTAGCTTCCCTTTTCTAGTGATTGGTCATTACAAGGAAATGGAAAATGTCTCAAAATAGCAAAGTTGGAAAAGGCATCTCTGGAGGAATGGCGTTTGATTATCTCTTAACAATAAACCTGCCAGCCTCATCTCTTGATAAAAAATCTTGATAAAATTTGACCGATAAAACAATCGATAAAACACAAAATCTTGGTCTCAAAATCCTCTCCCCCTGTGTGCATGCCCCATTGTTAAAGAAACAATCATAATGCAATATACCGTATTTTTTGGACCATAAGACTCACTTTTTTCTCCCCAAAAGTTGGGGGGGGGGGGGTGAGGGTACGTCTTATGTTCCAAAGGTTCAGAATATTTTTTCTTGTTTTCCTGCTCTAAAAACTGGGTGTGTCTTATGGTCAGGTGTGTCTTATGGTCTGAAAAATACGATAGTCTTCTCCTGGATTCTTGACTTTATATATTGAGTGACTGATGGCTGGCAGGCAGGCAAGCAGATAGGCAGACAGACAGACAGAGAAACAGACAGACAGACAGACAGACAGACAGACAGACAGACAGACAGACAGACAGACAGACAGATAGATAGATAGATAGATAGATAGATAGATAGATAGATAGATAGATAGATAGATAGTCTCTAGCTAGGCTTGAGACTCAGCATAGTTCTTACAGATTAAACAGTACCTCATCTTTGATAAAATGTTAAGAACATTTATGTGAAATTTGTAACAGTTGACTGTGAAACCTCTTCCTATATTCCATGACTAACCACAACAACTCGTGCTTACAACCACTGCAAGAATACAAGGCAAGCACTGGGGCAGTGGTTCATAATTCTAATTATGTTTGGTGATGTGGGGCAAAAGGCACTTCTTTGTTCCCCTCCCAGATGTATCACCTACAACCTCCTCTCCTGCCTGGTAAGTATATTTCAATCCCTATGAATTGATTTTTAACATGTGAAGCAAAAGCAAACTGTTTCAGCCAAAGGGATCTGAAGAGAAAGGAAATAAATTCTTCTCATAGTAAGATTACCCCGAAGCTAGCCTTAGCCTAGCTGGTACTCCCATCTCCTATAATGAAGCCCACACCTCCAGTACAAAGTTTTGTCTTCTCTTCCTGCCTAGTAGATTCTCACAGAGAGCTGTACATAAAACCTTAGTGACCTTCTCTTAGCCACATGGAGGCTGAAATGCACTTGGCCATATGTAATCTGTAGATTCAAAGGCATTCCAGGTATTTAGAAGCACTTGGCTCCAACCTCATTCTCTCTCTCTCTCTCTCTCTCTCTGTCCCCCTTCCCCCAGTCTCTCATATATCTAAATCCACTTCACATTCCTCCACTGCCTTCTGTGCCACAGCCATGAATTTATCCTGTCATTTTCCTGTCAATCAAAACAATGGTGCATTCCTTTAATTAAACAAATATTGCTATAAACAAGCTTTGTGAAGGCTGGCATTTTTCATATCAAGAGTATAACATGCAATATCTGCTGCTGTGTTAAAATCTGTTCCATTAGGAGTGCTGAGTGGAGTGGGGTGGATTAAACATATTATACAAAACCTGTGCTTTAGTCTCGTGAGCCAGATAAACCAGCTCAGAAGTAAAATCCAAAACCAAGGTTGAGTTATATTTTTATTGTGTTATGTGCTGTCAAGTTGATTCTAACTTATGGCAGGCCTAGGAGGGTTTCTGTGGCATGTGAGAGATTTAATGGGTGGGTTTTTTTCTAGTGGCACTCTCTGGGGAGTTCCCATGGGCAGTCTATTATTATTATTATTATTATTATTATTATTATTATTATTATTATTATTATTATTATTATTATTATTATTATTATTATTATTATTATTATTATTATTATATCTGTACTACTTTACTGACTTCTCAAAACAGACTAGTTTTTTAATCACAGGACTCTTCATCTACTCAGGCATTGAAAAAGTTTAGGTGAGGGACAGAAAAGCCCCCCAAGATGAATGCTGTAGCCAGACTATTTTGTTCCAAATCAGTTCCAAAATAGGGGTTGAGACTTTTTAGAATCAGTATGAGGTATCAGCAGTGATGGGATGTTACCGGTTTGGACCGGTTCGTCTGAACCAGTAGCACCCCGTCAGGAGGGGATGCCAGGGGGGTGGTAAACCCCCGGGCAACTGGTTCAGTCACTTCTCCAGCCCCCTCCAAAAATGTATTTCTAGGCAGCCAAAATGGCTGCCCAGAACTGCGCATGCATCAAACCTCCATTTGATACATATGCAGTTCTAATTTTAGTGCGCATGCATCAAATAGAGGTTTGACACATGCGCACTAAAAAAAAACTGTGCATGTGTCACGTACCAGCTGGCCCTCTCTCTGGAAAACCCCTAAACCAAAGCATCCAAAGGGCGGGCTGGACGGCAATAAAAACAGAGTTACAGCTCTTAGCTGCTTATCAGCCAAAAGGGGTTTTAATTTGGTAGCGTGTTCAAAGGTTTGTGTGTGAAATGCAATGCTTCTCTTACCCTTTTAGTCCAATGAAGACACGTTGTTCAGGAAAATGGTGAAGATTTATTGATCAGGTTCATGTAAGAAAGTCCATGGAAAAATGCAAATTAGAGGGTCATAACCATGAGTTCAGTCCAATAAACAGTCCAAGATCTTTTAGGTAATCATAGTAAAATCATACCAGCAAACAGTCCAGGGTCTTAAACCATTGGGAACCAGAAACGTAATCTTAAATCAAAACAGGTCTTAGTCCATGGTGAGGCAGAAACGAACTACTCACTTCTCTGCAAAATGGAGAATCTGCAATCAGGTGGGTTACTCTTAGCCAATCAGGTAACAGAGAAAACTTTCTCAAAACAATACATTGTTTACACACGTGCACAGAGAGTGTTCTGGGATATAGACAAAACATTGAATCTCAGTTAGTTTAGAGAGATAACACGGGTACACTGACACTGAAAACATGGTTGATAAACATGCTGTCCAAGAGACAGAGAGAAGACAAAGGATTTCTATGAGGCCAATAATGAGGCCTAACTGAAAAATAGCAATTTCAAGCCTTGGGAGACATTAGGAAATAGGTCTTTTCCTGACAGCATGCGTCAAACAGAGGTTTGACGCATGCACAGACATTTTTAATTTTATTTATTTATTTATTTATTTATTTATTTGCTCCGCCCATGACATCGGCTACGCCCACGATGTCCACGACATCACGGTGGGTTAGCCGAAATTTTGACAACCCACCACTCGGTATCAGTTTCACCTTGGCAGACATAGCTTTCAATACCTTTCTCTATCTTGTATACAAATGGACTGGTGTATGGCTCAATTTAGGACACAACCCTCAATACTTAATATTGACTATGTCCCCAAGACTGATGGTGATGCATAGTAGGGGTGTGCTCCTTCATGTTTGTGGACTGCAATTCCTAGAATTCTGCCATAATCCTAAGAATTGCAGGTCCCCAAACACAAATTTGCACACCTGTAGGCTTTACCCAGGGGCATAGCTACCGCCGTATCTGCCGTATCAATTATACGGGGCCCCCGGGCCACGGGGGCCCCCTACAGCAAAAATTAATTAAAACTTCCCAATTTTTTTTATTTCACAAGGGCCCCCCAAACAAATTTTTATACGGGGCCCCGTTAAGGCATGCTACGCTTCTGGCTTTACCCCCACCCTTGTGACAGGCTTTCTACCTTTTAACCTGCATCATCAGCTTCTCCAGCTTTGCTCCCTGTTGTTGATTTGTGAAAAAATAAGGAAGCTGTTGTAGTGCTTCCTGGGAGCTGCAGTCTCATTAAGATCCATAGAAGGTGTCGCCCAAAGCACTATGACTCCAAGAAAGCACCATGGCAACTTTATTTCTGCAATTCCACAACAGGGAGCAAGGCTAGAGAAGCCAATAGCTCAGGTAAATAAATAAATCAAAGCCCTTCTCTTGGGTGACAAAACCTACACGCCTAGAGATTTGGGCTTGCATGATGCTGTTCCTGGAATTCTTGAAAAATGTTGCAGATTGCAGTCTAAAACTGTCCCTACTCTGTATCTCCCACCCCACCCTCCCACCCTGGCCAATGCGTTTGTGCTTCTCTTTTTGCAAGAATGTTTTCTAGAGTTATTCTAATATGGAGATTTGGAAAAGCATGGAAATAATGAAACAGATTGTCACAAGGACACTCCTAATTTTGAGGCAGGTGAGAATGCCTATATACTGCAGTGATGGCTAACCTTGGCACTCCAGTTGTTCCTAGACTTCAATTCCCAGAAGCTCTGATCAGCAGGAGTGCTGACTTGGGCTTTTGGTAATTGAAGTCCAGGAACAACTGGAATGCCAAGGTAAGCCACCAGGGCTACATAGGGTGGTTCAGCCCTGATCTGTGTGCCTTTTATTCAGGCATTGCTTGGGTTACAGGGCTTCCTCACATAGTGAGATTTCTGTTAGAGATCCTAATCTTGACCCCATTTTTCTGGAAGTCTACAACTTTCTGGGGAATAAGAGCAGTTTAGATACACAGTCCATTGAGAGAATCCTTCCTGGCTTGTCATAGCCTCTCACTTGAACGACTTTGCTTCACCAATGATGAATGGAAAGGTAATTACCAGCAAGTTCCACACTCCTTGAAAGTGCCTAGGCAGACAAGGTGAAGGGAGAGGAGGGGAAGCACCAGTTATTTATGGCAGGAGCAAGATAATCATTCTGGCTCTAAATTACAATGCAAGCTTAGAGTGCCTGCCAGATGTATGCTAAACTACTTATTACATTAAATACATAGTATGCACTCTGAAGTTTTTAAAAAATGATCCTAAATTGCATGTAACATATTTAATGCAGGAGAAAACTAAGATTGAGTCTTGGCTGAGCAGACTCCAGTTTAGCACCTCCCACAGCTGTAGTTGATTCAAGCAGCTCAGCTCTGTTTCTTGTAATGGGAGCATTGTACAGGACTGCGATAAGACTGCTATGTCACACGACTCAACTTGCAACTGTAATTAGGGTTGTGTCTTTCCTTTACCTAGTTGTCTTTCTCTTCTTGCCGAGCCCATCTGGGTGGCATTCCCACTCTGGATGGTGTACAACCTATTTTTTTTATAAGTTTTTACAAATTGCAACAACTAATCAAAACCATTTCTCCTGAAATGCCTCGTTGAAAAGTAGAATCTTTAATTGATTTTTTTAAAAAAATATGCTCAAGGATGGGGGTTGGTGTACCTTCATTGGTAATGTCCCACAGTGTGGGTGTTGCCACTGAAAAGACCCTCTTTGTCACAGTTATCTTCACCTTTCTCGGTGGTAGCACCTGGAGCTGTCCTGGCTGTGATGAATGAGTGATGCAAGCAGTTGTTCTATGGGAGAGGAGCTATGACATATAATAAGGAAGGAGAAAGTGGCCACAGCTGCTGGGGCTTCGAAGGCTACAAAATCTCGCCTCTGTGAGCTCCAGACACCTGCCCTCAACCTGCCGGGAGGAGGAAGAAGACTTTATGAACATTGTTGTTATTGTAAGTCCTCTTCATTAGTTGAAGGAGGTTGAGCATCGAATGGATTTTTTGTATTTTAATTGCGATGTGCTATGTTAGTCTTAAATTGTATTTTACTATGTACTGTATACTGTATTTTATGATTTTGTTATGTTGATGTATATTATGTGATGACATGGTTGTGAGCCACCCAGAGTCGCATTTTGCGAGTGGGGCAGCATATAAATTAAACATCATCATCATAACAACAACAACAACAACAACAACGTCATAAACCATATAAAGCTTTGTACAGTCAAACCTCATATAACGAAAATATTTTGTTCTATGAGGCTGTCGCTATGCGAGTTTTTCGTTATATGAATTTTTTTCACATAATGAAAATTCCTACGGAAAAACTCACATAACGAAAAAAAATTGTTATGCTAGTTTTCCCCATAGAAATTTTTGTTATGCAAGTTTTTCCATAGGAAATGCCAGTTTCGCATAGCAAAAAAATAAATAAATTGTTATGCGAGTTGCAATGTTTTTTTAAATTCCCACTCATTATGCGAGGTTTTTGCAATGTGAGGCATTTGTTATGCAAGGTTTGACTGTATATTAAAACTTTGTACGTTAAAGTCTTTTTTGGGGCATGGCTTTGAATACCACCGCTGCCACCATGTAAGGATAAAAAACCCCATTATCCCACTACCATAGGACTCATTACACCTAACAGAGATCTGCATTCATGCAGGAAGCCAACATAAGACCCTTTTGCTGCTTCAGAGTATCTGTGGTCCTGTTCCAGGCTAGATAAATTTATTATAGGTTTCAGTTACTGGTTGTTTATAGTTACAAACCAGCCAGATCACGTAGGAAATAGCAATGTAGATTAGATAGCAATATGTAGTGTTGCCAATAAAGGAAATGGAATTCTCCCACCAGTTTATGCTCTATATAAAAAGTACAAATGTCTTCTGTAAAAAGACAGTTTTATTATATGGAGGGGGAAAACTACAGACATAAAAAGGAACATGTTTACCTTTTCTCCTTTCCCTGGTAAAACAAGAAAGGTAGATCTATATTTCCTGGCATAGCCAGCTAATACAATTAGAATTACATTTTCTACAGTCTACTTACAAGCAAGCATAGGTAAACTCCTCTTTCCTCCTTTGAACATGCTTAATAATAATGGTGTTTCTTCTTTAGCATTCTAAGATAACAAAATCCATCTCTCATCCTTTGTCCCAGCTTTTCCTGCCTCCTAACCAATAAGGCTGCATATTCAAGGTCCATCTTATGCACTCCTGTTCTCACAATAAGAGATAGTTATGAATTCCAAGAGGACAGGAATATGCACCTGGTCTGAAGGTCAAATTCCAAGATTTTCTTTACCCACTCACAGGAAGCAAGGAACCAAAGCAACCATTTTAAACTCTCACAAAAAAATAAAGCTCCATTTTAAATTCATTACACCACCTTGTGTCTGACACAGAAAGGAACTGGGAGCTAGTACAGATCTTCCAAGGCTGGGGAAATATGTGCGGATTTCTTTGTTCCCAATATTTTCATTTTGGTGTTATTGCAATATAGATATTAAACAACATTGGGGAGATGATTGACCACTGTGGAAACCACTCCCCCTCCTGGAGGAACCAAGGAGCAGAAACAAACTCCTCAAGTTGAGTTCTCTGGATCCATCCACCGAGAAAGGACCAGAATCACCATAGAACCAGAACCGTGCCTCTGATTCCTATCCCCACCAGCCATTCCAGGAGGATATCATGGTCAACGGCTATAACTATAAAGTAAAATGTCAATTTATGTAAAAAGTCCATTCCGTAGCTTTTTATGTAAATTGTTTTTTTATGTAAATCATGGCATTCCCATAGGGATGCATTGAAAGAAAAAAATGGAATATAAATGGAACAATCTCCCTACCTTTTGGCATGCTGCTGCTTCTTCCTCCTGAGTGGTTTATCTGCCTGTCGGGGGAGTGGGAGCCACCACCTCCAACAGCTCTGCCAAACCGCACCCTGGAGAAGCTTTGGATGAACAGCGGAACCAAGCAGCGATGCAGGGGGCACTCTCCCAGTCCCCGCAGAAGCAGCGGGGACTCCAGAAAACATGGCAAAACTCCTGCAATGGTCGGTGCTGCCTCCGCTGCCTCCATTGCCATTACAGTAAGTGATGTCTTACAGTGGGGTTAGTGGTGGCGGGGTAGAATTTTAGAGTTTAAAATGGAAGCAGCGCCATTTTAAACTCTAAAGATGCAAGTAAACTTCTTACATAAATCTTTTTTTGTGTAAATCGGGACGCATTTTCCGCAAAAAAAACTTATGTAAGTCAAATTTTATGTAAATCGATGTGTACTGTATCTATAACTAGTGCTACAGTTTCTGGAAGGCAGTATTAGGGCCAGCCAACTGTATGGCTGTTCAGTAGGGAGGGTGAAGTCCAGGAGTGCTGCCTCACCAACTGGAAAACCAGATGACAAGGGACCTGTTGCAGCAGACACCAATACAGTTGTACCTCGCTTAAAGAGCATAATGCGTTCCACAGGATTGCTCTTTAAGCAAGTTTGCTCTTTAAGCGAAACACCATTGTAAGTGACCAGTTGTGGGGGGGATTGCAAACCCCAATTTATTTGTTAAGCAAGTTTTTGGTTGGTTTTATTTGTTAAGCGAAGCGAACATTCAGAGAAAATTCTGCTCTTTAAGCGAGTTACTCTTTAAGCGAAGCACTCTTTATGCGAGGTTTGACTGTATCTACACTACATACAGTGGTGGGCAGCAGCCGGTTCAGCCCAGTTCTACCAAACCGGTAGTAAAAATCCCGAGTGGTCTCCCGGGAGGGTGGTAACCCTCCCGGGAGACCACCCGGGATGTTTACTTTTTTGGAAACAACTGGTTTGGTCACCTATCTGGCCACCCTTCCTTGCAGCCTAAAATGGGTCAAAACACCATTTAGCGCATGCACGCTGAATACTGGAGGTGCGCATACGTCAAATGGTATTTTGACGCATGTGCACTTACAAGCAGCCATTTTTGGCTGCAAAGAAGGGCACAGTGGCTGGCTGTTGAGGCCCTCAGCAGCCTCTTTGGAGGAGAGGCAGCAGTGGTGGTGGCCTTCCTTTGGAGTACCACCAGGCCGGGCCAGACTGCGTTGCCAGGCCAGGCTGCACTGTTGGGCCAGGCTGCGCTGTTGGGCCAGGCTGCGCTGTTGGGCCAAGCTGCGCAGCCGGGCTGGGCCAGGCCTTGCCGCCTTGTTGCCGGTCCACCTTGTCACCTCCCCGCTTCGCTGTTGCTTTGCTGCCGCTTCGCCGTGCTGTTTTGCCACTGCACCGCCGTGCCGCTGCTGTTGCTACCTGCCTGCTGCTTCCTGACCCCAGAGTAAGTGACTAGGGTTTGTATTTGGGGTGGGTGGGTTGAGATGTGTATGTGTTTTATATAGTGTGTTTTTATGTGTATTTAGTGTCTATTTTAATTTGTATTTTTATGTGGTTTATTTCTATTTTAATGTCTATTTTAATATGTATTTTATGTGTTTTTTATTTCTGTTTTTATGTGTACTGTATTTTAATTTTATTTTTTTTACTTTGGCTCCACTCACATCATGACGTCATGATGTCAAGATGTTGGCTCTGCCCATGATGCTGGCTCTGCCCACAGTGTAGTAGTAAAAATGTTGGGTGCCCACCACTGACTACATATGTTTTCCTGAAGAATGAAAGAAGCTCTGCCTTAGGGATGGAGACCTTCTGAGGGCCCAAGAAGAATTTTTGTTCTCCTTTGTCTATTGTCAGTCCTTTTGTCTCTTTCACCCACCCATTCACCCTGAATTTTAGTCTTCCAAATGGCTGATTATTCCCTGAGACACCTCTGGTGGGATGCAGGTTTTTTTCTAGATATATTTTCCTTTATCCTGGGCTCATGTGAGCCACGTCCAGTGTCTTTTTTAAAAGGCTTTTATTTTAAAGATTTCAGTATGGGGTGGTGGTGTTTTCCATCCCAGAGGTTTCTGTGAGTATTTTGCCATTTTGAGGATTTGATTTCTACAGTGCAGGATGGTAAAAACTGAATGTGGTCCAAAGGCCTGCAGGCTATCAGTGGCCTTCTTTAGATATTGAACTGCAGCAACTATCCTGTATATCTATAATTGCTTAACCTCTGTAGATGCCATGTGCTAAATAAATAAATAGATAACATAACCTATCTTTTTCTTTCACAGGGTAATATATAGGAGATTGGCTAAGAAATAAACAGCTTTCTCACATATCTTAGTAGCTTTCTGTGTTTTATTGTGTCAAAGAAAATATCATTCAGGTTTGCACTCTGAAAGGTCATTATCCTAGTTTCCTTTAACATACTGTTCCTGAGTTTATGACATTTTTCTCAATATTATATTAGAATCTGTCCCCACAGCTGTTATTATTAAATCATCTAAACATTCAGAAAATTGTTTCCTTCTACCTTTTCTGCAATATGTCTTTTGTTGATCCTATCATATATTGGTGATCTAATAGTTGTAACTGGTTATTGAAAACTAAAACTCCAATCTCTTTTTCACACACTCCAATGTGGACTTCCATCATAATACTATTACATTTCTGGAAACAATCAAAATACACGTCTTACTTTATGTAATTATAAGCGTCCAAGGTAGTCTGTCCTCTTTAATAACCATAACCAGAACATCAGCCCACTGCACTAAGCTCACAACATAAATACCAAATACAGTGCTTATACAGTAGTAATGGTGGTATGCATGTTTTGTTTGCTTTTTTGTGAGTATTTTCCTTCTGTGAATGTACTTCTTATATACTTGGATCTTTTCAAACTTATCTGAGTCCTGTAAATCTAATCCTTATTTCTAGAGGTTTGTGAGTAATTTATAGGGGCATAATTTCTCTCTTTAGAAATGGAAGAGTCTTCCTTGATTATTTCATCAGCTCAGTGCTGGTGGATCTGTGAAGAACATGTCCTTGTTTCTAATCATAGATTACCTCTCAGGAGAAGAAGAAAGTGCATTATTTCTTGTGATAAATATTACTTAACACTTGATAATGACTGTGTTTTATACTTTATGTCTGATGACACTGACCTTTGGTGGCTTACTCTACCAACTTGACAGTCAGTTTATGAACAAAAATAACTGCAATTAAATTCATAAAGATAGACCCATTTACTTCCAATTAGGGATATAAATCCTGACTTGATTTCATTATTGCACACTTAATCAGAATACTTTAAACATTTTCTCCTCACTATGAGCTGCCATTAGACAATGGGCTTGGGGAATTTTGTTTATGCGTGGGAAAACATGTACTTTCATGAGTGTTCTTTGCAGTGGTGGGCAGCCAAAATTTTACTACCACACTGTGGGCAGAGCCAACATCATGGGCAGAGCCAACATCATGACATCATGGGTGGAGCCAATGTCATGACATCATGGGCAGAGCCAATGATGTGGGAGGAGCCAATGTAAAAAAACCCCATAAAAATAAGTACACATAAAAATACAAATTAAATAGACATAAAAATATACATAAAACACATAAAATACACATTAAAATAAATACACATTAAATAGACATAAAAACACATAAAATACACATAAAACACATAAAAATACACATTAAATACACATAAAACACATAAAAATACACATAAAACACATAAAAATACACATTAAAAATAAATACACATTAAATACACTTTAAAATATACCCACCCACTCCACACCCAAAGTGAGTCACTTACCCTGGGGAGCAGGCTATAGGGAGCTTCAGGTTAGCAGCTTCTCTTCCTCCTCCCTGCTTGGGAGGACAGCAAGGAGGCCACACATGTGCGCCAAATGCTGTAGGCGCGCATGCATACCAAGCGCTTTGTGTGCATGCGCAGTGGGGGAACCATCGAAAAGGCAAGCCCCCAAGGTGGTTCCCCCCAAAAGCCGCTACCAGTTCTCAGGGACACCAGGAAAAGTTACTACCAGTTCTAGCGAACTGGTGTGAACCTGTTGCTGCCCATCACTGGTTCTTTGCACACTTATGTAGAGAACTAGTATATCATGAACATGGGATACCAGATCAATTTGTACTATAATTGTTAAGTCAGTGAAGAAAGTCGAGTATTTCTCTAAGCTCAGCATGTCTGCACAAAACAGGCCTGTAATGATTTTCCAAAATGTGCAAGGCTCCCTTACCCGGATGCTATAAAAGAAGTGTGGTTGCTAGCTTGCTATAAGTGATTTGTCTTCTGTGGATCAATTTGGTTGAATTTTGCTTACTTTGGACCTAGTCAAAATCAAACTAATGTAACACTGGCAACTTTTTGTCCTACTAAACTGGTATTCTTTTCAAGCTTAAAGATATCTGAGGATGGCTGATGTTACTGAAAGCCGTTGAGAGATCCAGAAAGACCAGCACTTCCTTTGTCCAGTTAAAAGTGTAAGTCAGCTACCAAGGTGATCAAAGCCAACTCTGTTCTGTAAACACACCTGAATCCAGGTATAAATAGAGATAATCTGCTTCATCCAGGAACCTCTGTAGTTGGTATTCCACCACATGTCCTAAAACCTTGCCCAAAATGGAATACTATTGGATATTGTCTGACAATTGTTGAATACAACATGATTCAACAAGAACTTTTAAATAGAAATCTTACTACTGCCTCCTTCAGGCATACAAACACTTTGTCTTGTTGCCAGGAGGCATTCACCACTCTGTCAACCAGCCCCCCTCTGGGTGCTTCCATAAGCCAGAAGGGGCAAGGCTCCAGCACACAGGTGGAGTTTTCATCTCAAGTGATCCTGTCCACAGCATCAGGCAACACCAACAGAAATATATCCATTATAATGGAACAAGCAGGAGAAAGAGAGAATGGTCTTGGACAGAATGTCTTTTAGATAAGCCAGTGTAGAGTGTTTCTTGACTGCCAACAGGCACATATTTTATGAAGCTAAAGATGCACTCTTGTATACTTACCTGTGGCCAAGTGCCACTGATGTCTTTGGGGCTTATATCTAAATGAATGGACATCAATATGCACCATATTTTTCATATACATCTGCATATAATAAAATTGAGCTAGCTTTTTGCGCTTAGTGAATGTTAAATACTCGAGAATATAATTAACATAAACACTGAACAGAACAAACATTACACATTCAGTGTAAATCTCCACCTATAAGATAGATATTTGAAATAGAACAAAACCAATTGGAATAAAACAGCACACAGTAGGGCAACCATGCATCCCTTTTTCCTCTCCCGAGGGCTCCCCTTTGCAAGACCCAGTTCTTTCTCTGCTTCACAATGAGTGCGCGCTCAGCCACACAAAGGAGAGCCTGCAGGCAATAACATCCCTTAGGGTCCTGATGTATATGTAAGTAGGATTCTGTCCATAGTGATCTGTTGGCAATGTTCAGATAAGCCATCCTTTTAAAACAAATGTCTGTGAATTTTGACATGGATTTCATTGCATAAATTAACTTGCAATTCACCTCAGGAAGTAGTGCTGATTTCCCCCCCTCTATTGAAAGACCTATAAATCCAGCACTTGTTGGAGCATGCATGGGTTGGAGCATCTGCTCCGGCCCATTACGGCACCTGCTCTGGCCCTATGGAACTTCCTGCCAACCGAGCTCTGTCTCCAGGCGGAGCTCCTCCCCTTCAAAAAAACTCTCAAAACCTGGCTTGCACAACAGGTGTGGGGTGCCGGTGGTGCAGAAAAATCCCCCCATTACTTATATAAGGGCTGGTCTGGCTTTTAGTGGTTGTAGAAAAATGGTATGTTATGTGTATTTTAAGGGTTTTAATGTTTGGTGGTTTTTAGATAAATTTCTTGATTTTATTGTTATGGAATGTTTTTACATTTACACCTGTGAGCCACCTGGAGTCACCTCAGCAAGGGCGGCAATAAAAATACTGTATGAACAAATAAATAAAATAAATAAATAGTCTATTAGTTCACCTGGACATCTCAGCAGCTTTTGATGCCAATAGCTGCAGTATGCTTCCAGACTATTTACTTGTATGGACCAATGAGAGAGCTGTGTTACAGAGCTGTGTTACCAATATTTCATTTTGGGTCATATCCTTAAGATAATGCTGGGTATTTCACATTTTTCATCTGTTGGTCTAGAAGGCTCTATTCTGTTCCTACCTGGTTCAATGGGGGAGAAGCCATTCAGAGCTCTGGAGTGAAATATCACTGAGAATGTAAATCCTACCCAGATTTGTTTTGTGGTAAATAATGAAGGACCATCCCCAGATTTGACATCCACCTTTGCATCTCCATTTCGGGCAACTGCACTGCCTGAGTAAGTAAACTTCTCCCCTTCCTCTAGCTGCTGTGACCCTGTATCTGGGATATTGAGTTCACATTCATGACCTTTGATTTCACAGCGCTTATCCTAAGGCCAATTTTCTTTGCGGTCATCGCCTGTTGTAGTTTCAGTTCTTCCTCAAGCAAAACAAAGTCATCACAAAATCTAGGTCACCGAGGCAATCTTGGTCAGTTGAATGATGCCTATCTGAGTGCACGCTGCTTGTCACATAACATAGTTAAGGGTCATAGGGAAGGGGAAGAGAGATAGAACACAGCCTTGCCTAACCACGGTAATAAGTTCGAAGAAGTCCTTATGACCATTTCCATTCTTAACACAATAACTTGATCATAGGTAAAAGTCTTTAAAAATTGTAATGAAGATGGGTGGTACGCTGTACAGATGCAGGATCTGCCAGAGAGACTCTCGGTGGACACTATCAAATGCTTTCTTAAAATCAATGAAATTAATGGCCAGTGGATGCTGATACTCAATACACTGTTCTATGATGTTTCTTAAGGTAAAGATTTGTTCACTGCAGGGCCTTCCAGTGTGAAATCCAGCCTGCTCCTCTCTCAGGCATTGGTTTAAGACACTTTGCAAACCCCTAAGGAGGACTACACAAAAAGCCCTCCCAGGCACTGAAAGGAGGTAATGCTCCACCAGTTGGTACACCCAGAGATGTTACCTTTCTTAGGGATTTTGATGATTGCCACTTTTCACCAGTCTTCTAGAACTATGCCATTTTGCCAAAAAAAATATATATATAGTGAATAGTTTTGTCAACTCTTTCACCCAAACCTGACCAACATGTTTTAAGACCTCCGTGGGTATCTCATCTAAGCCAACTGCCTTGTTGCTTTTAAGGCTTTTCATAACAGTCTCTACTTCTTTCATGGTAATTTTGCCACTACAGTAAAACCTCATATAACACTAAAACCTGGTTCCACAAGTCTTGGTGTTATATGATTTTTAGTGTTATCTGATCCTCTATGGGATCCATAGAGATACATTGTAACCACACAGGCTTTAGCGGTTGTTATCCGAAGCATCCCATAGGATCTTAATGTTATCTGATGCAATTCTTCCCCCCAGATTCCTTAATGTTATGCGATTTTAGTGTTATTCGATACTAATGTTATATGAGGTATTACTGTATTTATTTGGTGCTCCTTTAAAAAAAATTTTTTTTATTGTACAAAAAAATAAAACAAAGAAATATAAAAATTAGTTATGATGATAAACAGCAGTTGATCATGTTTACAGTAATTACATATATCTATTCTAATACAATCTGTTTTGTATTAGCCTAAGCTTCGGCAGTTGCAGCTTAAGTAACTTACAGTCTCTTGTAAGTCCAGTTAATCGTTATTAATAGGTAATCTACAAATAGTAATTTTCCATCAGGGACTTACTTGCATATTTGAAACTCAAAGAAGAAGTGCTACCACATATGGGGTCACTGTTTGTGTTCATCAAAATATTATTTCATCATATCATTTCTATAGCTATTACTATTATTTTGAGCTCCTGATGGACACTTTCACCATTAAAACTATATGTAATGGTCAGGTCTGGTTGGTTAAGAATTTCCTGAAAATATTCCACCACATTTTATTCTGCAATTTTTGGGTAGTCAGAAGCTACCTGTACTTATCCTTGATTGGAACAATGGAACTATTCTTCTTCCAGCCAATTCATTGGCACTGTGGCAGAGTTTTAGCACCAATTTAAACGGTTGCTGCTTC
The DNA here is from genome assembly GCA_030440675.1 of Furcifer pardalis. Classification (NCBI taxonomy): domain Eukaryota; kingdom Metazoa; phylum Chordata; class Lepidosauria; order Squamata; family Chamaeleonidae; genus Furcifer; species Furcifer pardalis. Next base: position 150,747,874 of record CP126891.1, read on the forward strand.
CGATTCAGTGCCTATCTGTTTCAACCATTCTTTCTTACCTTTCTGGCAGCTTTTCTTCATCATCTGGTTGAGTTCTGCAACTGGTTCAAAATGCGGCTGCTCACGTGGTAATGGTATGCGTGTCTTATGCCTATGCCTCACCCCTTCTGTGGAAGCTGCATTGGTTGCCAGTGTGCTTCCAGGTGCAATTCAAGGTGCTGGTAATGACCTTTAAAGCCCTACATGGTAGTAGGCCAGGTTACTTAAGAGACCACGTCTCCCCAAGGACGACCACGTCTCCCCAAGGACGACCATCCCACTAAAGCAAACTGGAGGGGGTCCCCAAAGGTGCCATCAGCTAGAGAGGCTCACCTCTCTAGTACTAGAAGGAGGAGCTTTTTGACATCTGCTCTGGCCCTGTGGAACCTCCTGCCAACTGAGTTGCATCTTCAGGCAGAGCTATTGCCGTTCTGGAATGGCTCATATGATGACGGTCGATCGCACTCCTAGCTATAGGGTATTTTTAGTGGTTTTAACAGTTTTCAGTGTTTTAAGGTTCTGTAATTTTTGATGTGTATGATGTTTTATATCTGTGAGCTGCCCTGAGTCGCCTTGGCGAGTGGGCGGCAATACAAGTTCAAATATTAAATTAAATTAAAATTAAATTAAACTTGGCTCATTTTCTTTGCTTCTTGTGCATCTTTGGCCTGGTCCCATTTGAGTTTTGTAACTTGTCTTTCATTAATCAGCTTCCATGTCCTATCCTGGACCCACTGTCCCTTTCATCTGCCTTCTCTTCTCCTAATTATATTTTGGGCAAATTCCGTGATGGTGTTCCTAAAGTTGTTCCAGAGACCTTCCACATCTATCACATTCTTAGAGATGTCAACATGATTTTGCAGCTCTAAAGCAAAGGATTTGCCTGTTGTACATGGTGGCCTGTAAGTCTCTACCCGTCCATATATATTATAATTGGGGGGTTTTTTCCAGAGACATATGGCCAATTTAAGCCCATTTACACTTGAAGAGCATATTGTGACAAGTACGTGGGCACTTGAGCACAAGAATACTGGTGACACCCTGGATACAATAAGTGGCAAATTTAGAGAAAGATTCAGTAGGGGCTTATACGCCACCCTATACAGTCCTTGAGCTTTGCTGATGCAAATTGTCTTTTCAGTATACATTTTCTTTGATTTCAGAGTTTAAACATAATTTCTGCTCTAACAATATGCTCTGATCTAATATCTTCCATCCTGTATGCTCTTTCATCGTGCAGTGGCAACCTCCATTTATTACTAATGCAAATAAAATCAATTTCATTGAAGGTGTGTCTGTCATCTTATCGATTTGACGATGTTGAAAGTATGTGTTTTCAACACACAGCCCATTAGGTTCACAGAAGGATACCACTCACTTAACATTGACGCTAACCTGAACTGAAGATGCATGGCTCCAATCACGTTCTCTAACCCATGTTGCTCACCATCCAGTCATCCTTCACCGTGTCATCTGAACTGTCTGTTAGCATATAGACTTGTACATTGGTCACTTTGATATGTTCATGTGTAAAAGTATTTTATATACAGCAGTAAAACGGTGTAGTTTTACAATTTAGTTTGAGTTTGCAAGTTCTCCAAGCCTTATACTCCCTATTTTAGTCCAACAATTAAACTCTATGCATGAAATATAATAAGATAGATTCTTTACTGACAGTTCTTTCAAAGATATAAACAGGTGCTTTCCTTTGTGAACATTTCTGTACAATAAGTTTCCATGACCCTAGAGGTGGGGAAAATAGAAGACTCTTATTGGCTAGTTAGAGATACAAACTAAGTTAACACCCCATTACCTGGTGGGGTTTCTGTAATACGTTGTTCAGTTGCACAGTCGATTCCGATCCTTTGCAACCCCATGGACCACTGTAATATACTCAACAATTGTTTGGTTGATGACCAGTTTCTATCCAATAAGCACATTTGTTACTTGCTCTTCCAACACAAGGTCATCTCCATGCTCGAGGCTTAAATATAGGGTGGTCTTACCATTACAAGTATAGAATCACTGAGTTGTAAGGGGGCTTTTAGATCACCATCCCCAACCCCCGGCTCAATGCAGGATTCCAAATCAAAGCAATATAACAGATTTTTTTCCAATTCTCTCTTCAATGCTTCCAGTGTTGGAGTGCTCACCACCAGTTGGTTACACTGTCACGCTGCTCTAACCTTAAGATTTTTGATATTCTGCCTATACTGTTGTTAATTTGTCCACTCTCTTTCCCATCTAACCTCAATGATGCCCAATATGTCTAACTTACAATCATCAAAGACCTGTAGAGGTGGACAAACCATCCAGCCTGGTATAGCATTCACACATTCCATGCTCAATTTTTGTGATGTTTTTGGCTGAGAAGATTGTTTTCAACTTTAAGCACCTGTGTCATAATACAATTCACTCCCACCTAGTTGATCAGAATTACTTGAGATCCTTCTTGCTGTTTCCGTAGCAGTTATAGATTTTATAGGGGAGGGTTGCTTGCCCACCACCCTACCCTCCTCCTTTCTCATCTAGTTTTGGGACTGGCAATGGCATTGTGTTCCTGCTGTGTGTATAGCATTAATTTTATGATGGGAAGTATGCAATTGCCTTGATTTCATGTTGAAGGTAGCAACTCTTGCAGAAGGTGAACTCTCAACAGATTCCTTCACATATTGATGAGAAAGTAGCCTGTTGTAGATTCTCAGATTCCTAGAAGAGTTCTCACGTTCAGCAACAAGCTTACTCCCTGCCTTCCACCATTAAAGCATTTTGTATACTGTACTCTTCATGACCAGAAAGGAGCAATCAAAGAGGTATCATTAAGTTGATGTTGCCACTCAGCTCTATTGTTTCTTTTCACCTAACACCACAGAAGCAGTCAATGCCCTTAGATACTGCTTAACTTAATTAATGTAGTGAATGTGGTGAACAAGTTTAAATAAAACCTTGATGTGACAGAGGTGCTGCTGTTCAATAGAAAAACTGTCTCAAGTTTTGGGATTCAATCCATTCTGGAAGGTATTGCACCCCAGCAGAAAGATTAGATTCTTAATCTGGTTTTGCCTTGTGCCTAGACTGCCAAATGAGAAGGGAGTAAAGTGTGCTTTTGCACAAATCCACCAGATGTACCAGGTGCACCTTCTTCTGGCTTGACTACCATGACAGAATTACATTGCATGGAGATTACTGCAGTGCAATGCACTTAGGTCTGCCCTTGAATAGTGTCCAGAAGCTTCAGTTGGTATTGAAGCCCAGATCGAAGCCAGTGTGGTAGTGGATATAGGGACTAAAAAGACTTGGATTAAAATTTCTGCGCAGACAAGGAAATTCACTGAAAGATAGAACTTTAAAGTCAATCCTTGAACAGATCATATGCATTTTAAAAAACTTACTAGGATAATCTTAATTTATAAGAGAGTTCACAGCACATGATAACAGTAAGCGTTAAGCGGAGTGGAGTATCAAGATCACATTACAAAAGGCATGCACTCACACTGCCTGTCACTTTCCAGGCCCATTTCAAGGTTTTGACTTTAAGTTAAAGTTCTAAACAATCTGTCATATGGCTACCAAAGGTCCACTTGGCCAGCTATGAATCTTGTGCATTGATGTTATGCTGTTCACACAGAGCCTTCTTGAGATTATGATCAGCCCCAGAGGCCTGCTGCACAAAGCATGGGGGAGGAAGGTGGCTTTTCCCTGTGTTGCTCCCAGATTATGAGGTACACTGAGTTCCCATAATTCTCCACTCTTCGTGCTGGTTCAACCTTGTCTTTTATGGTGATGCAGTATTGGTTGACTATGGGTTACTGTGACGAATTAATGATTTTACCATTTGTTTTTGATCCTGCTTGCTGCCTGCCTTGAATACATTCTTTTTACTTGAAAGAAGAGGTCAAAATCAATCAATCAATCAATCAATGTAGAAAAGAACACACAAAAGAATGTCCACATAGAATAATTCAAGAAATAGAACTTGACAATTGCTGTGTTGTTAAGCTTGGGAGGCCAAGGAAAGATGCAGGCAAAACATAGTATAGCAAGGAAGAATAACAAAGAAGATGTAATCTTTCATGGCTTACAAACACTACAATTTAGTTCAGCATTGCAGTGAAGGAATATAAGAACAAGAAGATGATTCGTGCCTCAAGTCCCACTGAGCAAAGACTGAGCTCTTGCGCAGTTCCTATTAATATCAATGGTCCTTGTACTTGGAGAACTTCCTTATCAATTATTCTCAGAGTTTACAACTGATTCCTCCGTCTTGAGAGTTTGTCATTTCCTTTCTACCACTTGTGCCATTCATAGAGTTATTTAACCATGTAATTATAAATCATTTTCACAGACTTATGTTATTTCTTACATATAAACATAAAGTTGAAAAGTCACCAAATATGTACAAACTGCAAAGTCATGAATTACAAATTGTGAAGCCATAAAACTAATGAATTACAGATGAATGAATTGCAAACCACCGATTATGCAAATTATTCAAAGTCTGACAAGTCAGCGGTGTTTCTCAAAAGGTGTGAATTCTTATGTGAATATTCATTAAAGGAACGGTATACTCTGAACCAATGAGTCTAATGAAAATGAATGCTCTGATTTAATTTTTTAACTTAAATAACCTGATTAGCTCCAGTTGCATTTAAGAAATAACTTCAGGGTGATGTGCACATCTCTGTAACAAACCAAAACACCTGAACAAGCCAGGAACACCTACCTTGTAACAAAAACCATTGCCAATATGTTTGTGGTTCTTTTCCAGGCTGATATTTAAAATGTGCCTCTTTCCCTCTAATCGGGAGCTTCCAAAACTCATGCTGCCATTATTACAGAGAAGCACTGGCTTGCTGCAAGTGGACTAGATCAGAGCTAGGATTTGTCAAATGGGGATCCTGAACTTGAGCCTTGGAAAAGAGGAACAAACAAATTAGGCTGGGGCTCAGCCTCCAACAAGAAGGCTTGTAAAATGAACTTTAAGATATGTTTAAAATGCCACTGTCACGGGCAAAGAAAGAGGAGCCTCTGTGTGTCTTGTCACAAGCAAAATCACCAGCCGCAGACAATAGCTGATCCCCGCACTCCCATAATCACTATCCAAGCAGATCATTTTAAAAAGAAAAGCAAACAGCAGCCGTGATGAAAACTGTTTTCCCCCAGCAGTTCATTTCTGTAGTACAATAGCACTAGGAAAATGTGATTGCTTCAAAGCAGATGTACTGCCAGTAGAAATATCAGCTGGATCATGCACAGCTCACTACCTGGCCTGAATTATTGTATAGAACTTGTGCAAAATCCTAATTGGCCAGTTGGTGTGGAACCTCATGGAAAAACACCGTGTGATGCATATCCAGGTCACACTGGATATGTCTGACTCAAAAAGAGAATTGTCTACTACACACAGCAAGGAATTGTACTAGCCCAGGCAGTCAACCATGGGGCTAACCATATCAGATTTTACTGCTTTATTGCAGAACATTTTGTTTGTTTTTAATGAAACTTGCTAAAGACAGGAGGCATTTTCCTTGCCCATCCTATTGATTCGAGGGATTGATCACCAATGAAGTTTCAAGAGGAAGACAGTTCCTCACCTGTAGGGCAGCCACACACAAAATGTTTGTTTGCTCCATTCTATCTGATGTCATGGCTTAGATGATGTTCTCTGTGAATTTTAAAAGCTGTGGCATTACTTTGAAAGGTGGTGTAAACGCTCAAGCATATTGGCTACTTTATAAAATGTATATCCTGTTTTTTCCAGTGCAAACAATCTTCAAAGCAACAAACTCCCAATTAAGAGTACAATTTGAAGGACATTTATTAGGTAGCGAGGCCTACTAAACGTATATAAAATTAGGGGGAAGAAGATATATAAAGAATATAAACAACTAGCCAGTTCGGGCTTGCACAGTTAAAAGTAAAAAGGAGGGATTTTTAGCAATGCTTAAAGCAATAGGTGGAAAGCACCTACATGGATAGCAAAGAAAAACGCTACTGGACGACAGAAAGAAAAAGTGGACTGCTGAACAATTATTGTATATACTTGAGTACAAGCCTAGTTTTTTAGTCCCAAAAATGAGCCCCCAAAAGGGGAAATGGCGTATACTCAGGTCAATGACCACAAGGATCCTAAGACCCCATTGGATTGAGACGTGCCAACAATTTAATTAATTTCACCATATTTTCATGTATTTTGATTATTGAAACTCACTAGCAGTTGCTGCATTTCCCACCCTCGGCTTATACTCGGATCAATCTATTTTCCTGGGTTTTCAGGTCAAAATTAGGTACCTCTGCTTATATTCGGGTCAGCTTATACTCGAGTATATACGGTACTTTGCCTCCTTCTTCTGAAAGAAAAATGACGTTTTGCCTAATGAAAATAGAAATAAAGAATGCAGTGAGAAAGAACTTCAGCTCAGCCTGGGTAAGGGTGTGGTCTGGCAACACTTAGCAATTTATGAATGAATTCACGTCTCCAGGGCTAGAAGAACCACAAGCTGTGACAGGAATCTGCAGAGGTCAACGTATATAATCTTTAAGAGTTACTGGAGAAAAGGTGCGATTCCAAGATGCTAGAGGAGACAAATGTTGTTTCCATCTTTAAAAATGGGGGTGGGGGAGAGGCAGGCAATTGCTAACTGGTCAGGTTGACATTAGTATCAGGGATTGCTCTGGAACACATTGTAAAACAGTCAGTCACTGAGCACTTAGGAAAGAGCGCTGTGATCACTAAAAGTGGGATTGGGTTTCTCAAAAACAAGTGGTATCTATAGTATCTCTCTTCTTCATTTTGACAGAGTTTATAAATCAGGGAAGTACTCTGCGTGTGGTGTAATGTAGTGTGTCTTGATTTCAGTAAGGGTTTTGACAAGCTCTCCCAAAATATTATTATGGGCAAGCTGATAAAACATTGACTAGACAATGGCACGGTTTCAAGGATTTGTAAGTGGTTGATGGACCATACCCAAAATAATACTCACCAATGGTTCTTCATTATTATGAAGAGATATGGTGCCCTGCTCTTACTCATACCACTTTCATTCATTTAGGCATGGGAAATTGCTTGGCAGATTGGGGGTCAGGGAGTTGATGAAACATTAACTGTTTCTTATACATTTGAAAATAAAGCTTTCATGATTTATGGTTGACAAAACTCTTCACAAACACTGGCTAAAAAACTGTTTTCATAACCGTAGAAGGAAGAAGCTGATGACATAATCAGCTTGTGCCACTAAAATCTATTTTATATTAATTAAATGCTTCGTGTCCAGTTAAGTCCTAATGCTCCTTAAGTATCTCTTCTGCCCTGGTGAAATTTTGGAAGCCTCAGGATGTGAAGAAAGGAATTTTTAATGATTTTAAAAACATAAACACCAGATCAACTCCTCTGGGATCAAGTGATGACCTGGGAGTGATTTCTGGTGAAAGGTTCTTTCCCTTGTCCTGAAGCTCATAAATATTTTCTCAGGGCAATTTGGAACCCTTGGGAATTTCAGAACATGGAATGTGGAATATGAAGCATTTATTTAATTTTAAAAAACTTACACAGATAGGATTTGGACCAATGTCAACTTCTGTATTTTGAACAGTTGTCTCCAATTCTATGAAATCATACTAAAAGAGTCCTATTCTTGTTAAGAGCTGTCAAGTCACTTCTGACTTATGGTGACCCTGTGAATGAGCAATCTCCAAAATACTGTCCACCTTCCTCAAAATTATTGACTTTTCCAGAAAATCCTGCTTTCTTATGATGTGCTCAAAGTTTGTCTGTCTCAGTTTCATCACTTGTGCATGCAGAGATAGTTCAGTCTTGATTTGGTCTACAATTACTGCAAATCATGAGAAACTGTGAGTTATTTTGAAAGAAATGGATGAACCTTAGCAACTGACTGTTCTTGTTTATAACCTGCATGGACTAGTGGTTATCTATAGGCAAAGTTACCATTTTATCCCTTATGTCAGGAGTTCTCAACCTTTTTAAGCCGGGGGCCAGGTCATGCTAACTCAGACAGCTTCGGGGGCTGGGTGGCCACTTTGCCATTCCGCCACCACATGGCACTTCTTGGTGTGGTGGAGGCGGTGTGGGAGCCCACATGAAATGGTGCCATGGGCTACATCCAGCCTGCAGGCCGCAAGTTGAGATTCCCTGCCTTATGTATTCAGTCTGTATTCAGAACATGACATAGCAATAGCAATGGCATTAATATACCATTCCATAGTGCTTGGTGCACTTTCTGGGTAGTTCACAAGTTAATTAGCATTTTCCCCTCAACATACTAATTACTCAGTTTATCAACCTTGGAAGAATGGAAGGCTGAGTCATCCATGAGTCAACCATACATACATCGGATAATGTTAAAATCCTATAGGATGCATTGGATAACGTTAAAACGCCATAGAGATACATTGTAACTGGCACAGGCTTTAGTGAACGTCATCCGATGCATCCAATAGGATTTTAACGTTATACAGTATGATGCAATTTTTCCCCAGATTGCTTAACCCTATGCGGTTTTAGCGTTATCTAATGCAAACATTATCCGAGGTACAGTAATACCCCGGGTAACGCGAGTACCGTATAGCGTGAAAACCGCATAATGTGACAAGATTTTCGGAAAAATCTTGTATCGAATAACGCGATTTTAATGTTATTCGGAACAAGCGTATGCATGGGGGGAGTTGGATTGGGTAGAACATCTACCCAATCCAAACCCCCCCCCCCCCCCAGCACCCGCCCCTAACGATGTTTGGAAAGGGTACGGGGATCTTTACCCTTTCAAAACTTTGGGTGGCCGGCACGCATCGGTGGGGGTTAGCGCAGGATACGAGGGGACCACCGTACCCTGCGCTAACCCCCACCAACGCGTGCGCACCTGCAAGCCACCAGATGTTCCCAAAGGATCTTTACCCTTTAGAAACTTCGGGTTGGCGGTGCGCGTCGGTAAGGGTTAGCGCAGGATACGGGGGGGACCTTTGTACCCTGCGCTAACCCCCACCAACGCGCGCGCACCTGCAAGCCACCCGATGTTCCCAAAAGATAAGGATCTTTACCCTTTTGAAACTTCGGGCGAGCAGCGCGCGTCCGTGGGAGTTAGCGCAGGATACGGGGGGGACCTCCGTACCCTGCGTTAACCCCCACCGACGCGCGCGCGCCTGCAAGCCACTCGATGTTCCCAAAGGATAAGGATCTTTACCCTTTCGAAACTTCGGGTGGGTGGTGCGCGTCAGTGGGGGTTAGCACAGGATACGGGGGGGATCTCCATACCGTGCACTAACCCCCACTGATGCACACGCACCTGCAAGCCACCCGATGTTCCCAAAGGATAAGGATCTTTACCCTTTCGAAACTTCGGGCGAGCGGCGCGTGTCCGTGGGGGTTAGTGCAGGATGCGGGGGGGACCTCCATACCTTGCGCTATCCCCCACCGACATGCACGCGCCTGCAAGCCACCTGATGTTCCCAAAGGATAAGGATCTTTACCGTTTCGAAACTTCGGGTGGTCGGCACGCGTCGGTGGGGGTTAGCACAGGATACGGGTGACCTCCGTACCCTGTGCTAACCCCCACTGATGCGCGCGCACCTGCAAGCCACCCAATTTTCCCAAAGGATAAGGATCTTTACCCTTTCGAAACTTCGGGTGGGCGGCACATGTTGGTGGGGGTTAGCTCAGGATACAAGGGGGACCTCCGTACCCTGCCCAACCCCCACTGACGTGTGCGTACCTGCAAGCCACCCGATGTTCCCAAAGGATAAGGATCTTTACCCTTTTGGAACATCGGGAAAGGAGAGGCGCCTCTCCGCGGGGTCTCCCCGGCTTGGGAAAGAGGCGGCTTGGCCGAAATTCACTCCCCCTGCACGGGGGTGAGGATTTCAACCAAGCCGCTTCTTCCCCGGGCGCGCTATAGCAACGAGGATCGCACGTCAAGGCAATTGCCTTGACGTGTGATTCCCGTTTCGCTCGCCTAAACAAGAGTCGGAATTTCCGAATTCCCCCCTCCCCCGAGGGAGGGGGAAATTCGGAAATGCCGACCTTTGTTTAGGTGCTTTGCGATGGGAGTTTGCACCCAAACTCCCATCGCAAAGCGCCTAAACGGGGATCGCACTTCAAGGCAATGGATCAAAGCGGGGGGAGCCACCCCCTGCTTTGATCCATTGCCTTGACGTGCGATCCCCGTTGCTATACCCGTTTGGTAGAAGAGGCTCCCGCTGGCGCGCCTTTTCGCATGCGTGTGAGCACCTCTTCTCAGGGTTTTTTTAGCATTGATCGGACAACGCAAAAAAACAGACAACGCCATGACTTGTGGAACCATGTCATAACGTTGTCCGGGGTATTAGTGTATTACTGTACTTGGAATGTTGGACTAAATTCAGATGGAGGAGTTTAATTTGGTGGAATAATTAAAGATCTGCAGATACCACCATCTTACTGACTCGAAACTACTTTTAGTGAAAGTGAAAGAAGAAAGAGGAAGCCATTAATTCAGTTTTCCATCCAAATGGAGATGACAGCTAAAGGATAAGAAGACTGAGACTGGTACCCTTCCAAGTCTCAATCTCACAGTTGAGTTGAAGGGTAGGAATCTCCAAAATTCCTTTCTTGGGAACTGGGATATACTGTAAATTGAATGTTGCCAGTCTGTGACTGTGAGCCAGTCCCCCCCCCCCTTTATTTGTTGGCATATTCTTTTGAGAATTTTCACAGACTCAGACTCTGTGACTTGAAATAGTTTTATTGGTATCCCTAGAGATGTAACTCCTTCCAGTGTTTTCAGAGCAGATTTCACTTTACTTTCTAGGTCTGCAGGTTTTGATCATAGAATTCCTCTTCAAAGGAGTTTGCTGTTTTATCTCTTCTGTAGTTCTTTAGCTTACCGTTGCCACCTCTTTTTTCTTTATTTCTGCTTCTTTTTTCTTCTTCTGTGTCTAGGCCAGATGTGAAACTGCCAAAATGAAACCATCTTTAGGGAGTTCATTCTGTAGTTCCTTTCACCTGACCTAGTGTGAGAAAGATTAGCCAGTCAAAAATACCACAATCTTCAAGGAGGCCTCTTTTGTGTACCCCTTTATTTATGCTTTTTTTATATATCAAGAAAACCGAAAACAAAGGTAATTTAGCAATTAAAATTTGTTGCATAAATTGGACAGTAATTTTACAATTCTAAGTTCAGGGGGAATTTCCACTATACTTTAGTTCTAAAGAGTGATGAAAGATGCACACCATTTTATGTCTTATCTGCCATTTCTTAGACATTGAAAGGTTTTAAAACATCAGTTTTAAGAGAATTTGTTTAAATAGGGAGATGGGTAAGGCAGGGCACTGATGCAAATTAAAAATTCCTGTGAATGTACCAAGACAGAGAAAACTCAGACTTTTCAGAAATTCTCTGCTGGACAGTCCTATCAGTGACTGTGGGTACAATTGGCAGGTTTTTCCTCTCAACACCGTTGTCTGCTATTACTGTTGCAAAATATGCCTCCAAGTGGAATTTAATATGGTTTTAGTCTAGTTCAGTGATGGCGAACCCATGACACGCATGCCAGAGGTGGCACTCGGAGCCCTCTCTGTGGGCACCCATGCAGTCACCCCAGCACAGAGCTTGCCCCACCCCTCTGCCCAGCAGCCCAATGGGAGCGCTTCCTCCCTCCCCCAGCACACAGTCCAGCTGCCCCTCTACCCAGCAGCCCAATGGGAGTGTTCACTTCCTCCCCTGTTGCTGTGTTGTCACTTTGCGATAAATAAGTGGGTTTTGGGTTACAGTTTGGGCACTCAGTCTCTAAAAGGTTCACCATCACTGATCTAGGGTTTGTTTGTTTGTTTGTTTTGTTATTCTTCATTTGTATTTAGAGTCGGACTGGATATTCTCAAAGGAAAACTTCTGGGTGGCATGAGAAATGTCAGTTATGAAAGGGATAAACCCCTCATTTTTCAGGAGTAAGGGTGCAATTGGAATAGGAAAGTGGGAGATTCATTGACCTAACACAGGGGTTCCCAACCTAAGGCCTGTGGGATGGATCTGGCCCATGGCACCATTTCCTGTGGACCCCCTCCCCTCCAAAGGTATTTGAGAAACAAAATGGCCACCCATTTGAAGCTGTTGGGACAAAATGGCCACACCCCATCATGCAGGCAGGGCAAAATAGCCATCCGGCCCTCGAAGTTGACTGAGAGAGCATGACCCTACCCACCCCCTGACCTAACATGATGCTTCATCCAGTAGCCACTGGCTACAAGCCACCGCTTCTTTCCCAACAAAAGCTCCTAAGAACATTATGTAATGACATTGTACGTAATAATAGTGTGTTGTCAAGTCAATTCAGACTTATGGTGACCTTTTTCATCCAACACATGGCGTAGTCTCAGCACATTAGAATACAGGTGCCCTCAGAGCCTACCCTTCCCATCTGGAATCCCTGGAATCAGCATTCATGAAAAGAATTGACTCTGTGCGGAGAGTGAACTTCTTGATTTAGGTTTGGTTTGTAGTAATTAGCAATGAGGAATAACAATTTTCTTCCTGAAGCAAGTAACAGGTACATCAGGAATTCTCAGCCTTTTAAAGCCGGGGGCCAGGTCACGTTCCCTCAGACAGCTTCATGGGCAAGAAAGCCATTTTTCCCTTCCTCCATCACATGGCACTTCCTGGTGTGGAGGAGGTAGTGTGGTGGGGGGCACATGAAATTGTATCATGGGCTGCAGGTTGAGAATCCCTGCGGTACATGATCATGCAGGGTTGCCCATGCTTTCAGCTCCTTAGAGGATGAGTATAGACCAGAGCAGCCAAAATGTCCTCAAAATGTGGTGCCCTGGGATTTAGCCCCAGTTGCCCCCTCCCCGCTTAAAGCCTTGACTTCTGGAAGCTTCTGTGAGAGACAATTCTCCATTTATGAAAAGATTTCTTCAAGGGGCACTTTTATGAGAAGGGTTTGGGGTCTCAAAATCCTCTTACAGGCTACATGTAGTGGACCGTTCTTGAGGCCCATTCCTGCCTTATCCTGTGAGAGAAGACAGACCACAGAAGTATAAAAATTTATTCTTAAGCATGCATATTTACAGTATATATATATTTACTTCAAATCACCAAATGCTCCATTTTGGGAGTTCCATCTGCTAGAAAAACACCTAAATTGTGCTCACCTTTATCCAGGATGGGCTACGCTTGGGCTAGTTTTTTTGTTGGAAGAGGAAGCTGCTCCTGGTGCTTGCACTCAACTGGCAGCATTGCTGAGCACTGAGGTAAATAGAACTCCCAAAGCATTTCATACACAGATGTCTGAAGAGTAATTATTGCAGGAACTTGAGGAAGACATGACCACAAAAGTAGGGTGATTAAAAACATGCAGTGAATTTTAAATTTTAAATCAGTTTTTAAAAAATCAAAGATCATTTGGTTGTCAAAGTGATTGCCCAGATTTTCATTGAATGTTCTTGCTATCGTCTTTAACTGCTGTCATAGTATGATTTATTATTTTTATGGTAAGGATGCATCTACGAAGCTATTATTTTAGATGTTGATTGGTTTTGATAGGTGACGTTACTTATTTCTTTCTTCTTGGTTTGTTTATTATTGAGTTCTGCTACACATTTTATTCTTATGATACCGTATTATTGGTGTAACTTATTCTCTTCTAGCAGTGATGGGATGTTACTAGTTTGGACCGGTTCGCCCAAACCGGTAGCACCCCATCAGAAGGGGTCACCGGGGTGGTGGTAAAACCCCGGATGACCAATTCGGTCGCCTCTCTGGCCCCCTTCAAAAATGTATTTCCAGGCAGCCAAAATGGCTGCCCAGAACTGCGCATGTGTCAAACGGAGGTTCTATTTTTTATTATTTTTATTTATTTTTATTTTATTTTATTTTTTAAATGTGCATGCATCAAATAGAGGTTTGACACATGCACACTTAAAAAAGAACTGTGCATGCGTCAAACAAAGGTTTTACACATGCGCAGACATTTTTTTATTTTTTATTTGCTCCGCCTACAACATCATGACATCATGACGTCAGCTACATCCATGATGTCCATGATGTCACGGTGGGGTAGCAAAGATTTTGACAACCCACCACTGTCTTCTCTTATTTGTGGTTTTATATAATTGTAAGTCACCCTTAGGGTTGCTTGCACCAAAAGGGTGGGGTATAAATGCAATAACTAACTAACTAACTAACTAAGTGATTTTTGAGGAAAAATCTATCTAAACAGAGTTTTCTATTTAAGAGACATTGAAAACCTAAAGGCTTTTCTTCATAAAATAAGGATTTGTTTTTAATTACATAATATGTACATTCATGCCTTTTTAAAAAAATTATAAATGAATTCCATCAATTCTTTCATTAAGGCCTCAATGCCACACTCTCCCAGAAGTTTCTATAAGATACTTTTGGGTGGTTTTTTTTCTATCTAGGAGATACTGTCACACACGCTTGGTTTTGCAATTCTCAAAACTGTGAATTTATGTCTGTAATGGTAGGTCCTGATGTGTAGGAGCTTGTCATAACAGTGTACACACATTCCCAAAATATAGCTGCACACAGCACACTGCCTAATTTATCACGATTAGAATGACTGCAATCCTGGGAGTAAGTTGCATAGAACTTCATAGTGCTTGCTTCTAATTGCTTAGTTTTCAACCTGTAAAGCATGTTAAGCTTTATTAAAAGATGTTCCACCAGCTGAAATGCTAGCTCTCAACCCTAAATCAAAAAGTGAATGATCTTTTCAAGGAACGTTACTGTTGAAATAGCTTTAATGAAACAGGAAACCCATCAGAGAAAAGGAAAGAGGCTTTGCTTGATTATTTTATTTATTTATTTATTTATTTATTTAATCAAATTTCTATTGCAGCCCAACTCAGCAACGACTCTTACTCCTTATTTTCTGAGTCTCACTAGGGAAACAATAATTCCGTATCGAGAAGCGGGGTACCTATAAGAATAAACAGTTTACTCTGTATCAAACTTGCCTCAATTTCACAAAATCACTTCCTTTTGTCTTACTGTTGATTAATTGGGAAGTAGTGTAGCTTTGATTTTACATATGATATTTCAAGCAGCTAGCATTTAAAGTTTTGTTTTGCTTGAAGAGATCATTTTTTAAAAGAAGGAAATACAGTAATACCCCGGATAACGTTATGACTTGATTCCACAAGTCATGACATTATCCGATTTTTAGCGTTGTCCGATGCATGCAATGAACAACGCTAAGAAAAAGGCCCTGACTTCAGGGACAAACCAAGCGGTTTGGCCCTGAAGTCATCGCTGTGCTGGGGGGGGATATACCCCCCTCCCCAAGTATTTCCCCCCTCCCCAATTTCAGCGATATCTGGAAAACTGTCAAAAAGGAGGGGGTGAGGGGACCACGAGCGAGCACACTGGGGATTCCCTCACCCCTCCTCCATTCACAGTGGTATATCCACCCCCAAGTGCAGTGATCCTTGCGAATGCACTGGGGTCGGGGAGAAAGGCGCGCGGCAGCGAGTGCCTTTCTCACCAACCCTAGTTCTTTCACAGTGGCCACTGCACTTAGGGGGTGGATTTGACTACCCAATCCACCCCCCAAGTGCAGTGATCCATCATTGGGGGGGGTGGACTGAGTAGATGTTCTACCCACACACACACACCCCATTGCCTCAGATAACGCTAAAGAATCGTTATCCGATGCAAGTTGATTGATTGATTGATTGATTGATTGATTCGATTTATATGCCGCCCTACTTGGTGAAACCAACTCAGGGCGGCTCACAACATACAATTGAATACAATATAACAGTTCAATACAATATCATAATATCATAAAATACAGTACAACAAAATAAATATAAACACAGTGTAATCCAGGTAGAAAGTGTCCTGGGCCAAATGCAGAGGCAGCCCCTTACCCTGCTGCAAAAGCCTCTTGGGTGGGGCAGCTCAAAACTTCCCAAAAAACTTGCATCGTTATCTGATTCTAGCGTTATCCAATGCAATCATTATCCATGGTATTACTGTACACTTTCTCCTTATCCAACCCTCTTACTTTACTCTGTGTTGGTCTAGAAAAATAAAAAGCTTTGTTATCATTCACCAGACCAAGAACAAAAATTGTTCCATCCACAACACTGGGCACTCTGGCAGATAACGTCAGTGGCACTCATGCTCAAGGTGTAATGTGAGCCACATCCACCACCTTATTCCATGATGTTTCATGTGCCCTTAGCACTGCACCAAACCCAACAAGGCAGTCATAACATGCCTTCCCTTCCTCTATGGAATTAATAGAAGAGCTTTGGAAGTTGAGTGTTAGCTCACCTGCCCTCTTCCATAGTTGAAATCATGTTTTTCACGATGTGTTTTGCTACGAAATAGGACTTTAATAACAAAATAACATTAGAACAACTATCACCAGGCATGAGTCCCAGTCCACCGAGATTTTCCATGTCACCTTACAGGGCCTCTTCTTCAAGTCCACAGCTAGGGTTCTCAGATTAGGGTCACTCAAGGCCTGCAATGGGGACAACTGACTCCTCTTGTCCCCTGCGGGATGGATCCTTCCAATGTTCCCTGAGTTTCCTCAGCTTCCTGGCAAGGAAGAATATAATCATGGATCTCCTGCATTAATTCTAGTTTTTGCTTCTCAGTGGATTTTCTTTCTGAGCAAATGAGCTAAGTATCATACAACACATGTCAATTGTCTCCCTGTTCTTTCTATTTATTGCAAGTAGATAAATATGGACCACTTCGGTGGGAAGGTAACAGCGTTCTGTGCGCTCCGGTGTCTAGTCATGCCTGCCACATGACCACAGAAACATCTGCAGAAGCAGCCAGCACTGGCTCTTCGGCTTAGAAACAGAGATTAGCACTGACCCCTAGAGTCGGATACGACTGGCTTTCGAGCAAGGGAAACCTTTACCTTTACTCTTTCTATTTATCCATAGGTCCATCAACAGCACAAGAAACCAGGCAAGCTCCATCCACACCCCACAGGACTTTCAGCTATAGGTATCAACAAGTCACTTTGTTACACTATAGTTTAAATGCATAGATGGTTTCTGTGGTGGCTGGGCATCTCCAGTTCCCCCTCCTGATTCTGTCTTGCCTGCCGCCCCTGCCTAGCTCTAGATTACAGAAAAGATTTTTCAACAGCCTCCCTTTAGGACTCAAGCCTAAGGGGGAATAGCTCAGATTCTGTAAAAGTGCATGTATGAAGCATTGTCAGCCCCCCAGCCTGTTGCCCTCAAACTGACTGTTTCATCTGGGAAAATTTCCTCCGGTAATGAAGCCAGAAGCAATTCCAAAGTCATCGTCATCCGAAGCATGTTTCCTTGCACAGCAACAAGAGTGGCGCAGGCTTCCCATGTGAAGAGATTAGATAAAGACCTGGGGACATGCACACAACAGCTTGGCTGAGGCAGGTGATCACACACACACACACACACATTGGTGTTGGTACTTTTGTGCTCTTTTGAGGTTGCCTTAGGAAGGGAAGAATAAATTATCAGCTTCCACAACACTGCAGGTTTCCATCGGAGAGTTTCTTTGGTTGGATGTGCACTCCAGATTTAACTCTCTCGTATTAGCCCACCTAGACAGGAATGTAGTTAGTTTTGTGGCTGGAACAAGCATTAATTAACAATGTAAGATCAGAGCAGCAAAATCAGGTTCCCCACAGACTGGGTGACTCATCCCATGTTCTCCTTCACTGCTGACTTTCAGCTGTCGCTTGTGCTAATGCCAGACTATACATAGTAAGTTTATGCTTAGTATGAGACCATTTTTACCATGGAAAAACTGGGTTTTGCTGCAAGACATTTCCTCAGTGCCCATGTCTCCTCCTATTAGTTGGGAAGGCCCCAAGGACTGTTTCTGAAACATTAATCAATAAAGGGGGCTAGATTGGACGATAAAAAAATAAACAAGGGCATTCTGCCTATGTAGAAAAAAATATTACATCATGAAACATATTCTGTATATACACACTAGGAAACAATTCTCTCTGGTACCCATTATATCCATAGTGCAGGGATGGTGAACCTTTTAGAGACCGAGTGCCTAAACTGCAACCCAAAACCCACTTATTTATCACAGAGTGCCAACACAGGAACAGGGGATGAAGGAAACACTCCCATTGGGCTGCTGGGCAGAGGGGGTGAGTCAAACTCTGTGCTGGGGGGGAGGGAGGAAGTGCTCCCATTGGCCTGCTGGGTAGAGGGGTGGGATGAACTCTGTACTGGGGGTGGGAGGAAGGTGGGAGGAAGCAATCCTATTCGGCTGCTGGGCAGAGGGGCGGGGCAAACACTGTGCTGGGTTGACGGCATGGCTGCCAACAGAGAGGGCTCCGAGTGTCACCTCTGGCATGCGTGCCATAGGTTCGCCACCACTGCCATAGTGTAATATGGGACTGAGCCTGAGACAATAGCTTTCCTGAGGGCCCCTAGTGATTTCATGGCGAAGGTGCAATTTGAACCAGGCACTTCAACATCTGGGTCTTTTATCTCTTAGACACCACCCTGCACACAGGTGCAACAAAGCTTTTGCTGCACTGATAGCTATTGGTGTTGGACACAAGAACATGTGGTTATGAGGAGGGAGATAGAAAGAATTGATGATAACAAAGAATTAATGTCTGTGATGTTTTCAGCGGCTAGACAATGTATTGCAAAGAATTGGAAAAATGATGTACTGTTAAAAATACAGGATTGATATAAAGAAATGTGGGAGCTGGCACTTAATGATAAGCTTACATGGGAGTTAAATATTAGAAAAGGGAAAGTTCAAGTTAACAAATTTTGGGGAGTCTGGAAGCCATTTGTTGAATATGTATTGGTCAAAAAACAAGGCATTACCTCTGTACCTGATCAAAATGTTTTTTGGAAATTGTGAGTTGCCACAATCCCTAGGACAATGTAAATAACACAAGGGTGTAAAAGGAGAATTGTAATAAAGTAGTGATACAAAAGTGTTAGAAAATTAGTTAAAGCAATGCTATATGGGGTGATTATGAAAATTTACTTATGTTATTTGAATTTTTGTTTTTACATTTAGCAAGTGTATTGTATTCATTGAAGAGTATGTGAAAGAGTTGATAATGTATGTACGTGTTTTTTGACTATGTATATTCTTTTCCTTTATCTTTTGTTATGGTTTGGCTGTTTTCTTTATAAAGCCTATAAATAAAAATTTGAAAAAAAGGAAGAAAGAATTGTTTTGGTATTTTCCCTGCTACTCGTTTCCAAATTCAGAATTATTGACCTCTGGGTCAGAAGAGTAGCGTGCCTTGGCGGGGCCCCGTATAAAAATTTGTTTGGGGGCCCTTAGGAAGGGTAAAGATTTGTTTTGCTTATGCACGTTGGGGGCCCCTGTGGCCCAGGGCCCCCGTATAATTGATACGGCAGATACGGCGGTAGCTACGCCTCTGCTCTGGGTGCTATACTGTAGCAACCTGTGGGGAAGGTGTGTAGCGGAGTGGCCGAACATGCTCTACAAAAGATCTTAGGTATGATCCCATGTAATTCTGGGTGGAGCTGGGAAAGCCTACTGCCTGCACAAAGCCCTGCTGCAAAGTCCACATGGGGCTGCTTCAAATCACCTTCATGCCTTTTCCTCTCTTGTGAGAGCTTTGCCGGCAGGAGGGGAAGGTTCAGAAAGAAAGGAGAGGGAAGCCAGATGAAAATCCAGAACTTTGGCAGGAATTTTATTGAACTGGACAGAACAAGGATCCCGACCTTAAATCCGGGGCAATCCTGGTTTTTCAGGACGTATGGAAACTCTAAGCAAGGGCGACCTTTACCTTTACAACAGTTTCAATGTTATAAAGTGCTATAAATGACTTCTATAGTTCATGTGCCCTACTGAGGCTTAAAGTCCAAGCAGAGCTCATACGTTATGTTGCTCTGAGCTACATTCTCATGCTACTGAATCCCTGTCTTTTTATGAAGAGGAAGGGTCTTAACACCTCACCTTTTCATTTTCCTTTGCTTTCAAAAACTACAAGTGTGCCTCTCTCCCCTCAATTTCACCGAAAAAAGTAGGTTTTCCACAGCATAGTTTGGAAGGCTATTCAGATGCTGCACCTGCAAACTTTGCTACTTGAGAGCTGGAAATAACATGTATGGATAGGATGTTCTTTGTGAATAGCCTATGCTTCCTCGCATCGACCTATGGTCCATTCTTTCTAGAAGGAATTTCAGTGATGGCCAACTTCTTGTTTAGTACCAAACCCTTTTCTTTACCAGTCGTGCTCTCAGCACATTCCTGTATACAAAGAATCTAGCCCTCTGGACTACAGAACCTAGCCCTACTCTTTTCAACTGCTACTCCCTGAGTTACTGGATGCCCCACAAGCCTCCGTGAGGGTGTTAAATCCAGTTGCTTCTAGATAAGATGTCTGCCAAGTTAAACATTCTTCTTCGTCATAAGTGACTACTGTGTATGAGAAACCATCCTGTAGCTTCACAGGATACCAATGGCATATTGGTCACTTTTCTGAAGATGCCTGTTTGGGTCAAAAATGATATGATATGCCATAGTGGTGGTGAACCTATGACACATGTGCTCTCAGAGCCCTCTATGTGGGCACACGCTCCATCATTCCAGCACAGAGTTTGCCCCGCCCCTCTGCCCAGCAGTCCAATGGGAGCACTTCCTCCCTCCCCCAGCACAGAGTTTGCCTCACCCCTCTGCCCAGAAGCCCAATGGGAGTGCTTCTTCCCACTAATGGGAGCCTGTTGAGTATGGGCACTCAGTCTCTAAAAGGTTCGCCATGAGCTTATATATAGCAAATCACGATTTAAATCGAGTCTTACTGACCAATGATGTTAATCTGTGCTGGAGCATAGCAAAGGTGTGAGCATGGTACTGTGCACAGAAGTCAGCTTTCAAGAAGACCAATTTTTATTCTGAAATCCTGAGCATCTAGTCCTTATTGTGACAAAGATATACTGTACTGTACTTGGAAATGTGTGTACAGTCCCCATTGAAAACTCAGCAGACAGATGCTGAGCTAAATAATATTGTCATTGATGGGACCTCAGTGCCTTGTATAGCTGTTTCCTTGCATGCCCCAACATGACTAGCAATAAATTATAAATAAATTATACAAAACTGTTTTTTTTAAGTCAGATAAATTATGCAAAATGTCATAATCTCTGTAAACCTGCATAATTTATGCAGGCTGCAGAATCCGGTTTTTCTTGATGCTGAATTTGATTTGAGCTGGTGCAGGATTTTAGATACTTTACTACATGCACATTTATCATTTGATAGTTACATATGGCTGTGCAAGCCTGGACAAGTGTACAGAGTGCAAAGATGCAACATGGGTTTTTGACTGCAAGACTGTAGCCAATCTAATGGTGTTTCCTACCCATCCACCCGCCGCCGCCCCCCCCAAGCCTCACTGCCAGCCAACCCACAACAAATCTAAGCAATTCTTCCTTATTCTCATAACTTCGTCTCAAACTCTGGTTCAGAATTCCCACTGAACTGCATTTCTCTGCAAACCTGAGCTATTCAGGGCTGATGACTCAACAAACTGGGGAATCAGAAAGACCAGTTGCATGTATGAACTGGGTGCATTTAGACTGTTCTAAATGTTAAAGGATCCCAGGAATACCCTGTTCTTCCCACAGCCAAATTAGTCAGTACACCTACACCAGGATAAAAGTTTATGTTAGCATGAGTACTGTGCTGCTCCGTCAACGGTCTCTTGTACTGATTTAATTAGTTAGATGCACAGATTTCCTCTATAGTATTATTTTTTTCCAGCAGTTTCTTCTGTCCCCATTTCAATCTCTTTTACTTTTAGTTTCACTAAATAATTTTGGAAAATAATTTCAGAACTAACACACTTACAGTTTGCTGTGATTTTACATTCCTTTAGTTCAGTTGCACTTTTTCAGTACTGTACAGTATGTAGAAATACATTAATATTGGGTCCCTTTTTCTAATTTTAACAATGCACTTAAGGCCACACTGCTAATACACACATTCTGAAACTTTGCATTATGAAACTCCATATAAATTATGGCCAAAGTACATATAATGTGATATACATCCATTCTAACTTTGGCAGTCAGATTTCCGTGGATGCTTTCACATTTGTTGTTCAGTTGCACAGTCAATTCCGACCCTTTGCGACCCCATGGACCACTTTCCGCCAGGCACTTCTGTCCTCCACCATCCTCCTCAGCTCGCTCAGCTCTGTGCCCATTGTCTCTACAATACCATCTAGCCATCTCATTTTTGGCCGCCCCCTTTTTCTTTTGCCCTCCACCTTTCCCAGCATCAAGGATTTCTCAAGTGAATCCTCTCTTTTCACTTGATGTCCAAAGTACTTTAGCTTCATCTTTACTATTTGATCTTCTAAGGAGCAGTCAGGGTTGATTTCTTCTAAGATTGACCTGTTTGTTCTCCTCACTGTCCAGGGGAGACTCAAAACTCTCCTCCAACACCATATTTCAAAGGCATCTATTCTTCTGCACTCAGCTTTCCTTATGGTCCAGCTCTCACATACTTTGGAATAAAGTATTCAATCAGACACATACACACTCTGGGATAATGTGAAGAAATGGGGTGTGGGTCAGAAAGGACCACACATTAGCCACTCAGCTATGGAAACATCTGCAGACGCAGATAATGCTGGCTCTTTGGCTATAAACAGAGATGAGCACTGAACCCTAGAGTCGGATACGACTCGCTTTCAAACATGAGCAACCTTTACCTTTACCTATGTTACTCTACTCCATTGTATTATTCTACTGTGTTCAAGGGAGACACACCAAAGCTTCATGTTAACTATTTAAGGATTCCAACACACCCTACAAAGTAGTACTTGCCAAACACCGAAAAATGTCTGAACAATAACTTGACCAAGTCTAGAACTGTATGAAATACTACACAAACTCCTACATCAAAGTGAACTACGCAGATGGTTAAAAAATTATATATTGAGAAGCAAATCAAGAATTTTTTTAAAAAAAATTCTTTTAAGGATGTAGAGCTGCCATACCAAGTTCAACAATTCAAGCAAAATAGCAAGTGAGCAAAATGTTTATGTGAGCTTTAAGGCAAACAATCACCATAAAACAATAAAGTTAAGTGGTCTATTCTTACCAGGGCATAAGCAGAGTTCACCAACATATTAGAGGTCTAGTGTCTGGTCAGTGCAAGAAATATCTCAAGATCTGACATCCCAAAATCTGACTTTTTAAAATATTTCCTCCTTGCTTACATAACCTTCAATATTCTTTCCAAATCTCTTCCTCAATCACAGTTCAGAGCTCACAGAATTTTCAAGAGCCAAATAACTCCTGCTGAATAGCAACTAACTTTGGAGGGCCCTACTTGCTTCAGCTGGCACTAGTTCCACTAAATATGTGTAACTCTCCCTCAGCACATTGGAAATTAATCTTCAAGAAGCCTCCTTCTTACAGAGATAACAAGATTTTTCACTTATATTTCTAATCCCTCCTTGCTTTATATCCAAGCTTCCCCAAATTCTCATTTAGCAACCTTCTTCTTCTTCTTCTGGTGGCGTATCCGTTCTGGATATTGGCTATCGTCGTGGCAATAGTCTTCCTTAACTCATTGGAACAGTTATTCTGAGGACATGTCACACCAGTCTCTCAGGTTCTTCAGCCATGAAGTCCAGGACCTCTCTTCTCAGGGATCTTCCCTTGCAGAGTGAGTTGGAGGATTTTATACTTTATGTTGTTCCTCATGTTATGGCCAAGGTATTGGAGGTTTCTCTGTTTAATTCAAAGACACTGAACCCCCGGGCTCCGTCAAAGACGTTGACCCCCCAGGCTCCATCAAGGACGTTGAGCCCCCCCGGCTCCATCGAGGACAATGAGCCCCCAGGCTCTGTCGTGGAAGTTGTGTGTGTTACTGCTTGTATTCGTGTTTTGTTATACTTGGTGATTTCTTATACCGTATTTTGTTATATTCTATTAGCCGCCCTGAGTCACTCTGTGAGTAGGGCGGCTTAGGGAAATGTGAACAATTAAATTAAATTAATGGTCTTATCTCTCTGGCACAATACTTCTACATTATTGACATGACCAACCCACAATATCCTTAGCAGCCATCTGTAGATGGCTTTAGGATGGTCTTTTGTATAATATCTTATACTGACATCATCATGGACCTGCCTGGTGCTTTGTCTTAAAGGCTTAAGGTACAAGTCTGAATTCCTTAAAATATTCTTCCCCAAAGCAGAATGAAAAAGTAGGTCTACCTCTATGATTCCTGGCCCCATCCCTTCTGCCAGTGTTGTTTAACAGTGTCATACATGGCTGACTGAAAATGCTACTGACCCCATCTTTTTCTCGATGGCCACCTAATTGTCTCTGTGTAACATTCCTTCCCTATACTGTTCTATATTTGTCCTGAACCAGGGAAAATTAAAACATAAGCATATTGAGCAGTTGCTGGATACACAAACAAGTATCCCCCCCCCCCCGAAACTCAGTTACCCTATGTATTTGGTAAAGTCACATAAATTATGGATACAGTGAAATGTCTAACTATAACATGTCAGAATCAATCTATTCATGCTTTGGCTTGTTGGAAAGCCTGAAGAATAAATGACAACTGTCTTAAAATGCTTCAGGTGTATATCTGGTTCAGGTAAAGTGCCATAGGCAGCAAACTGTATACAAATTATAGAGAGGTATGATTTTTCCCTTAATATAAATGGCTTGTTCTGTGAGCATGATAATGGATGCAGTCACTGTAACTATAAGAGACTTCGTCACTTTTCCAATGTAGTTTGAATCTAAGGTAGGCAGAGATATTATACATTACAGTTCATGTGGATTAGGATGAAAGGATGACCTCATCCATCTGGAGGACATCATAAGAAGCTTCCTCAACCAATCATGAGTTGTCATGAGGGGCCATCATGTGCAAACATAGGCAATAGATATACGAGGATTTTTTTTAATGTATGTGATGTTTTGTTACCGTACATATCGATTTTTTGGTCTGGCCCATCAACCAAAAGGCAGGCCCACTTGCATTCTGCCTCTCCATCAACTTTTAATGGAAGGACAGCAGATGAGTGGAGCTGCTGGGGCCAGTTCAGCTCCTTTCCGTCAACTGTGGTTGTTTTCCTGAAAATAAAAGTAGTGATGCTGGGATGGTCTTTCCACCCACCCACATTTGCTCAGACAGGCAGCTCTGTTGTTCTAGTCAAGCACTTCCCAAACTATGTTCTGTGGAACACGGGTGGACTTCAATTCCCAGAAGCCTAAGTCAGTACATTAGTTGATCAGTGCTTCTGGGAATTGAAGTCCCCAAAAGACTGGGAAACACTGTTCTAGACTACCCTCTACTTACAATGTTGAAAGTCCACAAGGGTCTTAGAATTTGCTGAAAGCAAAGAGCAGGATGGATGGTTTGCTGAGCTACGTGGTACTTGGCTGGCTGCAATGGCACCAATAGCAATAAGAGAAGCAAGACTGCTCTTGCTTTCTTTTCCCTTCCTATCGCACCCCCTCCACTCTCCTCAGCCCACCTACTGCTCATCCAAGCAGCAGAGAACATTTAGCTAACAGAAGGTGAGGAGGAGGAGGAATAGGAGGGAAGGAAATTCCTGTTCTGTATACATATACTTGGGCTTGTGACTTCATAGTTCCAGAAGTAGTTCAGTGCCTCCGCCTTTCCTTTTAGAAACCACCTGGTAGACAAATGATCTGTAGGTTGAAGACTTCACAACAAGCATTTGCCTTGCTTTTGAGGGAGGTCTCTTTTACCATTGTCTTTTAAATCTAGTATGCTTCTATTTTTTTAATTATTTGTATAGTTACAACCTACTTTTTGAGACAATATCAGTGGTGGGCAGCAACAGGTTTGCACCACTACCCTGGAGGAGGGGTAGAAAAATTGGGTGGCCTCTGGGCAGGGGTTGGCAAAATTGGGTGGCCTTCGGGCAGGGCTGTAGTGAAATTGAGTGGCCTTGCCCACCTCCCTGCCCTGCCCCGTCAGGTTTTGTCCCTGCAAGTGGTTCAAGGTCTCCCTTGCTCAAAAGCCAGTCATATCTGACTCTAGGGTGCAATACTCATCTACATTTACAGCCCAAGAGCCAGTGCTGCCTGTGTTTGCAGATGTATAAATGGTCATATGGCAGGCATGACTAGATCACCCACAACGTAGGCTCCACCCACAATGTAGGCTCCACCCATGATATAGGCTCCACCCATGTTATTGGCTCTACCCACGATGTAGGCTCCACCCACGGTGTGGTAGCAAAATTATTTTCTGCTGCCCACCACTGGACAATATGCAGCACACATTTGTTTGGGGTGGAGGCATTCTAAGACCTTTGCAGACTTCTACTTATTTTTCACACTAGGAGCAAGTGTTTCCTCTAGGGATGTTTTTATTCTTGTTTTATATAGTTGCACGGAAGATGCCACTTGTAAACTCTCTTTTCAAATTGTTTTTAAAAAATACTTAGAAGAATTCCATGCAACTTCCACCATATTGTCGGTCCACATTAGAAGTTGCTCAAACTGTTTTGAACATCTATGTTGCTTTCTGTAGGAGCAGAATCAAGAGTGTTTGCAAAGACCAAGGTAATACTTACCCGTTACTCAAATCCTCGGGTTAAATTCTTTTTATATGCACAATGACACCACTATTTAGAAATCAAGGAGGTTTCGGGTGATCTCTACAATGATTCATCCAGCTGCCAGTTTCAGATTCTCTGCAACATTGTGGAGAAAAGACTACAGTGGTACCTCGAGTTACAAATTTAATGCGTTCCAAGGCATTTTTCATGTTATGAAAAAATTGTAACTCAACTTTCCCGTAGGAATGCAATGAAAACAAAAATTCATAACTTGAAACATGTTTTCCCATAGGGATGCATTGAAAACCAATTAATCTGTTCCAGAAAAATGCATAACTCAAGCCATTATTTTCAATTTATTTTCATTCGTATTGTGAAAATTTTGTAACTCAAACCATTTGTAAGTCGAGGTACCACTGTGTCTGGTTCAGCAAGTGGATCAGATGAGTTCTGTTTGTTCCGAGTAGCATGTACAGGTTTTCAAAGATTTTTGTGCTGTATGAAAATTTATATTCTGTAGGGATACAAATTTGCAAAAAATAAGCTCTTAGTTTTAGTGTAGCTTAATTGCAGCAGTTTCCAAGCTTTTCAACTGTGTGTTCAAACAGCCCCTTATGGGTGGGTTAGGCTCACACATTTCCAACAAGCCATAGCATGAAGAGATTGATTCTAAATTACACTTAGCCCACTCCCATCCAAACAAGCAAGCAACCCATTTGCCTGCATGGCAATTGCTACACTTTCCCTGCTCTTTTACAGAAGGCAGAGAACATGTAAATGCTCTCCCCCACCTGTCAAATTGGCAAGCAATCAAAACCATGAGGATCAAAGAGAAAAGGGAGAAATCCCCCTCCTTACTGACCCAGTGGTTCAGTATGTGGGCAAGGGGGAGGGGGAATTTGGAGAAGCTTTCTGCAAAGGCGCACGGAAACTGTAAAATGAAAACATCCAGTACAGTATACTGACAGGGCTTGTTAAATCTGTCAACAAACCAGATGCTGACAAACCAGCCATTGAAGGCTTCTGTCTCCATTAAACAGAATCCCAAATATCCAGAGACACTTTGGACACTGTTATTCTGAGCAATCTTAAAAATTAGAACCAGCTGGTAGGGGTTCTGAAAGGAAGGCTGAGGAAGAAGATGGCATGCTTCCATATCCATTAAATAAGGATGCTGCATGCCTAGACCAAGGCCCAAGAACTTGAAAGAGTGCTCTTTTTGGACATGTTCTGTATCTACTGAAGATCTGGTCTTAGCTATCACAGTCTTTTGCCTAGTCTTCAGCCTTGAATGAAAATTATCAAGTCTTAATAAAATAAATTCTCCCCCCCCCCAGACTTCTTTGCTGCAAGAAGAAACCCACCTTTCTTAAGAAAAACGAGCAAAATTTTCTGTTTAGAGGGCTGAAAAGGAGGATGACTTTCCTCATATACTGGAAGACTGAAAAACATTTACCTCTTGTAGAGCTTGCCTTTGCATCTCAAGCAGGAAGACAACTGATGCATGGAAAAGCTAGCAAGGCAGCTTGGCCAAGATGGATTGTTAAAAGAAATTCACATTTTATTAAATAGACAGAAAAGGTTACTTCATTCTCCGAATTCCTGTTCTGTATATAATTTGAACACAGGCTTCCCCCTATGCCTTGCTTTAAGAACAGAAAACACAGGGAACTATCCTGCAATGTGTTAGCCAAGAGAAACAAATGTCATGAGAAATTTGGGCAACATAATTAAAAGTAGATACATCACCTTGCAAACAAAAGTCTGCATAGACAAAGCAATGGTATTTCCGGTAGTGATGTATGGTTGTGAGAGCTGGGCCATAAGGAAGGGTGAGCGCAGAAGAATAGATGCCTTTGAGATGTGGTGTTGGAGAAGGGTTTTGAGAGTCTCCTGGACAGTGAGGAGAACAAATAGGTCGATCTTAGAAGAAATCAACCCTGACTGCTCCTTAGAAGGTCAAATAGTAAAGATGAAGCTAAGGTACTTTGGACATCAAATGAGAAGAGAGGATTCACTTGAGAAAGCCTTGATGCTGGGAAAGGTGGAGGGCAAAAGAAGAAGAGGGCGGCAGAAAATGAGATGGCTAGATGGCATTGTAGACGCAATGGGCACAAAGCTGAGCAGGCTGAGGAAGATGGTGGAGGACAGAGGTGCCTGGCATGCAATGGTACATGAGGTCATGAAGGGTCGGAATCGACTGTGCAACTGAACAACAACAACATCATTCATCTTCCCTTGACACTTCATGGTCTGTTGCCATTGTGGGGAGAAGTGAATGGCCACCTATCCTCTTTGGAAGCCAAGAACGCAATGCAAGGTGCTCCTCCTTTACATGACTAACGGCTAAGCTGAGTTGGCTGATCTTTCATTACCACAACAAAAGCCTTAGCGGCTAAAGCTGGTCGGGAGAAGGAGTTACCCAAATAACCACAATCCCCTCATTCACAGCCCTTGTTAATTTTGACGGTGGGATGTGAGGCAGAAGATGGAGCCACTGTTCTATCCATATGTTTTGTAAACAATTAGCCTGCTCCTGGAGGGCTTCGTAGCAGCCTGTGAATTAAGTGACAGCAATGATTGACACAGTCTCTCTCTCTGAAAAATGAATTTCCCGATATATTAAAAAGACATTGGTTTGCATGAGTCAGCAATCACTTTCTTTGATGAGAATAATTACTGCCTCATTGAAAACAATAGTAAGGAAATCTAGATGTCTAGGAGAATTTAGCTGTCATAGGGTTCTAATGTTTCCATTTCCTTTCGTTAAATCATAGCAGGAAAGACAAGAGAGTTCATGGTCTTTCTAATTCATGTCTTAATTACAATTGAGAGGTGCTTTTGACTTGGAACAGCCGAAATAGATAAAAGGTAGCGGTTGCCCTTGCTTGAAAACCAGACATAACTGACTCTAGGGTTCAGTGCTCATCTCTGTTTACAGCCAAAGAGTCAGCGCTGTCTGCATTTGCAGACATTTCCATGGACATGTGGCAGGCATGACTAGACACATGAAATGTGTTTACCTTCCCACCGAAGTGGTACCTATTTATCTACTTGCAATTTCTTGCTTTTGAACCACTAGGTTAGCAGGACATGGGGCAGAGATGGGAGACCACTCCATCATGCAGTACCCGGGAATTGAACTCCGACCTTCCAGTCAGTGAGTTCAGTGCAGCAGTCAGGTCTTGAACTGCTGACCTGCTGACCTTCCAGTCATCAAGTTCAGCATCTTAACCACTAAGCTACCGCAGTCCCTTATAAAAAAATACCCATCATTATTATACAGTATTCATATTATTATTGTAGGAGACATATTTGAAATTTTATGCTAGAGGAGAGCTCTGCAGACACCTTGGGCTGCCAGAGAAACCAACAAATGGGTCCTAGAGCAAATCAAGCCTGAACTGTCTGTGGAGGCAAAAATGATGGAACTTTGGGCATATCACGAGAAGGCAAGATTATGTGGGAAAAGACAGTGATGTAGGAGAAAGTGGAAGGCAGCAGGAAATGAGGAGGACCAAACATGAGGTGGCTTGACTCAGTGAAAGAAGCCACAAGCTTGTATTTGTAGGGTTCTTTCTGTGGACAGGACATTTTGGAGACCTCTCATTCATAGGGTCACCATAGGTCAAAGGTGCCTTTATGGCACATAACAACAAAATTGTAGGAGAGAGGACTATGTGTGAGAAACTGATAGTTATACCATCTTTGCAAAGTACCCCAACACTGTCACCATTCTTCTGCTGTGCACAGAATCAGAGCCCTCTCTGATAAGCCTACAACGTAGTCCAGTAATTCTGTTCAGTTTTCTGATCAATTGTAGAGAAATGCAGGCAGTTGTGGTTAGCTGTAGAAGCAGTACAATTTGTTGTCAAATGGAGGGCTGAAAGCAACTAGAAAACTATGGGTATAAGCTATGACTGGTGAGACAGACTCAAAGTACCAGAATTACCTGATAGGAAACAACAGGGGAGTAAACCTAGTATAGATCCCTCAAGGAAAAGCCAAGCTACAAATACATGTCCAAAAGTACATTTATACAACTCCAAATGGAAAAGACTCAATAGTTGTTTGCACCGAGCTGATAAAAGTTGGTAAACCAGCATGAAAAGTAAAATAAACAATCCAGTTTCTTCTAGAATTTCTGGTTTTGATCAAGTGTTGCTATTTGTGCTCCAACTGTCAAGATAATCTCTCCATATCTCATGGCTACACTCAAGAATCTATAGAATGGTCCTGAGTGTTTCTAAAATGAAGGTAATCATTGCGGAACAGGAGAAGCTTATCTGAGAGACTTCCTTCTCCCAAATAGATCACTTTTACACTCTGAGATGCATACTGTATATACTCAACTATAAGTCGTCCCTAATATAAGTCGAGGTAACTAATTTAGACCTCTAAAACTAGGAAAATAGATTGACCCAAGTATACGTTGGGGTGGGAAATGCAGCAGCTGCTAGTGAGTTTCAATAATTAAAATGCATGAAAATATGGTAAAATTAATTAAGTTAGACATTTGTGTGGGTATGTTTTTGAGTTTTTATGGTCATGTTAGTGCTTTTTCAAAATGTATGATTTTGGGACCCTTGGGGTCATTGACTGGAGTATAATTTGAGTCTCCTTTTTGGTCCTTATTTTGGGGGCTAAAAAACTAGACTTATACTCGAGGATATACAGTAAGTGTCTGTTGGCCATACCTAGTCAGGTTCACTTAGGTGAAGTAGAGAGAAGTGCCATGTCTAGTAATTGCTCATCAGATGGAATGAGTTCCCTCTGGAGAGGGCCTCTCAGTGGTTGAAATCCTGTTGGCATAAATCTATACCATGCAAGTTGGATAGTGTTATTATCTT
Organism: Furcifer pardalis; assembly: GCA_030440675.1. NCBI lineage: Eukaryota > Metazoa > Chordata > Lepidosauria > Squamata > Chamaeleonidae > Furcifer > Furcifer pardalis. The sequence goes on from CP126891.1 coordinate 150,779,292, forward strand.
GTGATGGAAATATTAAATCAAATTAAAATTTTAAAAACCTGTCCATCCCACTTTCAGGTTCTGAAGCTCCCCAGTGATCACTTTTGCTCCAGGAAACCTTTAGGAGTCTCTGGGTTTGTTGGGGGGGGGGGCCTTTAATATCAGAAAATTGCCACTGGCAGTTGAGATTTCTGGCAATAAGTTTCCAATATTAAAGGCTCCTCCTATCTGGCTTCCTCAGGGCAAAAAGGACTCCTTAGAACTGGAAAAAATGGGGTAGGAACTCTTCCAGTTAATTTAATGTACTGTATATACTCGACTATAAGTTGTCCCGAATATAAGTCGAGGTACCTAATTTGGACTTCTAAAACTAGGAAAATAGATTGACCCGAGTATAAGTCAGGGGTGGAAAATGCAGCAGCTTCTACTGAATTTCTGTAATTAAAATACATGCAAATATGGTAAAATTAATTAATTTAAACATTTGTGTGGGTATGTCTTTGAGAGTTTACATTGACCCGAGTATAAGTCGAGTCCCATTTTGGGACCTCATTTTGAGAGCTAAAAAACCCGTCTTATACTTGAGTATATATGGTAAGATTTTTGTCACAAGATGATGATGACATAAAATTACACCAGCTGAATATCAGCTTATTTTGAGCAAGGGTGTGAACCCTTGAAAAAAATTATCACTGACTTGGGAAAATTTTCATATCTTGCCATTCTAAGAGTCTTTGCTGAGACTCGCTCCTGCACCAGGGATATTTCTTAGTTTGCTGTAAAAATGAGGTCCTGTTACTCCCTCTCCCTTCCTCATTTTTGACTCTTCTTTTTTGCACCACCACCACCACCACCAAATTCTGTGCCGCTCAAAACCCTTTCTGGGGAATTACATGGAGGAAATATGGCAGTAAGTGTGGGACTTCTAGTAATTCTGTACAGTTTGGTGTTTCTTCCAGAAAAGAATGATCAGAAAACATCTGAGGAAGGCCTTGAAATTTCTCAGAGAGAGAGAGAGAGAAATGCACTATTCTTTTTGCTACAATAAGAAAAGAAAGATCTCCACCACCACCTCCCGCATCCCAGCTTGTCACTAAAAGTGGCATGCTGCGTTATTCACATCCCTGTCCCTTAGTTAGGCTGTCACACAATGGTGGTGGCCAAGGCTAAATGTAGCTAATTATATTGTTATTCTTCATGCTAATTTGTTACAATTCCTACCAATAATCAGGAAATGTCATCAGAATTAGGGGTGAGCTTAACTAGTGTTTAATTTGTTGTTTTTAATCATTAAACATGTAATGATAATTTGTGAAAGCGTTGTAAAAAATTAAAATAAAGTCTGCCATATACTGTTGACATAGAGTCAATCACGCTTTTATCCTGTTTTGTGTTATGGGCAATGAGCCTAAAAATCAACAATAGTGCTGCAATGTTTAACCCAACTTTTGCTGTCAAAGCAGCTACAAACATGTCCTGTTGGGAGTACATTTTAAAAGGGCAGTTTTAGTGGAATCTGCCATCATCCTGGGCCTGACCACCAGGAGTTAGTGTGTGAGAGAATAAAGTAGAGAGGAAGAAATCCATGTTTGCTGCCTTGTCCTGTCTGGAGAAAAGGCATGCTATAAGCATCACCGTCAAATAAGTAAGCCTACAGGAGTCTCATAGTTTGATATGCTACAGTGGTGGAGACAGGCGCCACGCAACATGAGAAGGAGCCGCCGCCACTACAACTACTACAGATTGCAGTAAGATCTGCCTGTAAGATATAGTTTGACTTTCCTTCTGAATATTTCTAAAGTGGGCTTCATTTTTCTCAAGCTAATACAGTTCTAGGAATAGTTTCCCTCAAGTGACCTCCACTGCACTTTGAAGATGTGTCGGGTGTTTGTTCAGATCTGAATGAACAAGTGCAAACACTTCACTTTATTTCATTAGTCTTACATTGCAAGTTCAAGATTCTAAATAAACCAGCAGGAAAGTGAGCTTGATATTCAGGCAAGGGATTGAACTTGGGACCACTACCCCCTCCCTGGAAAATATCACTAATAGTTGTATGCCAGAACTCTTGGTTCTTGGGAAACTAGAAGATGTAGTTTCTGCACTTCAATATCATAGTAGAACATCATCTAACTAGATCAGGGGTCCTCAACCTTTTTAAGCTGGAGGCCAGGTCACACTCCCTGGCACCGACCAACCCAAGCCCACCACACACCCCAAAAGCCACACACACACCACTCCCATCTCTTGAGGAACTGTGTGGCATGGGTGAAGGAAACGTGCCCACTGGAAAAACACCTGTGGCTGCTTCCGCCACATCTTCTTCCACCACCACTGCCTCAATCCTAGTCTCCTCTGTTTGGCATGGCTTGTCCCTAATGGTGCACCATAGCAAGGCAGATGTAAGCCTTACAACATCTGCCCTGCTACAGAATGCTGTTAGAGACACACCAAGTCAAGCCAAGCTGAGAAGACAAGGATTGAGGAGGAGGAGGAGGCAGAACTGGTGGCTGGAGCAAGGGCACGTGCCGGATGTTTTGATGCCATGGGCCAGATCCAGCCCATGGGCCATAGGTTAAGGCTCCCTGAACCAGATAACCATTCCAATTTATAGAATAATCAGTCCTCCTCTCCCCCCCCCCTTTTCAATCAAGACAAATACTGTAATGCCATTTCTTCTCTTAAAACTGAGGCTTCAAATAAACAGTGGCTGGAATCCAGCTATAAGTTGCAAGTAGAGTAGACCCACTGAATCACTGGGGATTTAGTGAATCAACTTCTCTGTAAGTTCCATTGATTCCGTGAGCCTACTCTAGTTATGACTTACAACTTGACTTCAGTTAATAGCTATTCACAAGCAGGGAGACTACTGGAACTGTTTATTCACCCAATGTTAACATAATTGCTGCCATTGCACCTGCAAGACGAATCTAAAATTGGCTTCAGCCTGTGGTTGATCAAATATGTTATGTATTTCCCAGCATCTGAGCTTGAGGCATTGTCACACTGATTGTAATGTCCTCAGGTCCTTGCTATTCTGTAGAGCTGAATGTGCTTTTCAGTGGTTGTGAAGATTCTGTGAAGATGTTGCCTTGTCTGATGTAAGGGGGAGGGTTTTTGAAACACAACACTATCAATTCCCCACTGATAAATAATGGTGTAATGTCACAGCCACTCCCTCATGTTGATCTCTGTAAACAGAGCAATAATCACCAGCATTTACTGTGGTATAATGAGGCACTTGCTCAAGATACTGGAGGAAAGCTAGAAGAGAATAAGTGTGTTAGACAAGCCTGAATCTACAAGGCTAACAAGCACGATAAAAATAACTTCCCTTGGCTTTGCCATGGCATCTCCAGGATTCTACTGTGTTCATTAATGCAGGCTCTCTTGTGACTTAATTGATTTTTTTTTTACAGCTTGGAAGTCTTCAGAGACTAGCCAGAACTTCAGAGAATGTTCGGTTACTAATGTACATATTTTAGTTTCTTTGAATGCATTCCAATGCATTAGGCCTGTGATAAATTTGTTGCTATATGCCGTCAAGCCATTTCTGACTTATGGTGACCCTATGAATTAATGATCTCCGAAAGGTCCTATCATTAACAGCTCTGTACAGCTCATGCAAACTCAAGGCCATGGCTTCCTTTATTGAGTCCAATGAAATACAGTCCAGTAAATTGATGAATAGGGATGGGCAAAATCTGACAAGTTTTGATTTTTAACTTGGATTCTCATTTCCCCCCCACTGTGAACATTCAATCCATCCTGGTCTAGCCTGTGATTTTCTTTTTAAGCCTGTGCGAGCATTTTCAAATGCACATCTCTAAATACCATCCTTTGATAAATCTTTTTCCAAATGTAAACATTTAAGTAGCTATTTTCAAAAGTACACATTTTGCAGGCCACTTATTCCATTGATCTGACATGAGGATGTTTGTAATTTTGTGGGCTGTCGCGCAAGCTGCTTTGCAAACTTTGAAAATGTATGGATTGTCACATTCAAGAAATACAGCACACACTTCATATGCACTCACCACCATACATTCCTTTCATGTGCATACTCATGCACACACTTATTTGCACATAAACCTTTGCTGGAACACAAGAAATGCCTTCCTACCCTTGCAGCACTGTCTGTGTCTGCAACTATAGTGCTGTCCAAAATGCTACCGAGTCCCTGTCATTTTGCCAGCCATGCTTGGTCCTTCTGCATTCAGCAAAGATTTCTCATTCCCTGGGACCCAGCCTCTCCAAATTAACTTCAGAGCCTCATGCAGTGGTGGGCTGCTGCCAGTTCGGACCAGTTCAGCCGAACCGGCAGTAAAAATCCGGAGGGGATCGCCGGGGGGTGTAGTAAACCCCCGGGTGACTGGTTCAGTCGCTTCTCCGGCTGCCCTCTGGATTGTATTTCCATGCAGCCCAAAATGGCTGCTTGGAAGTGCGCATGCATCAAAACTCCATTTGATGCATGCGCACTTGCATGGTTTTTTTTCCCAACCCTCCTTTTTTCCCCGACCCCCCCCCCAGTGCCACCGATCCATCGGTGGTGCTGAAGGAAGGTTCAGGGGGAGGTGCACAGCCACATGACTTCCCCCTGAACCCCCCTCCAGCACCACCGGGATGTTTGGGAAGGGTATTGGGATATTTCCTATACCCTTCCAAAAAAAACCCGTGATGCACGCGTGCCTGCGGTGGGTTTGGAAGGGTACAGGAAAGATCCCAACACCCTTCCCAAACACCCAGCTGATGCGCCACATGCATCAGAGGGTTGTTTGGGAAGGGTATTAGGATCTTTCCCGTACCCTTCCAAAAAAACCCTTTAATGTGCATACCTGCGGGGCATTTGGGAAGGGTACAGGGAAGATACCCACACCCTTCCCAAACACCCAGCTGACACACGCCATGCGTCTGCAGGGTGTTTTGGAACACAGCGGGGATCCCACCCCCATCCATGTTCCAAAACACCCTGTAGCCGAGCTGGCTGTCAGCTGGGCATTTTGGAACATGGACGGGGGACTCTGTGCTGTGTTCCAAAAGACCCAGCCTGCACTCTCGTGTCTGCGGGGTGTTGTATTTTAATGTGTGTTTTTATTTTATTATTTTTTATTTAAAAATTTCTTTGGCTCCGCCCATAACGTCATGACATCATGACATTGGCTCAGCCCATGACATCATGATGTTGGCTCAGCCCACAATGTCAGCTCCGCCCACAGTGTGGTAGTAAAATTTTTGGCAGCCCACCATGGCCTCATGTCACCGTGGAATGAGAGCTCATTTAATGTGGGTTGAAGAACATTAAAGACAGGAAAATTAGGTCTTACAGCCTGAAAATCAGGATGATGATAAGTATCTGGATCTCTGGCTGAACAGGACCCACTCCTTGAGGCAACTACATATAACATTAATCACCACAGTTGCCCCTTCTTTCACCTCCATTTAACCTTCAAAAATCTAGTAAGGGTTGAGACTTGCCTCCTTGCTTTCTGACACAACAATGGAAGTAAGTGGACACAGGGACTGATGATTTTCCCTTCTGGTTTTATGTCTTCTTCTTCTGTGTCTAGGCCAGACATGAAACTGCCAAAATGAAGGCACCTTTTGGTGAGTTCATTCCACAGTGCCTTTCGCCTGACCTAGTGTGAGAAAAATTAGCCGGGAACATGAGTTTGCCTTGTGTTCAGTCCTTCTGTTGGAATACACCGGGGTTGCCAACCTAAGGCCTGCAGGCTGGATCCGGCCCATGATGCCATTTCATGTGCCCCCCAGCCCCTCCAAGGGCATTCAAGAAACAAAATGGCCACCCCTTTGAAGCTGTTGGGACAAAATGGCCATCCCCATCATGCAGGCAGGGCAAAATGGCCGTCTGGCCAGTGATGGGATGTAACAGGTTCTCACCAGTTTGCCAGAACTGGCAGTAACTTTTCCCAGTGTCCCAGAGAACCGGTAGCAGCTTTTGAGGGGAACCACCTTCAAGGCTTACCTTTTCACTGGTTCCCCCACTGCGCATACGTGCCAAGCACTTGGTGTGCATGCACGCCTACATTGCTTGGCACATATGCACGGCTTCCTTGCTGTCCTCCCAAGTGGGGAGGAGGAAGAGAAGCTGCTAGCCTGAAGCTCCCTATAGCCTGCTCCCCAAGGTAAGTGACTCACCTTTGGATGTGGTGTGTCTGTGTGTATTTTAATGTGTATTTAATACCTTTACCTATATTGACATACTACCACAGTTCCTAAAAAGGCCTAGTGGCCTGGCTTGGGGTTTTTAAGCCAAGTCTTGGAGTTACCTCATCAATAAGCTACACCTGTGCTGTTCCAATTGCTGTTCCAATTGGAGAACCCTTAAGGAGGTACAGCTGTTATACATTTACATTAAGGCATATTATCCTAGAAAACTGGTTAGGCAAAGACTTAGTACCTAACTTCTTTAACTGTTGAAAAGTTGAAAAGTGCCAAAATGAAGCCATCTTGTAGTGAGTTCATTCTGTAGTTCCTTCCATCTGACCTAGCGTGAGAAAGATTAGCCAGAATAAGCTATAAACTCTGGTTTAAAAGCTCTGGTTGCTTTGTGTTTGGGGTGGGTGTTTGGGTGGGTGGGTGTATTTTAATGTATTATTTATTTGTTTATTTATTTATTTAATTTATTTAATTAATTTATGGGTTTGTGTTGTGGGTGGGTGGGCGGCTTGAGGGGTGTGTGTGTGTGTTTATTTTTATTATTTATTTATTTTTCTTTGGCCCCGCCCACATCATGACATTGGCTCCGCCCATGACATCATGACATTAGCTCCGCCCACACTGTGATTACATTACAGTGGGGTAGTAAAAATTTTGACATCCCACCACTGCATCTGGCCCTCAAAGCTGACTGAGAGAGCGTGGCCCTGCTCCCGGCTTGAAAAGGTTGGGAACCCTGTAATACATTATATAATTAGTTTGTTGAAGGACAGCGTTTTCACGTGGATAACAGCATAGTTGTTGGTCTGTCGGAACATACAGTGCATCGCTACCTTCAGCTTCTTCCCCAAGAAATATGTTCAGTACTAGATTACCTATGCATCTTCCCAAATCTATCTGTGAGAAATTCAATAGATATGAATTGGCCTCCTCTGACCACTTTTACATGTGATTTGAAGGTCCATTTCTGGCTCATTTGCTTGACCTCACCCTAGCCATCTATAACATCCATGCCCTTCATCTGCCTACCTTGATCTGTCTCCATCACGCACCAAAGGTTTCACTGCCTGTTCCAGCTATCCACAGAACAGGACGCCCATGTTGTTCTCGCTGGGAGGCAGGCAGTGCCCTTCCTAGTCACCCATGGTCCCTTACTTTATGACAGGGCATGCTTCCTTTTGGTTCTGCAGTTAAAGGCTACCTGAGGCCTTAAAGAGTAAAATCAAGTATACCCATAAATTCCATTTTGGTAATTTCATGCTGAAATTTACTTTTGTTTCTTCTTTGCTGAAGGATAGTGAATTTCAACTCAGCAGTATATCCTGAGTGATGGAAATATTTTCCCTCTGTTGACATTTTAAAAGTTCAATTCATGCCCAAAATCTGCTCTAGTAACACAACTTACTATTCTGAAATACCACTGTTTTACAATCTCATTTCAGATATGGTAATTGCTATACAGTATTAGTGACTGCAATGAGTTACTGGTTAAGACACTGGACTTGGCAACTGGGAGGTTGCCAGGTCAGCAGTTCAAAAGCAAGAAATTGCAAGTAGATAAATATGTAGTGGGAAGGTAAAAGTGTTCCGTCTGCTCTAGTGTCTAGTCATGCCTGCCACATGACCATGGTAACGTCTGCAGATGCAGACAGTGATGGTTCTTTGGCTGTAAACAGAGATGAGCATCAAACCCTAGAGTCAGATATGACTAGCTTTCCTTTACCTATATTATTGAAGAAGCAGATATGGCAAGAGCTACAGACTAGCAAGTGCTATACAGTAGAACCTCGTATAACAAAAATAATTGGTTCTACTAGGCACTTCGTTATATGATCCCCCCCCCCCCGGGTTGAACAATGCATGCATCATACAATGGAAATCCCTATGGGAAAAATCGTACAACAAAAATCCCTATGGGAAAAATCTTGCAACAAAAATCCCTATGGGAAAAATTGTACAACAAAATCTCTATGGGAAAAATCATACAAAGAAAATTTTCGTTGTACGATTTTCCCCATAGAGATTTTCATTGTACAATGCAATTTTTAAAATTCAAATTCTCTTCATTGTACGGTTTTTTCGTTGTATGATGCATTCGGTACACAAGGTTCCATTGTATTGGATACGCAGGGCAGTGTAGTGGATCAAGTGAGGGACTAGGACCCCTGCTCAGCTGTGGAAACTCCCTGGAGTATTGGAACTGGTGAAACCATTCCTTGAATATCCCACTTCCTTTGAAAACTCTATTAGGGTCAATGGAAGTTGGTTCAGACTCTTTGGCACTTAGCAACAAGTGTTATATTAGCTGACTAAATTAAACAATAGCTGAGGATGAGTTTCTCTCTCTTGTGTTCTACATAGTGCAGTAGCAAGCTATTATCATTCAGTATCATTTTTAAATCACATGAAATAATTTTGTGATTCGCATAATATGAATCCTCCAACTGAAGGAAATTAATGTTCTGTTTGAACTGAGCATGAGCACAGTAGGATGAAGAGTCGAAAAGTATATGTATAAATTATTTGTCTTCTGATAAGCAAATTATTAAGACTATTATTCAGCCAATTCATAGTCTCACGACTTTTTAATGCCGGAGCAGAAACCATCTTGTAGCTCAAGGAGAGATGAAGCCTTGTTCATCAAAGGAGAATCCTGAAAGATGATTGATACTCTCCTTCTTGCCAGCCTCCCTGCCTTTTCTCATCGACATCATTAATGAGCAGCAGCAACCCCATTCCAGTGATGGGATGTTACCGGTTCGGACCGGTTCACCCAAACCAGTAGCACCCCATCAGGATGGGTTGCCCGGGGGGGGGGGTTAAACCCTGGGCAACTGGTTCGGTCGCCTCTCTGGCCCCCTCCAAAAATGTATTTCCTCCTCAGCTGTCCTCTGTTTGACACATGCACAGTTCTATTTTTTAGTGTGCATGCGTCAAATAGAGGTTTTAATTTTATATATATATATTTTGCTCTGCCCACGACGTCATGACGTTATGATGTCAGCTACACCCACAACATCCATGAGGTCACAGTGGGGTAGCAGGAATTTTGACAACCTACCACTGCCCCATTCCCATTGTTAACTTATAGGTACCATGGTGAAACAGCAAAGCATCTACCTAGCATGGTGGACATAATACCACCAATATATCTTGTTTATCCAGAAAATCACCCTATCAGTAGGAAAAATATTTTAAAATGTTGACATGGCACATTAGATGAACATGGAGAGTTCTCCATCCTCTCTCATCCAACCCAGGATGGCACAGACTCCAATTTAAAACTGCACAACTTGATGTATTTTGCATAATCTCTGATAGTTTTCTGAATCTTTGTACCTTTAGAGTCGTGGTTCCCAATGTGGTGATCTTGAGTTCAAGCCTTAGTGGCTTATATTGTCTAGAACAGGGGTTCACAACCTCTTCATGCTGCAGGCTGGACCACACACCTTGGGCAGCTGAGGAGGCTGGTCACATGGTTCCTCCCGCCATAAATGCTGCCATAAAATGCATCCATGTCTGTCATAAATGTGTTTACGACAGACATGGGTGCATTTACGGCAGCATTTATGGCAGGCACGGGTGTGTTTATGCATGCATGAGTGCATTTTATGGCGAGGGCAGCAGTGGGCCACATGAAATGGTGCCACAGGCCGGGTCTAGCCCATGGGCTGTAGGTTGGTGACCCATGGTCAGATATTCATAAGAAAAGGCTCTGTTAAAAGTGAGATGTTTGAATCCTGACATGAACACGTCAGTGAAATTTAGAGGAGGCTGGGGATGGGGAGGGACAGCATCAACTAGAAATCTTCATTCATCATCATGTGATTTGGACTTTCATCCCAGAAGACACCATTGCCTTTCCCTCTGAATTGTGGGGTTCAGGTTGTTTTATTATCTTAATAAGTGGGAAAGGTTGCAGTGGGGAGAGGAATTCCCACGTCTCCCTCATCCTTTTCAAGGCCACAACCTGCCAAAGATGTCACAGGATTTGTCACTTCACACACAAACAGCTCTATCTTGGTATGAACTAACCCTCTGCATGGGCTATGGAACGGGATAATCAATACCACTCAGAATCTTGCCCAAAAGCCTGTAGCCCTGGCATGATGCCAGAAAAGGGGTGAGATAGCTTTAAAAAGGCATGGGATGGAGTGCTCTAAGCATGATCCACTTATAAAATTGATGAATTCAATTTATTTTTCACTGAATGTATGACACAAAGTCTAATTGGAATTAGTCCATTACTTTTTGGCTCCACCCATGACGTCAGCTGCACCCACAGTGTGGTATTAATTTTTTTTGCTGCCCACCACTGAATACATACATACATACATACATACATACATACATACATACATACATACATACATACATACATACATACATACATACATACATACATACAGTCAAACCTCGCATAACAAGTGTTTCGCTTAGCGAAAAGCTCGCATAACGAGCAAGTTTTTTGCTAAACGATCTGACTCGTATGAACGAAAATTTTCACTATGTGAGTCGGACTTTCCCTATGGAAAAACTCGCATAATGAGCATTTCTATGGGGAAAACTCGCATAGATAATTTTTTCGCTATGCGAGTTTCCCCCTTGAAATGCTTGTTATGCGACTTTTCCCATAGGAATTTTGTTTGTTTCGCATAGTGAGCAACCTCGTATAACGAATTAAATTCATTATGCGAGGTATTACTCTACACACACACACACATACATACATACATACATACATACATACATACATACATACATACATACATACATACATACACTTTTCTATCAGGCTGAGAATACAACCTCTTTTGTGTTCCTTCCTTTGCCATACTAGCATTTGTTCTGATGTAATCGCAGAGCCTCATATGAGCCTTTTATTTCAATAAAGTCAAAGGAGCTGAATGGATTCAGAGTGATTGCAGTGAAATTTATTTTACTGGCAGGCTGTATTATGAAATAATGTTGCCACAACATAGCATCTGCTTATCCATGAGAAAGTCTCATGGTTGTGCCCTGCCCAAACGATAGTACTGTTTAGAGATTTCTCAGCCAGATAAGTAATTCAGGTAAGCTACTGGAGGACCTTCTCTTAAGCACTAACATCTCGTTGCTTTCGGCAATGAGCTGATAGAGAAAAATTCAGCAGCCTCAATTTCCTCATCATTTCCAAATGCTATGCTTGCTGAATGTCTACTTGGTGCACTGCTGTTAAAACAGCCTCTGAGAGCCAATGGTAAAGATACGGGGGGGGGAGGTATATGTAGAGTTGCCATAATTCTCTCCCACAAAACCGGGACAAAAGTATACTTGACAAAAATGGACGGGTTATATACAAAATAGCCTTTTTTTTCTCTCAAAACAAACAATTACAGCTATAAAACACTTTCACATTAAATATATCAATACATAAATGAATTTATTTACAGCAGTTAATTCTTACTGTAAAATGATCTGTTGTACTTCTGATAAGTCACCTCGCAGTCAACTCTTAACGTCCTCAGTTCCAGGAAACACACTGGTCACACTTATTGAGCGGTGATGTGAGGCAAGGACATTAAGATTTGTCTCCAGGTGTACTCCAACTCCAATGTGGCAGGAAATCGCTTGTTTGATGGCACGTGTTCACATTTATTTTAATGGTGTGTTATAATAGACAATCAGTAATTTTTAAAAATCTGGGATTTTAACATGATTTTTATTGAACTCGCCGGGACAATATTTCCGACCTTGAATCCAGGACAATCCCGGTTTCCCAGGACATATGGCAACCCTAGGGATATAGAATGTTTTGAAATGTGTGCATGGTTTTTTTTAAATAAAAAATAATTCTGGAATTCGCGGTATACATTCAGGGAAATATGCAGCAATTTAAGTCCCCCATTTCAGGAGTTAAGGTTTCTCCCAGATGCATGATAGTACCATGGGTACAACAAATAGCAAGTGCCTTATCTGCCTCTACTCTACATAAAGGGTTGTAAAAGTACAGCATAGATCACTAGATTACAATTTCATAACTCTACCAGAATGACACAATCACAAGGATAACTGGTTCTCTCTCTCAGCTCCCATATCTCAAAAACACTCCTAGATGTCTAACTGAAATGAAACTCAAATGTACCTAGAACTGCATTTTTCTGCAATCTAATTTCATACTATCTTCCCTTCCTCCCCTGCCTCTCTGTTTTTTGTTACTTTTCCTTCTGCCCCCTCCCTGTCTCTCCTTTTCTTGCCTGTCTAAATTTAGACTGTAAGCTTCACAGAGCAGGAAACTGTCCTGTATGTATATTACTCCATAAAGCCCCGCATGCACAATGACTGTGATGGATAGCTGGCTACAGAACAAAACAGACAAGAGATGAAATGAATGAGCAAAATGTCATGGATTATTTGAGGAACAACCCGTATGAATATAGCCCCACCAATAAACAGAGGGGTCTGGAATTCTTTCCATGTGAAGTCACCTCTTGTCCTTTCCACAATCTCAGCCTTAAGCTCACTGGTGAGGTCACTGACCTAGGCTGAGGAGGTCAGACACAAGAGTGCTGGTGTTCCCTTTGCGTTTGTAGCCTTGCTGGTTTAAAAGTCTCCCCTCCAGCAGTTACTTGAGGGGTGGGGGTTAGGGGATCAGCAACTGTAGCTCATTATTTGTCAAAGAAAGGGGCTTTTGTTCAGCTTATGCCGGCTAGCCTGCAGGAAACAAGTGTTTTTAGCCAAAGGACTGACTTTGCATTGGGGGCAAGACGGTCCCTTAATGACTTTCCAGACATTCCGTCCATCCATGAGATCTGAGGAATTCCTGACCGTATCAGCAACATTTGCTATCTCATGTTCTCCTGTCCACCTAGGCTAGTTTCCACTTAGGACAGCATTCTGAACATATAGTTGGCTAGTGCAAAGTTAAGCTAAATAATCAGACCTTCACTCAGAAATGACCTTTTCATGAGCCAGTGTGAGGGAGCAGATTTGGGGCAACAGGACAGCAGGGAAATGGATGCAGTACAGTGGAAAAGTCTCCTCTGCCAGCTGCGTTGAAATGACTGAGAACACTGTGAGATGTGTGATGTGAGAAGGTATGTTAGATGTATACTGTCCCTAAAATGGACCCGTTGGTGAATCACTGATAAAATCTGAAGAAGTAAGAGCAGAGGTAGGACTTTAAAGGGCACCATTGCTGGCATTCTAAGGTGTCAGACAGACTGCTGCTACTCTACAGTTCAGAGTTGGATGGCTACAGGCACCACATGACCTTGTTTTGCAGTATGTTATTCAGTTGCTGAGATCAGGGCTCTGAAGGAATCAACTTTAGAAAGAATACACCCACCTCTGCAAGGGAAACTGTATTGAGAGAATTCAGTTCCAGATCTCTATCTCAGCTTCAAACGTACCATATATATACACACAGGGTTAGCTGCCGGGTTCTGGCTAACAGACTCATAAAATACTATTGATTGCTATTCCACAGAAAGTTCCTTTATCTATTCAGATCAATTGGAAGAGTGAAGCACTTGGCTCTAAATACAGTTTTTACTAGACATCCAAGCAAGAGCCCCTAAGCATGAGCAGCCAATGTGATTGCTCCTCTATGTCTTCTCCCACAGAGTAGAGCCAAGAAAGCTCCCTGGATTTTTAGAGAGCTCAGGGTAACGAACTGAGCATGTTTGCAACTACAGTTTTGTTGTTCAGTCGCACAGTTGATTCCGACCCTTTGCGACCCTATGGACCATTGTCCTCCAGGCACCTCTGTCCTCCACCATCCTCCTCAGCCTGCCCAGCTCCGTGACCACTGCATCCACAATACCGTCTAACCATCTCATTTTTGGCCACCCCATTCTTCTTTTGCCCTCCACCTTTCCCAGCATCAAGGCTTTCTCAAGTGAATCCTCTCTTCTCTTTTGATGTTCAAAGTACTTTAGCTTCATCTTTACTATTTGACCTTCTAGGGAGCAGTCAGGGATGATTTCTTCCAAGATCGACCTATTTGTTCTCCTCGCTGTCCAGGGGACTCTCAAAACTCTCCTCCAACACCACATCTCAAAGGCATCTATTCTTCTGTGCTCAGCTTTCCTAATGGTCCAGCTCTCACAACCACACATTGCCACTGGAAATACCATTGCTTTGACTATACGAATTTTTGTTTTCAATGTGATGTCTCTACTTTTCACTATGTTCCCAAGGTTTCTCATTGCTTGCCTCCCAAGAATCAGACACCTTTTTATTTCATGGCTACACAGTCACCATCTGCAGTGATCTTGGATCCTAGGAAAGTAAAATCTGCATTCTGCAATACTCAGAGTGAATCCGATCCAAACTGAATTATAGCTTATTTTACTTGGTGTGGAAAATAATAATTCTTCTTGATTTAATCGAACTACACATGGGGAATATGTCTCTGTTGTTCTGCTCAACTGTGTTATATTGTGGGGTTATCTAATTGGGATGACTCATGGAAAACCATTTACAAAGACACTTCTAAAGTGGTTTTAGTCTTTCTTGGAGGTGTAGGTACAAAAGGTGATCAGGAAGGAGTTCTAGTTGGTGTGTAGCTTATGGTTGCCTGGGGAGAAGCAGCTTGTCACTCGTTTTGTTTAAGATATATTTATTTATTTATTTATCACATTTATATCCCACCCTCATCCAAAGACTCAGGGCGGCTTACAAAATTAAAAAACACAATTAAAACACATTGAATACATTAAAAGGTTAAAAAATTTGAACAGTTAAAAGGATTAAAAAGTTTAAAATGTGCAACTATTGGGAGACCATGCAAAGTTCTGGGATCTGGTGCCACCAATGGGGCAGTGGTAATTCTGAAAGTTCAGGTACCTACCGGGATCAAAAAGGAGAGTCCAAAAATGCAGGTTGTTAGATCAGTCCATAATGATATTAAAAACAGGTCTTTGTAAAGCTAATGAGTATTGATTACCCACTTAAAACCACACCAACCTCAAGTATCTTGCATTACAATGATAGCTTGCAACAACTTGCTGCTCCTGGAAAAACTCATTTCTCTTTCATCTTCTGTTTCTAGTTTGTCTCAGAGGGCACAAGATGGGGTTGAAGAAACCATATTTTCGTCTACTTGGAAAGTCATGGGGCTTCAGTCCTGTAACCCCTGGGTCCACTACACCATTGGATGTCATAGCAACAGAACAGCTGTTGACCCAATTCTATCTCTGCTTTCTATCTAAGTCAGTGTATTCTACTGGGGGGAAAGTGAGAGCAGGGGAACAGAATAGGGTAAACAAGCTGAAGTTTAACCAGGACAAAATAGCAGTGATCATGGGAAGTCAAAATTCAGATAGTAGAATAATTGTATCAATATAAAGTTGTAGCATTGGCATGGACCTCTAAGACAATTTGGTTCAGTCCTTTGCTCAATGCGCAGCTTGAAACATGCCAGAAACATTGCCATCCATCTTCTGCTTAAGCACCTTCAAAGAAGACTCAACACCTACATGGTGACAATTTTCCTGTCAAGCAGTACTAAGACTCTCCTGGTGTTTAGCTAAATTCTGCTCTTCTGTCATATTGGTGTCATCCTTTGGAACCAGAGAGGACACATCTACTTCACCTTCTCTGTTACATGCCTTCAGCTTATGGAAGACTGCTCTCATATCTCCCCTTTATCTCTTTTCCCCTCCAGGTTGAATGTGCCCTGTGGTCTCAACCATTCATCACCGCATGTTGGTATATTGTCAACACAGAGATTTGTCACAGTCATGCCATTGTTGGCCTTAACATCTGAGAAGAAGGACGCTGTATGAAAGCTGTCCCAGAGGATCACTGTCTCCTAACTATATTGGGCCATATTTTGGCAACATTTTTTGTTTCCTTCTGCACCATCCATGTCTCTGCAGTGCCCAGTTTAATGAAGTCTTCAATGGTATTAAAGCTATCTTGTATCACACACCTTTGCCAGCCCTGCCCTTATGTGACTCTTACTGGTTTAGCAGACTGTAAAGACAGATTTCATTAAAACTGAGCTGAGTAGGGGTCAGAAAACAAGGCTTATGGATTTTATGAAGTTCACCCTATCTTGAGTTCTATGGAGGTTTGATATGAGGCTCTGAATGGAGGTTGGATTCTTTTTCAAATGCATTTAATGTTCTTCAATAAAACACTCTTAGGCTGGCTCTTAAGGGGGTTGGAGCATCGAACATTGTAGCTCTTCAGTGTAACCATGGCAATCAGGATTTCCTGTGGGAATCTGACTTACCCAAAATTGCTCACATTTGCTTTCCATGTAAAAAGCATAACACAAGTCATAGTGGTGGGCTATGAGACAGGATCACCAAGGTCCACACCTAAGGTTAGTAGAGTGACAATGCTATTGCTACTGAAACCAATTTTATAGAAAGCAACACTCATGATACAAAAGATTTTCTCAGCCATATTTCTTTAGTAATACATACTGTAAAGTGGCCCCATGTCTCAGAGTTTCAGAACCAAGAATTTAGACCTACATTTTTCTCCTGTTTGGATTCTTGTTCTGACCAGGTCTTTCTCCTGTCATGCACCAAAGAATTCCTTAACCAACGTTGTTAAAGGGTCAGAAGGGACACAACACCTTTTCATCTCTCAGAATGGATGAAGAGAGCTTCAAGAAGATAAAGTCCGAGTCAAGATGTGTTTTTCAACCATTTTTTATTAGATCAGTGTTTCCTAACCTTTGGTTTTTGGACATCAATTCCCAGAAGCCTACATCAATTCCCCAAAGCACTGATCAGCTAATGTACTGACTTGGGCTTCTAGGAATTGAAGTCCCTCTGTGGGGTGTGGGCTCCACGTTGGGAACCACTGCATTAGATGGTTAGATACATCTCCTCTTTTCTAGAGTCCCTTTTTAAAACTATCAGTGCAATCCACTTGTTTCTGCCTATAGAGAGAGCAACACAGTAGTGAAATCTTGGGTCAGCCCGCTCCATTCATTTTATTTTAGCCCTCACATGATAGGATCAAAGGAGGAATTCACCTTCATCTCAAACCTTTCTCACTGCTGCTCAATGAACCCTTTCCCCAACTGGGAGAACCAATCCCCCTCACTTTTGGGATCTGGGGGCAATACAACTCTGGTTTTGTTACCTATTGTATTGTATTGTATTGTATTGTATTGTATTGTATTGTATTGTATTGTATTGTATTGTATTGTATTGTATTGTATTGTAAATCCTGTCTTTCCCTTGACACATGGAAGTGAGATGGATCACAAGATAACTTTAAAAAAATAATAGTACTGAGAATATAGTAAACATATTCAAACACAGAGTATCATAGCTAAATAATGGAAGGAAAAAACAAGTTTAAAAAACTACAGTTTTGTTTTTGTTTTTTAAAAAAGCACAACCAGTCAGTTCCCAAGTATCATTATTTGGTTCTTAATTTTTTTAAATTTCTTAACTCACTTAAATATATGAGTAAACCCGTCCTGGCTTTACAATAATCCAAGAATTAATCCAAAAAAAAAAAATTCTGTTAAAATCCAATTAGAGCAATTGAAACAAGATGTATGCGGATACTCTTACCCTTTTACCAGCTTAACTTTTAGCCCACAAGGCCTGTTAAATTATAAAAATGCTCCAATATAAGCTCATGTGTGATGATTTCACTCTAAGACTTCAGTACCATTCACCAGCCCTTCTACATTGAAAAACATCTGAATTAAAAAAGAGACGAAAGACTACAACTGCACATGATATGGAGTTCCAAGTTACTTTCCAACATTGACACACTATGTCTCAGGGCCCCGGAGTAACCTCGTGGCGGCGGTGGGGAACAGCCTGTACATCAGTGATGGGCAGCAGGCAGTTCGCACCAGTTCACCAGAACCGGTAGTAGTTTTTCCCGGTGTCCCGGAGAACCGGTAGCGGCTTTTGGGGGGAACCACCTTGGGGGCTTACCTTTTTGTCAGTTTCCCCACTGCACATGCACACCTACAGTGCTCAGCATGCATGCGTGCCTACAGCACTTGGTGTGCATGCACGCCTACAGCGCTCTGCCAGCCAAGCCAAGCAGCCATTTGCTGCTTGGAATGTGGCAGAGCAGAGCGTTGGGCAGCCATACACATCCACAGAGGAACCGGTGGCTGCTGCTGAGGCCCTTGGTTGCCTCCTTGCTGTCCTCCCAAGCGAGGAGGAGGAAGAGCAGCTGCTAGCCTGCTTCCCAGGGTAAGTGACTCACATTTGGGGTTGGGGTGGGTGGGTATATTTTAATGTGCATTTAATGTGTACTTTTTGTTTTATTTGTATTTTATTTGTATTTTATTTGTTTTTATGTCTATCTAATGTGTATTTAATGTGTATTTTTATGTGTATTTTTATGTGTTTTTATATGTATTTAATTTGTATTTTTATGTGTACTTATTTTTATGGGTTTTTTACTTTGTTTCCATCCACATGGTTAGCTCCACCCATGATGTCATGATGTTGGCTCTGCCCATGATGTCATGATGTTGGCTCCGCCCATGACATCAGCTCCGCCCACAGTGTGGTAGTAAAAAAATGGCTGCCCATCACTGCTGTACATGGTCTGCCCAGGTGAAGCCCTCCTTTAGATGGTGACACCCTCCTTTAGCTCTATCCTGAGCTCTGGCTCTCTAACAGGGAGAGCCTTTTAATCACTTAATGACAAAGCACATGCTTTGTAAACTGAACATCCCATTTTCTATCTCTGGTTAAAGGATTTCAGGTAGTAAAGCTAGTCCTAGTCTCCAGAGAGCTCTTCATAGTAATAGCAGTCTCCCTAAACTAAGTTGGCCAATGTCCCAACTTCCTATAATATACAGCCCCTTAGGTCAGATTTAAAACAGTATTTGACACAGAAGGTCCATCCTTTCCAGGTCTGGAGAGTTTTGGGATCTAGGCTGCATCTGGGACGTGATCAATCCAGATGCTTGAAGTGCTTTGGGAAGCCAAAGAACTGCTCCCTTTCCTTTCCCCTCTTCGTGCTCAAACTCTCCTTGAAGGAGCAGGAAAGAAAATCTCATCCACGCAATTCCCATCCATCTGCTCTCTCGTCACATCCCTGTCTCCCTGATTATTTTAATGAGGATAATGATTCACACCTGGGCAATTCAAATGCGCCAACAATAACGGTTTTAATTAGTTTCTACTACGAATCCGAAATGTTGGCATTAACATTTTAAAATGTCTTTTACTACCGGTAGCAGCTTCCTCCTAAAAATGAATTGCTATTGCTGAGAGGTTGGGAAAGAGTGGCAAGAGTGGACATGGAGAGAGGGTGCTAGCTGGAAGGGAGCAGGGACTGTGACTAAAGTGGGGGGACACTACCTGGAGAAGGGAACCTTCTAAGAAACTAGTTTACACCTGCAGGGAACTAATGCTGAACTGTTCCACTGCAGGATGCCACAGCTGGGCAATCCCTATGTAAACAACTACACCGGTAAAGAACTCTGCAACGAACTGGCTATCTACATAGTCATTTATTCCACTCTTCAGGGTGTTCTTCAGAGTGTTAGTCCCGTTCCCCTCAGAACAAACGTGCTGGGTGACAGAGAAGAACAACTCACCATTATACTTTTTTAGCCCCCAACTATTAGTTTGCGGCACTCACTTTGATCTCATCCATGGCATCTGTGGATGCTGGAAATGGGATAAAAGAGAGCGAAACTGCTGTCAAAGCTGCCCGAGGGGTAAACTACCAGTATGGTGCAATGGCACAACATGGCAAATTAAATACTTCCCCTGAGTGTCTGGGACTCTCAGGGGAAGGGTTAGGGGTTTTTTCCCCTTCAGTTTACTACATGATTGCTGCTGCACAACAGTTCAATAGCTGCAATACAATTAGGATTGCACCAAATGGCGTTACTCTACTCCCCTCTGACTTCTTATCTCTCACCACAAAGTTGGCCAGTGTAGACAGGCTCTAAGAAGATACTGAGGGGGTCTGGCTTAATCCCGTTATTCCCTTCTGTTCTCAGGTTCTATTTCCAAATGAGTGGAGGGTTTAATGTAACAAAGCATTGCATTTTTAAAAATCCTACCTATAACTTGAAGTGGTAAAGTTCATGTTTCTATTTCTGTTCCCTCATTTCTACTTTATATGTTGTTGCATGTGTAGACTGGATTGTTCTTCCTGCCTCTCTACCCATAAAGACAGCTACAAAACAGTTTGCTGCCTGGGGCAGAAAATCCGAATGGGAGTCTCACAACCATCTCAATTATCAAGGATCATGATCCACTCCATTCTTTTATGCTAGAGCAGGGGTGGCCAAACTGCAGCTCACGAGCTGGACCCAGCCTATGCAGTGGTGGGCAGCAACAGGTTCGCACACACACACCCCTGGGAGGGGGTAGAAAAATTGGGTGGCCTCTGGGAAGGAGTGGCCAAATTGGGTAGCCTTCGGGAGGGGGGTAATGAAATTGGGTGGCAATGACCACTTCTCCGCCCTGCCCCATCAGGTTTTGTCCCTGCAAGTGGTTCAAGGTCTCCCTTGCTCAAAAGCCAGTCATATCCAACTCTAGGGTGCAGTGCTCATCTCCATTTACAGCCAAAGAGCCAGTGCTGCCTGTGTTTGCAGATGTATTCATGGCCATATGACAAGCATGACTAGATTGCCCATGATGTAAGCTCTGCCCATGATGTAGGCTCTGCCCATGATGTAGGCTCTGCCCATGATGTAGGCTCCGCCCATGATATAGGCTCCACCTACGACATAGGCTCCTCCCATGGTGTAGTAGCGGAAATGTTTGCTGCCCACCACTGAGCCCATGGCACCATTTCATGTTGCCCATCACCACCCTCACTGCTACTGGAAGCAGAAGTGTGTGTGTTCACAACAGCCATAAAACATGCTGGCACCTCCCATAAAAGCTGCCATAAACATGTTTATGACAGCCGTGGACGTGTTTTACGGCAGCGTTTACAGTTGGAGGAATCACGTGATCAGTCCACTCAGCTGTCCAGGGGTGTGTGGTCAGGCCCACAGCACAAAAAGTTTGGGAACCCCTATGCTAGAGCCTCATTAAAATTAGCAGTAACTTATCTGATTTCAATGTGGCAACATCTTTTGCAGAACTTCCTGGTAAATCAGACATATCAGAAAACAAAATAAAATTTAAAAATAAAAAAAAATAAAGAACACCATAGCACTTTAAAGACTAACTGCTATATTTTTATTGTTAGCTTTTGTGGATCAAGTCCACTTCTTCAGACAAAGAGTGAAACTTACAGGCATGGTTTTTATACACCAAATTCAGGGGGTCAAAGGGAGAAGGGTGTGGTCAAGCAAGATGACAGACAAACTAGCACAACAATACAG
Source organism: Furcifer pardalis (assembly GCA_030440675.1). Taxonomy (NCBI): domain Eukaryota; kingdom Metazoa; phylum Chordata; class Lepidosauria; order Squamata; family Chamaeleonidae; genus Furcifer; species Furcifer pardalis. The sequence continues at coordinate 150,800,731 of CP126891.1, forward strand.
CTTCATACAGCCATTAGCAACAATAGATTATTCATATTAGCTCTAAATGACTCCCTTTCAATCTCAAGGTTGCTGAGGAAGCCCTGGTAAATCCTGGTAAATCATATCTATGGGTTGGATCTATCCATCTCAAACACAGTTTGGAAATGTTTTCCTTTTGGATGGCAGTTTTCAGAATTCCTCAGCCGTGAGGCCACCCTGACTAGATTCTGAGAAGTGCAATAAAAATAAACATTTTCCCCCAAGCTGGGTCTCATTTCATAGATTTAATGGTATGCAAAATCTGCTGAAGATGTTGTTTCACCTCACATTAGGACCCCTTTTGATGTACTGGAGAGAAATAAATGTCAGGTATTTGTGTTGGTGAAACAAGAATACCCTAGAAAAAGGGGCAGGAAGAAAGGAAAGGAAGGGAATTCATCCACTGTCTTCATGTGCTGCTCTTTCAGACATTGGCCAGGACAGGTTGAAATGACCACACTGCTCCTTCCATTGGAGAGACAGTGGTGATAACGCAGCACCAAGGTCCATAGGGAATCATGGCTATTTAAAGAGCTGGGTATGTTTATGAGAACTCTATGTTTCCAAAAGTCTCCCAGGTCCTTTCAATACCATATAAGGAATTCAAGCAAAAGAGAAGCAGCTGAGAGGATGTGGGCCAACCAGGGGGCCTGGGAACTACAGTTGCTTGGAGCCTCGTGGAAAACAGGAAAGGCAGGGAAGGGGCAGATAGATTGGAGGAGTGCTTTACAAATAACTAAAAAGACCATACCATTACTCCTAGCTCACATTAATACTCTGCTCCTGTAGTTTAATGGGGAACATATTAAGAGGCAGCTATGATTGCTTCATTCCACTTTTATCCTGCTTTTCCTTCACGAGTCTCAGGGTTCAATCTGTTTTAGCCCCACATTTAGCCTTTTGAGGTAGCTCTGCTTCTCATTGAGATGGTAGACCTGTATTTTGGGTGGTACACCTCGAAACCCCTCCAAACACCAAGCGGAGGCTTATATGAGTAAATGCTTCTCTGTATTAAAAACAAAAGCATCCCTGTGCACAGAATGCTAACATGTTAGAGAAATTGTTTGGAATAGCAGCCGTGTTAGTCTGTGGTTCAGGCACCAGGTGCAATTCAAGGTGCTGGTTGTCACCTTTAAAGCCCTACATGGTAGTGGGCCAGGATACTTAAGAGACCGCCTCACCCCAAGAACATCTGTCCATCCCACCACAGCGGACCGGAGAGGCTCTCTAGTTGTTCCATCGGCCAGAGAGGCACCACTCTCTGGCACTAGAAGGAGGACCTACTCTGTGTCTGCTCCAGCCCTATGGAACCTCCTACCAACTGAGCTACATCTACAGATGGACTTGCTGTCTTTTAGGAAGAACTTAAAAACATGGCTGGCGCGACAGGTATGGGGTCCTGGCGGTACCATGACCCCAGTTTGCTGGTTAGTTTGAGCTCCATCTCTCCCCTGGTCTTTTAATTTTTTTAAAAAAAATTATCTCTGGGACTTAGTTTTTAATCTTTTAATTATGAGGGGAATTGACTGATTTTTTTTTAAAAAAAATTAAAATCTTGAAAATTTAAATTTTTATAGTTGGGATTCTGAACCTCTGGGATGATGGGGTTGGATTGTATTATGTAGTAGTAGTTGTTGTTTTTTGTTTGTTTGTTTGTTTTTGTGATGTTGTAAACCGCCATGGGTTGCCCTGGTGAGGAGGGTGGTATAGAAGTATGAATGAATAAATAAATAAATAAATAAATAAATAAAATATCAGAAAACAAAACAAAATAAACTAAACATAACAAAATAAAAGTGCTACAGTGTTTTTTATTTTGTTTTATTTTATTTTCTGGTATGTTAGAGAAAGTGGTTTTCAGTCTGTCTTCTTCCTTCATGTACTGCTTTTCTTCCTAGAAGATATGTTCATATTGACCTCCCATCATATAGCCAATGTGTTTGAATATAACCAAAAGTAAGAAATGTCCAAAACTCCAGGGAGACAGGTGTTCATCTTTAGAGCTTGGATATGTGGACCAGTACCCATACACTTTTTTTTTCCATTTTGACCATAAGAAGATGTCATGTGTCTTTATATGCCAGACATCATCTCATGGTCAAAATGGGTGGTGCAGAGGAGGGGGGACACAATACAAGTGTGTGAAAGTATTGTAAAATTGTAAAACATGGCAGATTTGCCCACTATATATCCTATAGGGCAGTTTCTGAGCCATTTCCCCTGCAAACGTCTTCTTAAACCAGGACTCCTCCTAGAGCAGTATTTCACAACCTTTGGATTTCAATTCCCAGAAGCCTAAGTCAATTGCCCAAATCATTGATCAGCCTATGTACTGACTAAGGCTTCTGGGAATTGAAGTCCATCTGTGGGGTGTGGCCCTCACATTGGGAAACCCTGTCCTAGAGCAAGGGTTCTCAACCTATGGTCTGCAGGCCAGACCCTGCTTGCAATGGCAAATCATCCTGCCCACAGTGACAACCCTGGAAGCAGAAGCGGGCATGTTTATGACAGCCGTAAACATGCCCACACATGCACAAACACGCCTGCCGCTGTTTATGGCAGCATTTACAATGGGGTAAACCACGTGTCTGGCCCGCTCAGCTGTCTGGGGAGGAGTGGTCCAAACCAAGGTGCAAAATGGTTGAGAAATGATGTTGTGATCCCCTTGTGTAAAGGCACCCGCATTCCTCCATGCAGTCTTTATTTTATTTATTTATTTATTGGTCACATTTATATGCCACCCTACTCCCAGAGCAACTCAGGGCAGCTAACATGGTGTCATAAAACAGCAATAAAACAAATAATCCAGTAGTCAATACAATCCTGACCAATACATAAAATTTAAAGGTATTGAAAAATTAGAAAGGTTAAAAGGTTAAAAAGAGAGATAAAAAAGGATAAAAGAGCAAGTTATCAGATGAGCCAACAGGCTGGGGTGATAGTATGACCAGTACCCCACACCTGCCCCACCAGCCAAGTTTTAAAACCCTTCCAGAAGGGCAGCATCTCTGTCTGGAGGCGCAATTCAGTTGGCAGGAAGTTCTACAGGGCTGGAGCAGACACAGAGAAAGCCCTTCTTCTGGTGCTAGAGAGATGCACCTCTCTAGCTGATGGGACAACCAGAGAGCCTCTCCGGTCCATTCTGGTGGGACGGACAGATGTTTTTGGAGTGATGCGGTCTCTTAAATGTCCTGGTCCACTACCATGTAGGGGTTTAAAGGTAATTTAAATGTATAGCCGGGTATCATCTGCATATTGATGATACCTCACCTCATGGGAATGGATGATCTCACCCAGCAGTTTCATGTAGATATTAAATAGGAGAGGCGAGAGCCAATTTCTTTGGCCAATTTCTTTCGAAATATGAAACACAAATGGCATGCAGAATGAGAATCTGGACTGTCTTCTTTTCTGAGAAGAGATACTCCCCAAAGGGAATAAACAGATTGCTAACCCTTATCGATTTGTGGTTTTTAAATTTTTTATTCTTTATTACAAAACAGGGAACAAGGTGAAAGAATTGTCATGTTTTCCCATAGAATAACAGCAATGGAAGAAACAGTTCCCTGCCCCACAATTGAGCAATGCAAACTTTGCCAAGCAAATATGTACATGTTTACTTCCCTAAACTAACATAATTCCTCTCCTGCTCTCCCATGCACTACAAATGCTGCCAGCAGTGAGTGTGTTTTCATTGTGGCAGCCATTTTGAGTTTAATGAAATGCACATCAGAAGTCTTCCTGAGAAAAATGGTGCCTATTTATTTTATGGGAGATCTGATGTGATACTCATGTGAGATGAATTCAGCAGCCAGGAAAATGGAGGAGGAAAATCCAAATGTTTTAAAAAGTCGAGGTTAATGAAACAATTCCTTTAATCATCGTTTTCCTTCTTTTTCACCCAATTGTCTAACCTTAACTGAAATAACCACTTCCTCCTCACTTGCACACTCTCCCATCTCCTTGGTAACCAGGCAGTCATTCCCCACAGACCTCCTCCTTCTCGGCCCCTCCAGAGGACCACTACTGAGCACAGTTATGAAGAGATCCATTAGTTAAAATATCCCCCAAGAGTGGCTTCAATAAAAACAGGAAACAATTGGCAATACTATATGCTGATAGGATGCAAGAGACTTTCCATGACCTGATATATGGAATCTTTCAATGAGTCATGGTACAAACATAGGAACATGTCAATGATTAGCAGTGGCAAAATACGTAAGAAAAAAAGCAATATATGTTGAACTATAGAACCTCACTCATCAAACTTTAAATTCCTATAAATAAATAGATTCTGACCATATCTAACTTAATGTTGGCCCTTACTTCACTTATCCTGTACTGCTCTGCTTCAAATCAATCCCTTGAGCCAACATAAGCCATAGGACCTATTGTTATACGGTAAAACACCGGATAACAATTGCATCAGATAACGCTAAAACCGCATAATGTTAAGTAATCTGGGGAGGAGAATTGGATCGAATAACGTTAAGGTCCTATGGGATGGATCGGATAACAACTGCTAAAGCCTGTGTGGTTACAATGTATCTCTATGGAGCTTTAACGTTATCCGATCCATCCCATAGGATTTTAACATGCATCGGATAACACTAAAAATCGGATAACACCAAGACTTGTGGAACCAAGTTTTAGCGTTATCTGATGTTTTACTGTAAAGGCAGAGTACAATTCATCAGCCCAGCCTTAATATAGGAGTAACCAAGTAGTTTGAGGTAGTTGGAAATCCATCCTGCCAGGACCTGGAGTGCAACACAAACTCCTCAGTGATCATCAATTTGGCAGATGCACATTCAGTTTTCATGAGAATACTCTTGCCTTATTCCCCACAGTGTGGGCAGTGGGAGCCCTAGGTCTGTCCAGAAACCATTGCACTGTTCCTCAATGTACAGGCACTCAGAATTCAAATAGACTACTATGTTCCCCTGTAGAGGAAAGGATATTCTCAAAACAAAAAGGTTTTGTTTTTGGTTCTGGGACTACTGTATATATTTGAGTATAAGTCTAGCTTTTTAGCCCCCCAAATGAGGTCCAAAAAAGGGACTCGACTTATACTCAGGCCCTGAGAGTCCCAAAACCACGGTGGTGCAAATTCAAACATACATTTTTTAAAAAAGCACTAATGCTACTGTAAAAACTCAAAAACATACCAACACAAATGTCTGAATTAATTAGTTTTACCGTATTTCCATGTATTTTAATTACTGAAACTCACTACCAGCTGCTGCATTTTCCACCCCTGACTTATACTTGGGTCAATCTATTTTCCTAGTTTTAGAGGTCCAAATTAGGTACAGTACCTCGACTTATATTCAGGATGACTTATAGTTGAGTAGATATGGTACTTGCTATAGCTGCTTCCAATGGTTGGATAAATCTGCCAACTAGTTACTTTATTTGTTTACATTTCATCCAAAGTCCTTTTTTCTAGCTGTTT